>CM060947.1:238825964-239425964 GCA_030765055.1 Mantis religiosa | reverse complement strand
GGAAAGTCAATGCAATGCCTAAACGTTGGGTTTTGTGCAAATCCGTCAACATTTTCGGAACCCAACGTGAACACAATTTCCGGTTGTTCAAGTTCCCGGTCACAATGCGATGCAAAACACTACGAGAATATTGAGGAAAATAGTCTCATAATGATGAAATTTTAAAGCGTCTGTTTTCTCTCACCTTTTCGTCCACTTTCTGCACCAAATCTTCAGTAACGACTGAAGGACGCCCTCTCCGTTCTTCATCATGCACATTTGTGCGGCCATCTTTAAATGCTCTCACTCATTTCGTTACCATTCCATCACTCCGTAAACTTCACAGATCTCACGATGAATATCGGTTTTACGCCTTTGGCACTAAGAAATCGTATAACAGCCCGTACTTCACAATCGGCGGGACTCACGATTGTCGGAGGCATTAAACACTCAGTAACCGACGTATACAATGAAGAATCAGACTGTAATGGCGTCAGTGCGTAGACAAGAGATGTAGGTAACCAGCGCGCATGCGCGGAACAACCGTAGCGCTGCTGCGGCGGAATCGCAAAACCGTACTGACATTAAAAACATGCCTCGTAATAATTAGGCTAAAAATATAAGTAGTGCCTCTCGTAGAATAATGGTTATTCAGAGGTTTGAAACTTTTATTACTCACGCAAACGCGCACACATGCTGTATTCTATAAAAGATCATTAAATAATTAAAAATATCACATATTTGTACCGTTGTAAACAGGATCCACAGTAGTCTTTCAAAATTTTTAAGTATTTTAAGTGTTACAGCATGAAAAAGAGTGAAATGAAAACCTTGAAGGTGTAATTAGGAAGCGGCATCTCACGCCATTGTAAGTTGGCCGTTGGCAAACAAGTGAACGCGGCCACAATCCCAATTCAAAATGACTGCCCTTTTGCACTAAGGAAATGAATTGATATTATAGCTTTATTTATGAAATCTCTTTAACTTCTATGGTTTTCAGCATTTAATTTTGCTCAGTTAGTCTTGGTGTTCTTTTAGGATTGGGATTACTACTGAGGGGATTCGGCACTGTGGCCATTCTTGATGTATTGTACAGATGTATTATTTTATCTTGACAGGAAACCTGCGCGGTAGGGATGAGTAGCAACTGTGGTGGGGATAGTGCACCTATAGCCACAATGCATCACACGCGTAAGATTACGAGAGGGGAGTGCGGAACATACGATGTCTAAAAACAAATGTCACTCCCGAAGCCAGTATTGCAGCTCTTATAAACTAAGTTTTTGTAATCCCTGCGCTTTTGTTGGATCTTAAATAGTACATAGGCGTTTGGAACAAAACCTTGTTCTCCTCCAGCGGGCATGATAACCAACTGTCGGACTTTCAATATCGCTGCAGAGTCCCCGTAACGAATTTCACTCCAGGCATATGGTCGAGTATGTGCTGTATTTATATAAGTTTCATCCTTATAAACTATATAAACTTCACTTCGATATCTCTGAATATTTCGTAAATACTTAAGCCTTTTTGTCCGTAGTTACGATCTTCTCTTAAAATTTGTCTGTCGCGCTTAGTGTTTCTTTTTTCCATATAAATCCTAACTTCAAAAGAGCTCTTCTTAATATTCAGACACTGCTTTGGAAGTCGGTGGAATTTTGAAGCTTCATAATCACTTTCTTCATTTTGTGCATATTCTTAATCTTTGTTTACTAGGCATAAAGAACGTTGTTGCACTAGAATCAATGGCTTTTCTTTCCTTAAAAACTCACCTTAACTGCTTTCAGACACAACTGTTGCATCAGATGCCCTTTGTCAGATTTTTGTAGCAGACCTAGACAATTGTTCCTTTTTATAAATCTATAGATATTGGTTATTACTTCTCGTGTTTTTAAATGTAGCACTTTATTTCCTAATGTGCCACTAGGAGGCGCCATTTCTAAATGCTCTCTTGGAACCAGCAGACACGCACATTTTGAAACAATCTGTAGTATCACCGAGTAGCTCTGCACCTGTTTACTCGCCTGCAACTGATACACAACTGACCCGCCCTCCCCTTTAGTTGCAACCGTTCTGAGGTGGACTCGTCCAGATACAACTGCCCATCGCTCTTCATCTGTCAAGATATAAAAATACATCTGTACCTATGTCCTCAAGTGGGACATCCCGGAAGGAAGGATGAGGTGAGAGTAAACAGAAGGCGGCCAATCCAAGGAGTCACGACAGTGCAGAGGGCAGTGACCCTGCATTTTACTTAGGTGGTGACCTCTTGTGAACTAGAGCAACAGCAATTCTCCCTTAAAGTGGTTCGGAAGCGGTCGCAGCAGCAGGCTCGGAGTTCGGCAACCGACCTACCGGAGGAGGATGTGGTTCACTCAGAACATCATCCTGCCATGCAGCACCGGGATTCCCGCTGACATTTCTACTCTGAAAGAGACCACCAGATGAGAGATATGTGAAATGATAATGGAGATGAAATGTAGGTACAGGAAATTCGGTGGATGTAATTAATGTAACCAGCTTTCGCCTGGTGATCCGAGAAAACCCCCGAAAAAACCATGCGTCAGGTAGGTGGGCGGGGCCTCCCGAATGAGAGCCATAGACGAAACCGCCTGAGGCATCGCAAGGTTTTGGGTTATAAACTCTACATTGCATCGCCAGCTCTACTTCCCTATAGAAGGAAGCTATTCAAAGAACTTCTTCTTCTTCGTTCACGGATTAGGCTTAAGCCTGTTCCGGTCTCACATTTCCTGAAGCCATCTCTTTAGGGGGCGTCCTATTGATCTTCGTCCTCTTGGTTTATAATTGAAGGCTTGTTTTGGTATTCTTTCTCTTGGCATGTGATTAAGGTGTTCGACCCATTTGTTTCTATATCTTTGGATTTCTTCTAATAACGGTTGTACTTCTAATTCTTTTCTTATAATTTCATTCCTAATATGATCTTCTCTTGTACATCCTTTGATTGATCGCAAGATTCTCATTTCAGCAGCTTGTATTTTACTCTTCTCCTTTTTCCTTATTATACATGCCTCACTTCCATAGTTTAGTATTAGGATTGCCATCACTTTGTAGAATCTTATTTGAGTTACTTTCCTTGCTTTATTCCTGAGGGTTCTCTTAATTGTTCCGCAAACTGCTTGGAATTTTTGTATTTTATTCCTTATATCTTGATTTTCCGATTCATAGGTTATATCACAGCCAAGATATTCAAAGTGCGGTACTTGTTCTATTATAGTTTTCTCTACAACAATTTTGGTCCTTATTGGGCATTTTTCCTGGAATGCCATTACTTTTGTTTTTGTCTTTGAGATTGTCATGTCATATTTTTTACAAATTTGGTTTAGTTGATATTGTGACTTTGTGTTATATCCCACTTCTGACGCCAGTGTGACTTTGTGGGTTCGTGGAATAAAAGTCCAATTACACCACCCTAAAGATGTTCTTTATTTCCACCGACTTACAGTTTAACACTTGCCAATTACACAGAATTACTTGCTGCACACAATTACAATTTGCCAGTTCGTCCGTTACTACTTCACTTGTACTCGCGATTACATAAGCTCCGGTACACATTCACAGTTCGTACAGTCTTCCGTTGCACAACCCTTTCGTTCATTAACACGTCACCGACTAACACTGCCTTCTTACACCAAGAACTGTCCTCACTCACACACACTAACCAACTGATTGACCAACTCAACCAACAACTGACTGACTAACTAACTAGCTGCAGCCCTTTTTATAAGCATCTCGCCGTCTTCTAGACGTTTCCAGATGATGAAAGATCCCGTAATTTCTGGAACCAGGTGGAAGAGAAACAGACCTCCCAATTATGTTTCTTTCCCCAGTCGCCCCTGTCACCACTATAAGACAAACGAGGGGAGGTGTGGCTAACGCGGTCCTTCCCCCTGCCTTCCGTTCGCAGCTGGTTCACAGGGTGCTCCAGTGCCCGCGTTACACTGCTCCCTCCTCAAAGCTGTTCGCCCCGAACAGCCCCATCGTAGCGTGCGAGGCGGTCCAGGTGTACCACCAGCATCTGCTCGGAGTCTCAGCCAGAAGTAGCGCTGCCGTAGTTTGTGAATCATTCGGTTCGCTCCCAGGTGTCCTCCTGAAGTACCGGCGTGCACTTCCTCCAAGACTTCCGGGACCTTGCTTCGGGGAAGTACCAACTGTCCTCTCTGCGCCTTCCCATCGGGTGACTCCCATACCCGGAACAGCACGCCCTCTCTGGTCTTCAACGAGTCCCATTGGGCCCAGTGCGACTTGTAGGTGGCGCTCCTCGGTGCGATGTCCTCCCAGGTCGGTCTCGTCCCTGCGTCCACTTCCCTCAAGAGTGGCCCCAAGTCTGCGTCCGCCAGCTGCTCCCTCCTCAGGCCTGCGCTATCCCAGCCTTCAGCAGGCACTGCCACAACTACTCGGACTGCTGCGGCACGCTCCTCCTCTTCCACTCTTGTGCGCTCGTGGCCGTCCTGGATCTGCGATAGGACACCTCCAATGCAATGGTCGCTGGCGTCGGTGTCCACAATGAAGGCGCCACCCGGTTGTGGGAAACCCAAAATTGAAGCACTGCACAGGGTCCCCTTCGGGTGCTGGAAAGCGTCTTCGGCGTCCTCCGTCCACACATAAGGCCGGTTTTCCTCCGTCAGGCGGGTGAGGGGTTTTGCGATGTTGTCGGCCTTTTCCTCTAAATCATTAAGGCGGTCGTCTACTTGACCCTTCCGCTTGCCCAGCTCCGTCACGTCATCCCTCACGCCGGCCAACTGTTCTTCAAACTTGGCGGCGAGAGCCTCGTTCGCCACCTTCATTTCGGTAGCCGGACCGTCATTCGCTGCTCTCATTTCCGTGGTTAACTCGGCCTTCACTTGTTCCATCTTCTCGGCGATGTTGTTTGCCGTCTTCATTTGTTTCAACTCTGCGGCGATGTTCTCCCTAGCCGTCCTGATTAGTTTCAGTTCCGCGGCCAGGTTATTTCTAGTCTCCAGCATCCCTGTTAATTCGGCCTGCATTTCTTCCATCTTCCCGATTAGTTCGGCCTTCACTTCCATCATCTTCTCCAAAAATTTTTCCAATGCCGCGTCCATGGTTGTAATGTTCGGTGATGTTGTTTTCCCGCTTCCTGACACCAGTGTGACTGTTGTTATCCCACTCCTGACACCAGTGTGACTTTGTGTTATATCCCACTTCTGACGCCAGTGTGACTTTGTGGGTTCGTGGAATAAAAGTCCAATTACACCACCCTAAAGATGTTCTTTATTTCCACCGACTTACAGTTTAACACTTGCCAATTACACAGAATTACTTGCTGCACACAATTACAATTTGCCAGTTCGTCCGTTACTACTTCACTTGTACTCGCGATTACATAAGCTCCGGTACACATTCACAGTTCGTACAGTCTTCCGTTGCACAACCCTTTCGTTCATTAACACGTCACCGACTAACACTGCCTTCTTACACCAAGAACTGTCCTCACTCACACACACTAACCAACTGATTGACCAACTCAACCAACAACTGACTGACTAACTAACTAGCTGCAGCCCTTTTTATAAGCATCTCGCCGTCTTCTAGACGTTTCCAGATGATGAAAGATCCCGTAATTTCTGGAACCAGGTGGAAGAGAAACAGACCTCCCAATTATGTTTCTTTCCCCAGTCGCCCCTGTCACCACTATAAGACAAACGAGGGGAGGTGTGGCTAACGCGGTCCTTCCCCCTGCCTTCCGTTCGCAGCTGGTTCACAGGGTGCTCCAGTGCCCGCGTTACAATATATTCCTTTCTGTAGTCTATCTTCCTTGTCAAAGATTAAAACTATATCATCTGCAAATAGAAGAGCGTTTATTGATCTTCCTTGTCCTAACCTAATCCCCTCATCACTACTTTTTTCCATTCTTTTATAATTTCGTCTATGTATATATTAAAAGGAATTGGAGATAAGACTACATCATTGTTTCAATCCTTTCTTTATTTCAAATCTTTTTGTTATTTCTCCTTCCATTTCCATTACCACGTATTTCTGTATAAGCTTTGAATAATTTTAACTAAGTGTAGTGGGTATCCATTTTTACATATTATATCCCCTAACAATAGCCGATTAAATTTGTCGAATGCTTTTTCTAGATCTATAAATGCTAGATGGATTTCAAGATTAAATTCTCTTCGTTTTTCTAATATTTGTTTTATTGTAAAGAACTTTTACCTCCGAAATATTCACACCGAGTTTGAACCCGTGACCTTGTGAATCAAAGGCTAGCATGTTGGCCCAAGTCTATGAAAGATAACATTGCCAGAAAAAAAACACAGCTTTTAATAAATGTTCTAGGCAGGAAATATGTGAAGCATACTGAAATCCATCGGTAAATGAAGGTCCTATACGAGTATGTTAATTCACTCTATTAGTGCAGCAAGTGTATGAGTGGAGTATAAAGATTATAAATGCCTCCGCCTGGGTCAGGCACATCGCAATGTGACACTAGAGTCTACGCAGTAGTTTAAGCCATTGTAGTGGAAAATCGTCAGGTGACGGTAGATAAAATAGCCGCATATCTGAACGTCAATCATGGCTCGCCCTTCACATACGTTAAGTTTCGCAAATTGTCAGCAAGATGGTTGCCAGCACAGTTCACTCCAGAACTGAAAGAGCAACTCTAAACAAACCCGTACCAAAAGATTACTGCATGTTTAAATCACTCAAAAGGACGGTGGGCGGAAATAAATTTCGTTCTGATGAAGAGACACAAGTGGCTGTAAACATCTCCATTTTTTTTTCTTCAGAGCAATCTGTGCATGTCATACACGCTGGACGAACTGTGCTGAACAACAAGAAGAATACGTTGGAAAATAACGTTCTTGTTCCATTTTTGTTGAATAATATATATAAAATTTTTATTTATATTGATGGGAATAACATGTAATCGGCTTTCGTTTTTATACTCATTTTCTATGGAGTAAGAACTAATCGGCTTTAGTTTCCTCACGCATTCTCTGCAGAACAAACATTTTCTACCCGTGGCATTTTCAGTGAAGGTTTTGGAAATGGTTTTCAATATTTTACTGATTCATGATTTGGAATTAGGGTTCTATATTCCATGCAGGAATAAAACTTCTCAATGGGAATGAATTCAAAACATTTGTTGAGTGATATTCGACAATAACTGAACAGATATTATGTACCTTCGATCATTTTATGCAATAAATCATCCATATCTTACTAAGTACTTGACTGCAAGTAGATCCTAGAATGATCATCGGCTTTTAGCTGGGCTCACGAATTTTTGTGAATTTAATGTCACGGTATTTTTCCCAGTGCTTACATTCAACGAAAACTCATCTAGTCTTCATCCCTCCCAGATTCATCATTATTTTGTGCTACCAATCTCGCTCTATGCCATGCCATTCCAGTCATTTATTTTGTTATCAAGACTTACTACAAATGCCTCTTTATCTTAATTCAGTTTTATTTCATTTTGCCACACCTGAAGAAGGTTTTATCAATCTGAATACATTTTGCTGGCTGATGTCTATTGATCCTTTGCCCACTTTCCATATGCTTTTTTTGTTTATTTCGAAACTGCCCATTCTACTCAAAACTCTCTCAAGTTTGCATTCCCAAAACTTTTCGTTTTCAATATTGGTTATAGCACATGTATCGCCGTAGGAAACAAGCCAAAACAAGTACTACATCGTTCTCCACCATGTCAGTCCCCACCCCTTATATGATTTAATGCTCCACTTACGTTGTTGTTACTCACTCACTATTTTCCTTCACTCCTGAGCCCGAAACTGACCTGTGTCCACATTGTGAGAGATTTTTGACACTATACCGATACGAGACAGACTCACTCAGAGACTGGTGAGACCCGTTGTTGCGAAGCATGCCACTCAGGCAAAATGTTGCTATACTCCTGCCCTTTCGCCAATCACCTATGCCTCAACTTTGTTCATAGGTTAATGCGTGAGTGTATTAGATATGAATTCAAACCAATACGAGGTTTGCTCACCCAAAATAAAAATATGACCTGAAGCTTTCCTGGCGACGAACATATTCAAGATATATTCGAGAAACAACCTCAGCAGCAACCTGAGAAGTCTGAACTGGAAGAGCATTGTTTTGATAACGACCATAGGGCCAACGTTCGGGAGACGACCATCTTAGCAAAATGCAACAGTTACTGGGAGCGGAGAATTAAGGAGGCTTTAGCCATTTCCTCCGAGAGAAGCACGCTAATCGTGATGCTCGATTTCAGTTCAGCTCCTCTTGTGGACCGGCCTTAAAATGGAAATCAATCGGCTTAAGAAGCACAGATATATACAGCTTGATCATCACATTAAGTACAGTCGTAATTTTTTATCTTGTTAAGTGCAGAGCGATGCGCAGTGGTCGAGTCCACCTCAGAACGGTTGCAACTGGATGGGAGGGCAGTTCAGTTGCGTACCAGTTGCGAGCAACTAAACACGTGCAGAGCTACTCGGTAACACTACAGCTTGTTTCAAAATGTGCTTGTCTCCTGGTTCCAAGAGAGCATTTGGAAATGACGCCTCCAAGCAGCACACTAGGAAATAAAGTGCTACATTTAAAAACACGAGAAGTAATAACCAATATCCATAGATTTATAAAAAGGGAACAATAGTCTGGGTCAGCTATAAAAATCTGGGGAAGGGTATCTGAGGCAACAGTTGTGTCTGAAAGCAGTTTAGGAAAGTTATTAAGGAAAGAAAAGCCATTGGTGCTAGTGCAACAACGTCCTTCTCTATGCCCAGTAAACAAAGATTAAGAACATGCACAAAATCTAATTTGGATGTTTTAATTCAGAAGTAGTTTGGCGAAATATGAATAATTTTAAACCACAGAAAAACAAAGAGCAACTTTGAAGAAAGTGCTTATGAAGCTAAAAGTTGTACTGACTTCCAAGGCAGTGTCTGAACATTAAGAAGAGTACTTTTGAAGCTAGGATTATTTGAAGAAAAAAACACTAACCGTGACAGACAAATTTTAATCGAATATCGCACCATACGTGCAAAAAAGCTTAAGTATTTACGAAATATTCCGAGATATCGAAGTGAAGTTTATATGGATGAAACTTATATAAATACAGCACATACTGGACCATATGCCTGGAGTGAAATACGTTACAGGGACTCTGCAGCGATATTGAAAGGCCGACAGTTGTTTATCATGCCTGCTGGAGGAGAACAGGTTTTTTTTTTTCCAAATGTCTATGTACTATTTAAGATCCAACAAAAGCGTGGAGAGTAATACCATAGTAAGAATTACAACTCAGTTTATAAGAGCTGCAAAACTAGCTTTGAGAATAAAATTTGCTTTTAGACACCTTATGCACCGCCCTCCCCTCTCGTAATCTTACGCGTGTGACGCATTGTGGCGATAGGTGCACTATCCCCACCACAGTTGCTACTCATCCCTACCGCGCATGATTCCTGTCAAGATAAAATAATACATCTGTACTGTCGATGGTTCTACGTCCAGACATTCTCTCCATAACGTGGTTTACAGATTAGGCATGGTTTCATCTGTCAGTATACATAAACACATAAAACACCAGATATTGGTCTGCTGTAAACCCCCAAGTGATCCATGAAACCCCACTGAATGATGAAAAGGTTGGAGTCAGGTGCGCGGTGTCAGCTTCCAGGATCGTTGGTCCCATTTTCTTTGATACGACCGTAGACACTGAAGTTTATATGGGTATCTTCAAGACATTTGTGGAGCAGCTGGATGATATCGAATTGGGAGGAGGTTATTTCCAGCAAGATGGAGCAACGTGCCAAACATCTAATGACACCATGGAACTTGTAACCAGTTTCTTTGATAATCGAATAATCTCAAAAGATTTGTGGCCCCTCATATCCCCTGACCTAATCTCACCGGAATATTTTTTGTGGGGGTATCTAAAGATAGAGTTTACAAGAATAGGCCATGGACAATTGATGTTCTCAAGGAGTCCATTCAAACTTAAATAAGTAACATTGGCGAGGATACTCTCCGTAAAACTTCAGAGAATATGATGAGACGGGTGCAAACATGTATAGATGCTGGTGGAGGACACTGCCAACATTTTCTCTGAGATGTAAATAGTGTAATGTAATCTCTCAATTGTGTATTATATTCTCCAAAAGTTGCACGTGTCTCCTATTATTGGTTCAAAAGTTCTGGCCTATTTAAATGGTTCAGGTTTATATGGATCGCATTGTCCGGCATTTCTAAAGAGACAACTAGAAGAGAAATTTTGCCTTTTAAATGTGTAATATCGACAAGAAAGTTCGCTCTAATAACTGCCATACTTCTTTTATAAATCAAGGAGCACCTTTTCATAATGTTGCAGCTCCCAGGTTATGGACTTATTTAAATAATACAGGAGTTGCTCGAGAAAGGAAAGGATCCATTGTTATTAGGAGACGCGCTGTGGTGCCCTGTTCATTAATATGCCACGGCTACCAACCTTGTCTACTATTTCGCCAAAGATTCACGAACCCACAAAACAGAAAGGCTGTAATTAATGCTTAAAGTTTGTCAGCCTGCCAGGAACACGTCATAAAGATTATTTGCCAGCAGTGACCTAATAAAAAAAAAACCTCTCGCTGCAGAGAGTGAAAATATTCAGATGCGGTTGGCACCCTTGACCTAGATAATGAGGCACCTCTCACTAATTACTCTGTGCCTCCCCTTCATTTTATTCTCAATCTCTTTTGTGAAATATACCTTTATTTTCTTTTACATAGCATTCGTTTTCTTTCTCAGTTAGTTTGTCGGTTCTTTGCTTCCATTCTCGGTCATTCCTTCTTCCCCTGTGTGTATTCTATCCTGCTTAAGGTAAACTTGATTTTGATCCTCTTTTGAGAAATTCACTTGCAACATTCTTTGTATAAGTGAAGAGACTATTTACATAAATTAAAATATACAACAATTGATATCCATCAATTGTCTGCTATGATAAAACACAAAATAGAAAACCAAAACTAAAGTAAAAGAAGACAGAGTTTGGAAGGTACAAGTAGGCACTTCTGTGAAAGTAAGCACCTTCAGTTTTCATTTCCTGCGAAAGAAAACTCAATTATGGCAGCTTAAGTGAATATAAAGTATAGAACATGGGCAAAGAAGATTAAAACGTGATGGCTGCATTGCTCAATTTGTAGAGCACATAATATACAAGTGAATGCAGGTTTGATTCCTGAATGGGGATGAAAATTTTTCTTTGACTAAGATTATTCGTATACTTTCAAGAGTCTGGAAATATAAATGAAAGTACGAATTATTTGATGAACAAAATACCAAAATCCCAGAATCCACTATATAGGAGTGAACATCAAGGCCTATAGGCAATATATTTCAAAGAACAGGCCGCCGATATGATAATTGTAATTAAAAAAATGTAAAGCATTGCGATGCATTGCTATGTCACTAAATTGACAGATACAGTATATCAGTTTCTAACGACTATATACGCTCATAAATGCAAATTGTGGATAATTAATTGAAATATATCCTTCAATCTCAGGAACTTGCATCTCTGAAGGCTCTCATGTGATGTACTGGAAATGAAGAAGTTTCACTAACTTTTTTTAAAAAAATTAAAATCAGAAGTTCAATCGGAGAGTCTGATTTTTCTTTATATGTCAAATACATAGTAAATTGAGAGTGAATTCTATTCTATCCAAAATTCTTATGTAAACGTTGATGCTAATTCAAAATAAGCAGTTTAAAAAAGTACCATATGTGTGCTTGTGTGTGTGAGAGAGAGACAGAGAGAGAGAGAGAGAGAGAGAGAGAGAGAGAGAGAGAGAGAGAGAGAGAGAGAGAGCAGCATAACTGAAACAATTGGTATTTAGGCTCATCATCTATCGTGGATGCAACACAAAAAATACTGGAAGAAAATACCCCAACTCCAAACAACCCCTTACTTAAAGCACTCTCGAGATGTATTGTTTTCAAAAAGTAACTGTAAAGTATCTAACACATATAAAATATATGTGGATGCCTCATAGGTAAAGTCAGATTTTTCTATTTTGGTGTTCGGAAAATGTATTGGGTTTCTCCAAAAGAGAGCCAAGAGCGAGAACAAGTCGTCCGGGTGCTCCCGGACGGTGGGTAGAGCGCCACGGTACCTATTCGCTGTGCGGATTTACCCGTGTGGTCTTATAGGATTGGTCTTTCCTCCAAAGCTTGGATGTCCTTGTTAACTTATAGACCTGATTCGGCCTCTGCTAGTGCTCCTGGCGGCGGGATGAGCTTCCAAGTAGGAGGCCAGTGTCCTGAACCGCCACGCTAGGGGCGGCCTGCGTTGCAGAGTCCGTCCAGTGTGGCGGGGCCGGGAGCGAGAGGTAGGGTGGTTGGGGACTGTTTATGTTGTGGTTCTCATTGGGGTCACACAGGGGGACCTGACTGCCGGAGGTCAGCCGACAGGCCAGATCCAGCCCTAGTGTGGCCGGGACAGAGTGCAGTGCTGAGGGGACGAGAGGCTGGTCTTACCACCCAAGATGGTCCTTAGGGCGGCGGTAGGTTTTTCTCCTCCTGGGCACACGGTGGTCATATTGCCCTAGTGTGTTCACTAGGTGGTTGGGATGGGATGTAATCCTGGCATATTTCCACATTGGGTTTCTTCGGTATGACAATGCTATTTAAGGGTGCCATGACTAGTTTTGCGTGCATGCGAGCATGTGTCAGTCTTCATTTGTTAATAAACAATCACAAAATGGAGATAATAAAGTTTGAACTTAGAGTCTTCTAAAACACTACTGGAAACAAGATTATAAAGTAGCTGCCACAGCTCGAAGAATATGTGAAGTAGAAAGAGAGGATGTCGTTAGTGAGCGTGTGGCACAACGATGGTTTCAACGTTTCAACAATGAAGACACAACACTAAAGATCTACCACGTTCTGTAAGAGCCAAAGTATGGATAATTGAGGATATACGCCAAGTTTATGCGAGAAATCCGCAAAAAAGTACCCGTAGGCGTTCAGAAGAACTTAGTGTATCAGAAGATACCATACATCGTCACATTAAGACACTTGGAAAATAATACAAAAGCTGTCATCAGCTTATCCGTAATCCCACCGATTTGTCAGGTGAACTGTCACTTGTTATGAAAAATGGGTATATTACCGAAACCCTGATATCTCGAAACAGTGGGTTCATCCCCGCCAACCTGACAAATTCAACGTTAGCACACTCAATTTGGTCCCAAAGTAATGTTGTGTGTCGTGGCATTTTGAAGGTTTGATTCATTGGGAGTTTGTTCCAAACGGGCGGACGATTGATGTGGATGCTGGTTCTCAACAATTGAAACGAGTTTATGAAAATTTTGAGACGAAATAGAGTTCTATTGCAACAGGACAATACAATATCCCAAAATGCAACGGCCCGCCTCGATAACGTAGATGGTAGCGTGTTTGCCTCACATTCAAGAGGTCCCGAGTTTGAATCTCGGTCAGGGTGAGTTACCTGGACAAGGTTTTTCCGGGGTTTTCCCTTACCCTTCAAGATGAATATCGGCTAACTCTAAACTCCACGGACCCTGGACTCATTTGGGCATCCTTTCACCCAATTCATTCACCGCCCGATATTAACTTTAAAATAAACTAGTATACAGCCCTGATCTCGCACCATCCATGGCACATTTTCTACGTAGAAGAAACTTTGCATATAAAATCAGAGACTGGTGCCATCGTGCGGTAATAAACCTCACTGAACGATGCCTGAAGACCATAGAGTCTAATGATCTATACTTCAAAAATTAGCTAATTGCTTGCCAGAACATTTCAAATAATTGATTTTCTTAAAAATAGTGACATTACTTATGAAACAGCATTTATACTTATGTGACAAATAAAACATATGTATATATCTTGAATGTTTTGTGAGTGAAGTCTTGTTCATTCAACAGAAGTTTTTCATAATATTGTGCAAATTCTATACATTAATTGATACAGAAGAACGTGTCACACACAAAAGAAGAAATGTAGATCACCTTAAAGTATACAATGGATTTATAATAACCTTTCTGCGGCATAACATTCCCAAATATCCGTTATTAATGCTTCAGTTCGTTCAGCCCCTCCATTTTTAGTTGCTTGGTGCAGTTGCAATGTACCTAATAGAGTATAGGATTTTAAGGACGGCAAATACGTTTAGCTAAACATTTGACAGTCGCTATTTTCTTCGTATCTATAACGAAGTGTGTAATGCAGTCATTTTTGCAGATGTTTACTGCAATGTAAATGAAGTAAACAGAAAAATAAGCGTTCATTGGAATTGTTTATCTTCCACTTAACAAATGATAGAGTACAGAATGTCTTGTCAGATTTTGTGTTTTCTAGCAGACTTGCAATTGAAATTTATCTTATTGTAAAGATGCATCACGAAGATTTTCTGCAAGCCTAAATTAATATATACATGGGAGAATTTCCAAAAGTTTTGATTTTCTAAAAACTGGTTCCAACGATTTAATTTATTCACCTCAATCCAATAAAATTGTGGTCATATTGGGGCTAACAATTAAAATATTATATGTCATGCAAATATATTAAAATGTGACAAACAACATTTATATTCTGAATTTTTTGGGAACAACCTGTGAAGCACTCTTCGTTTTGAAGTAATTTTATATATTGGCAATTCGTAAGATCTATGCAAAATTGTAATATTTATATATTTAAAACAACGCACTTATTTCCAATGCATTTTTTGTAGCATCACTCGTTTCCAAGTTGTCTCTTATTGGTTTGAATATTCAATATGGTAAGTTTTTAAAGTGCTGTCGTTTTTCAGCACTTTATTAAATTTTTTAATTTAATTTCCTCCAACAAAAGTCATGCACGGTGAATTAAACGGTTGAAAGGTTACTCAGATGACTTTAGGGCCCATAGAACTTAAAGTTACCCGACATTCATCTTTCAGGATAAAATAAAACTCTGGGAAAAAAAGGAAAGATTACATAGATAATTCACCCTGACCGAGATTTGGACTCGGGACCTCTTGATCTTGAGGCAGGCACGCTACAGCATACACTACAGAGGCGGGCTGTTACGAAGTTATGAATACAGTATAGATTCTAGGCTAGCATATATCTCTATACGCCATAAAATATCATCTACGGTCTAGTTTTGGTTTACAAAGTTGCTGAGGGCTTAAAATTCCTTAGCATAGCTTCCTTTGGAAGGGAAGTAAAACCGATGGTCCCGTGTTCTTGCTTTAGGAGGCGTAAAAATTTCAAGCCCGATAAAGGGATTGAAGCTTTATTTCATGTTAAATGTACCATAATAGTTACAAAGAGTACATAAAAGATAACCAAAAAAAAAAAAAAAAAAAAAAAAAAAAAAAAAGAACGTCAGCTGACTGTGCAGTCGGTTTCTATCCCCATGTACTCACAACGAAATATACAGGTTGTTTCGAAACGAACTCCGAACGATTATAGCTGCTGCGGTGTCGCAGCTTTGAACTTCTATTAGGTATAATTTTATACAGCATTAAATATTACATGATTTTGTGATTAGGCAGCGCAGGAACCACTGGTGTGCGAACATCAAAAGTTGTTACTGCAACGCACTGGCCATGAAAACAAAAACATTACTCCTTGCTCTTTATCAGTGACCCTAGCCTATCTTTCAGGTAATGGGGCAAAGGACAGTCATTTGTGCAAAAGTCGACTAATAACTCGGACAGCTAAGGTTGCTCTTCAGTGTAAAACTACACATTCCGTCCTAACAGGGAGGATTTTGCGTGTACTTAGATAGCAAATCCAAGCAATATGGAGCGCTATACGAACGCCGAAATGACGGATATGGTTTTGATGGATGGAAGAGCTGAAGAGAGTTCCACGAATGCACGTTTAATTTAGTTTCATTAAAATTATGAATTGTAAAAATAGTTACATCAATGATAATATTTATTTGTTTAACTTCAGAGCATTTTCCTATAATCTTAATTATACAATACTTTCAACCACTTACTGTAAATATCAACAGCTTCCTTTTCAGTTACAAATGCTTTATTTAGTATTATCAAACACGTGAAATAAATGCTTGTCTACAATTCTTTGATGTTGTTTTCTGTTCTGTTTATCATTTAATGCTTCCATCCTCAACCTCACTAACATTTACTTCCCTCTAAAAGGTATAAGTTGCATCTGTCCACCAGCTTATTTGTCATCATGGACTGCTATAACGGAATATTGGAACACGCTAAACACCCGAACAATAATTAAGCGATAGCTTCTTTATTGCGGTTTCATAAGCCAAAGAAGTTCTTAATAAAAGCAAGTAAACTACTGCGGAGTATGCCGATATGTTTACAAACAGCTACAGCACGCGACACGTCATGTGACCTATACCTGCAAACTCCGATAGTGTGAGGCACGCGTCGTTTTTACTGTCACTGCGTAATCCACACTTATTCTGGAGCCCTTTTTATGTGGCTCTATTGGCGGTAAAAACTATCTATATGTGTCACATAGAAGCTGAGCATTTACTTCTATATGTTCGTTCGGTGTCGTTTTGAAACACCCTGTATAATGAACCAATTTCTCAAATACGTGTCTGAATTAGGTAAAAGTGAAGCTAGTTACTGTGAAGCAACAAATACTACACAAATATAACTATTTGCAACAAAAACTTCACTTATCTTAAGAAAATGATGTAAATATTCTTATTAATTTATGAGATTAATTTCGTAAATCTTTGTTTACATCTTCAACCATCAAACAACTTCGTTGTCAACGTTACTATCACCAGAGGTCATTACTTTTTTGTCAGTATTACCAAAATCTGAAAATGAAGTAAACTTAAAAACAGAATCGACTGCTGGCACTTCAAAATTCATTACACGATGTTTATTTTTTTAAATAAATATTTTCTTCCAAACCATTAAATCTACTGAACCATTTAATTGTTTTAATAATTTAGCATTTGGATTTATTTCTTGATTAAATGACTAAAATATGATATGTTACAGCTGATTTATCAGTTTGTTTATACTTAATATGTCCCGTCATCTCGAAGGTCCCCACTCCGTCGTGCTTCGAGGCGCTATTTTCTCAGGGTCCCTCTCGACGAGTATATATATCACTACTATATTACGGAGTAGGTGACGTGGCTGTACTGGTAATTGGGGTTTTCACAGGTTATTGAATACAAAGTCTCGTAATACCTTTATATCGCCGTGAACTTACTCGGATGTCTGCAGGTGTTTAGTAATTCAGGCAGCACTTTCGGACTGCTTGAATCTCTAAAATAGCTTTATCTGAGAATATTTTTATATTTTACAGATTGAAAATGTGGCTAAACTAAGAGCTTCCCCATTCAACCTTGTTTACATCATGACTTTACGACACAAAAGGAATCGGACAGCACAAATGAAATGTAATGCAAACGAGTTAGTGAAGTCTGACAGTAGACAAAACAACATCGTAGAAGTACGTCAACTGTGCACCAAGAAGAAGGCAAGAGCATAGTATGGGTCCCAGAGGTAAGCAGAGTACCTTTGAACAGAGACAGTTAATGATCTATCACTATGAAAAAAACAAAACATACCGGGAAATAGCGGAGATTTTGAATCTTAGCAAAAGTTCAGTTAGTGACATAATTCACCGATGTAAGTATGAAGACAGAATTGAATCTCAAGCAAAGTAGTGCGACCAAAACTCCTTACTGATAGACAGGAGAAGGTAAAACGGAATCCGCGTATAAGTGCTCCAGTGATTTGTGCTGAGGTTCAGGAAGAACTGGGACTGACAGCCCTGAAACGCTCAGAAGGGCTATACGAAAACAATATTTTAATGGTCGCGTAGCCAGAAAAAAAGCCATACATTTCCAGCAAGAATAAAAGGAAGTGATTACAATTTGCCACAGACTTTGTTAACAAGACAACTGATTGGTGGGACCAAGTTATTGTTTGTCACGAAAGCAATACAACCTTGCTGGCTGCGATGGCAAGGTGGTTGTGTGGAGGAAACCAAACATGGAGCTGGAAGAGCGCAATTTGCAAGGCACAGTCAAACACTGCGGAGGGAGTGTAATGGTATGGGGCTGTATTTCCTCTATGGGAGTGGGAAAACTGGTGTTCATAGACACAACCATGAAAAATGAAGTCTATCTTAGGCTATTACAGGAAAATTTAAAACAAAAGTGTAGAAATGATGTAAATTTATATTGAGGAATTAATCCTTAAGGAATTCATCATTTTAATTACATTACTCCGGTATATGGGTGATTTTTAATTAATTAGAGCCAACTGAAAAATTAAATGCCATAGCCGAGATTTGAACCACGGATCTACTAGTTTCCGTCCAGTTTCTCTACCCCTTGAGCTACCATGGTCAACGTGCCTCCCTGACATTAAATTCTCCAATTGACTCATCATATTTCCCAGTAGACCACTTAGGGTTCTCATATTTGAGACAACCACTTGTGGTGACTTACTATTGTAAGTACTTTATTACCAGGATTTTTATCGTAGATTACTTTTAATGTAAATTTATATTGAGTAGATCCGTGGTTCAAATCCCAGCCATGGCATTTAATTTTTCAGTTGGCTCTAAATAATGTAAAAATGATGTATATTTTGGACAGTTTCTCATGTGATCAGGATAATGATCCGAAGCATACGCCCCACATTATGTGGCTATGGTTACTTTAAAACTGTCCTCATGTACTGCATCCACTCCCTTAGTCGCCGGATCTTAATCCTATAGGAGCAGTATGGGAGAAACTGGAGAAGGCCGTGCGGAAGACCCCATCACCTCCAAGCAGCACTTGAAGGAGAGGTTGCAAGAGGAAAGGAGAAAACTTTCTACAGCCTACCTGAAAAAAACCTGGCTCACAGCATGCCAAATAGGTTGCGAGAAGTAGTGAAAAGAAGAGGGAGAGTCACAAAGTACTAAACCATATTTTGTATCAAACTCAAATTGTTATGTCCGATTACTTTTCAGGGTCAAAAATGTCATATTTCTTTTTAGTTCTTAAAAAAGCACGCATTGTATAATTTTTATGTGAAATAACATTTATTTTCTTACAAGAACGAACCATGTAACTGTCGATTATCATTACCGCACATCAAATGCGCGACCGCGCCGTGGCTCAGTGGTAAGACCGCTTGGCTCTCACCAAGGCGGCCCGGGTTCGATCCCAGGCGAACATAAAGGGAGATTTGTGGTGGACAACACGGCGCTGGGGTGGGTTTTCTCCGGGATCTCCAGTTTCTCCCGCCATCACATTCCACCGGTGCCCCATCTTCATCTCATGTAAAGTCTGTTTAGTTAAAGCATGTGCACGTCTGCTTCTGCCTTTGACCAACCCTTATGATCGTTTTACAACCCCCGACCCTCCTTCTCCCAGACCGTTCTGCAAGGTTGCCACCATTCTCGATACGTCATGAGTATCGTACGAGGTTTCGTCTAAATAAATAATCTTATGTCCATTACTGCAAAACTTCCTTGGTTTTGACATATATATATATATATATCGCCAAGCTACAAGTCTACTGGATTCCATAATAACACTTATCTTATTCAAAGTGCGGTATTTGAAACCCAGCTCCTTTAGGAGACCGCGCAAAGTGAAGCGCCCATAAGGAAAATCACAAATTTCTTGCAAATGTGCAACCAATTCGTCTAAGGTGGGCGCTCTCCCTTTTGCATAGAATCTATAAATTTCTCGACAAATTAAATCGCACGTGAAATTATCTACTTTAGAGAAACCTTTCCTTTTGTTTTCACACTTGATCGGCGTCTTTGGTATTCCTTTCGTCACAATATTTCTCACTGTATTTCTGTGAATATCCAGAATTTATCATCAGGTTCATTGCACGACCCCTTACCAAGATTATTTCTCAGCACATATTTATATGTGTTCAAAACAAGCGCTTGAATTTGCTTAGAAACAGTTCCCGTTAAAACTTTGTTATTTTTTAGGATTTTCCAGTAATATAATTCGGCCCAGTTATTCACGCTGTCTTCAATTTGATTACTTATCTCTACTTTATTTGCATTTCCCACTGCATTTCCCTTCTACGGTCTCCACATTGTGACACACAACGAATTTCTGCACGTAATGAAACAGATCAACTGGAAGTTTTAACTTTAGCAACTGAGACTCCACGTGGAGTAGACATGCGTCTGTCACTTCGAGAAAATCAGGGTTGCTATTGGTCCTCAACGACAGTGTTGCATTTCTGAAGTGTGGAGATAGATTTATGACGGTCATTAGTGGGCGGGCGGCTCAGGTTCCTTTGACTCCGAACTGCACATGCGTTGAGTAAACGGACTTTATCATCAGTGTCATCGCCTGCGGTGCCGTATGTAGTAAAAGCGGACGTTAAACACTACACATTTCATTTCATATCAAATGTTGATTTTCATTTTCAAAACTTACTACTCTGCTTTGTCTGACTATTTATGGGCGTCTCTGTATATTCATGCAGTACATAACTGAATTACTATTAAGTTTGTAAAAAATAAGCTTTCATATTTGGAAATAAAGGACAGTCGGCAGTGTAGCACAGTTGCAAAGGTAGTGATGCCGCCATGCATAATGGAGCCAATCAGAGCTATTTTTGTTGAAGGAATATGGATTAGGTTTCTCCAATTTGAATCGGCAATGAAGGGTTGGTTACAAAGGCCCAACAACGTACTTGGGGGTTGGCTAGCACAGAAACAATTCCTTCACGTACTAACCCTCAGTTCGTGCAAGTCACGCCGTATGCATATTAATGCCCGGAGTGTTCTCTCCCTGTTTATCCGTTTCTTTATGAACGCTGTCTATTATCATTTGAGCATTTTAATGACGCACGCTCCATTCCAGATCGCAGTTGACCTTAAAAAGTCAAACCGGAGCAGACGTTATTTTTAGCTGCGCGCCTCCCCCCAACCCCTTTCTGTCTCCAACGTTGGGGTTGCGTAGAGTCTATTTCCGTTTCAGGGCACATACGCGACACCCCTGCCCCGTTTTATAAGTTTGATGTCTCCATTTATTTATCTCTTTAATATTTATTTCACTTTAACTACGAATATAAATTTTGTGTTACACAAGAGTTTGCATTTAAAGTGCATGTTTAATGTTACCATTTTTCTTCTCGTTCGAGGCTTTCCGCTGTTGATGCATTCAAAAGATAAAACATCTGAAAATAAGGTTTACCATGATAAGGCAGCGACAGCTATTTTAAATGTAATAATATGAAAGTATTTTTATTTATATACCATTTTCATTTTCTCTATTATGTATGTACAATTAAAGGATTTTGATATATGACTTATTACCACCAACGAGGTGCGTTTTCAAGTGATAACACCCATTTTTTCAGGACTGGGACCATATAGGAACTTCTGGTAGATTTCTAAATACACGTGGGCTCTTTGTGAATGCGTGACAGAGATGGCAGCACTGTACAGTGCATAGACCTTTAGTGGCAGCGTTGACAGTTAGGACTGTTTTTGATACTTCAAATGGCGACGTTTTCATTGCAAGAACAGCGTGTAGTCATTCTATTTCTCCATTTTCGTGGTGTGACACCTATTGAAATTCATCGCCAGTTGAGTGAGCTATGTGGTGATAGTACCATGGATGTGTCTAATAAACGTTCCTGGGTGTGACAGTTCAATAAAAGCAGAACATCGTATGACAACAAACCAAGACAGTTGCAAACATCACCTCCAAAATTAGCATTTCCGTGGGATCTGTGCACACAATCCTGCATGAAGATGTGAATATGCTCGATTGCGGTCCTCCAAAACAACGTTCTCCACTCGCTGGACCATGTCGAGGCCGTGGGTGTCTTGGTTTGTTTTCACGTGACGTTCTGCCTTCATTGAACTGTCGCACCCAGGAACGCACATTTGACTCATCCATGGTACCATCACCACATGCCTCGCTCAACTGGCGATGAATTTCATAGGAGTTACACCATGCAAATGGAGAAAACGAATGATGAGACGCTGTTCTTGCAATGAAAATCTCGCCACTAGAGTTCTATGCACTGTACAGTGCTGCCATCTCTGACACGCATGCACAAAAGAGTCCAACTGTATTTAGAAGTAATAAAACTAAAAGTTCCTATCAGGTCCCAGTACTGAAAAAAAGAAGGCAACTGAAGTTTTACATTGAATCCAAAATTTCGATACCGAGATATCACTGTAAATGCACGTTCTAAGGTCCTGTAAAGTCTGTCTACTCAACGCAAGTGCACGGCGGCCGCTTTCTTTGAGGATCCCTCATAATCGTTTTACAACATGGACCCTCCTCCTGACGGTCCTTTCTACAAGGTTGCAACATTTTAACATCACCGTCTTGCACCTAATGAAACAGAACAACAGGAAATTGGAACTTTGGCAACTGAGACTCCACGCGGAGTAGACATGCAACTGTCATTTTCAGAAAATCGGGGTTGCTATTGGTCCCCAACGTCAGTGTTCCATTTCTGAAGTGTGGAGATAGATTTATGACGGTCATTAGTGGGCGGAAAGGTCAGGTCCTTTGAGGTCCCTTTGAGTGGGAACTACACACACGTTAAAAAAACAGACTTTATCAGAAAGGGCGGTTCTAGGGAAGTGTGCGAGTACATGTATTACCTAGGACATTTAGGAAGCTACTTGGCAGCGGAGGCACTGTTATCCGTTTACACCGCACGGCTAGCTATCCCTTCTGATAGCTAGATAGATAAATTACCCTTTACGGAAAGAATTTTAAATCATTTGTATTATATCAAAAACTGTTTTTACTTGTGGATTAAAATAGCACATATTTAATATTTTTCATAACAAATAAAATGCATACCTTGAATTTTTTAGGAAAATGCCTACACTTCTTTTGGAGGGAATTTTTATAACGTAAAATTTGTATAACACTTCTGGAATGGTGGAATATTATGACGTTTTACACAAGCTGTATTAGAATACTGAGGGTATCTTAGCTGAAGTAACATACAGTACATAAAATACCAGGGGCGGCCTGTGAGGCATTGTATTGGCGGTGCCATAAATAAATGAATGAGTGAGTGAGTGAGTGAGTAAGTGAGTGCATTAATCAATCAATCAATAAGGGTAGTTAAAATATCAATATATGTACCAATTTCGAACGATTTAGGTAACCTTATCAATAATCCATCCTATTTTATAATATACAGTAGCAAACAGAACGTACAGGGAAACGGAAATGGATATTTATTACATCCGTACTCTTGTTACGCACAGGTGTAACGAGTACAGTAAACGTTTGATAATACAATTCATGAGGAATGTGATACGAAGCGTTCGTGTACGACTTTGCAACAGAGAGACAGTTATCTTAAGTCTCGTGCTTTACTGCACTCTGGCGGATAAAGTGTAACCTATGCGCCATAGAAATCTCGGGACCACCTCCTCCCATAAGAAGCCGTGTATAAGCAGACATCCTAGCCCACAGGCGCTTATGAGCGTAGACGGTGCCTTTCAGTAATCGGCGCCAAGCCACGGAAAACAATCGACAGAGCACTTGCGTTTAACGCGCCTAATCGCACGAGGGAGCAGATACTCAGAAACAATCTTTTTTGTGCAATTTCTATACACTTATCTTTCTTTTGTTTTTATACAGATGGTGCCATGGCACAGCGGCAATACTTCAGACGCCGCCCCTGTAAAATACATTACTTTAAATAAACGTTTGTGTTTCTGCCGTTTACATAAAGTAGAAAAAGTACTTCCTTCGATTAAATAAATCTGATATGTTGCATTCACATGATGTTTTCTACTCATTCTTGCACAAAAGATTATTAAAAATCTTATTCTCTTTTTTAATTTGTATTAATCGTCTCTTAAAATGGTTAATGCGATAATGGGATACAATGGATAATGCGAATAAAGAAAGCTTAAGCGATGATCAAATGTTTAAGAGCTGTTTGCTATGTGATAGTTTGAAATGTCGTTCTTCTTGCTTGGTAAAATAAGAAAATATGAATAACGATTTAGCCACTTCCCATTTAACGAAAGTACACTGCGATCCATATAAACTTGAACCACAGCAATAGACCATAACTTATGAATCAATAATAGGACACACGTGCAACTTTGGGAGAATATAATACACAATTGGGAGATTACACTACACTATTTACATCTCAGAGAAAATGTTGGAAGTGTCCTCCACCAGCACCTATACATGTTTGCACTCGTCTCACCACATTCTCTGAAGTTTTACGGAGAGTATCCTCGCCAGTGTTACTTATTTCGGTTCGAATGGATTCCTTGAGAACATCAATTGTCCGTGGCCTATTTTTGTACACTCTATTTTTAGATACACCCCACGAGAAAAAATCCGGTGAGGTTAGGTCAGCAGATCTGGGTGGCCTCAGACCTTTTGAGATTATTCGATTATCAAAGAAACTGGTTACAAGTTCAATGGTGTCAATAGATGTATGGCACGCTCCTCCATCTTGCTGGAAATAACCTGCTGTCAATTCTATATCATCTCTGTAAAACTTCAGAGAATATGTTGAGACGAGTGCAAAAATGTAGAGATGCTGGTGGAGGATACTTCCAACATTTTCTCTGAGATGTAAATAGTATAATATAATCTCCCAATTGTGCATTATATTCTACCAAAGTTGCACGTGTATCCTATTATTGGTTCAAAAGTTATGGTTTGTTGAAGTGGTTCAGGTTTATATGGATCACACTATAGTATGATATGATATGATATATTTATTGTACATATTCCAAAATTTTACGATTTACAACTTTTGGCTACATTTATTTGTTTTTACCTTGTTGCTACCTTGGTTTACATGATACTCTGGTCTTATGCTCTACCAGATAGCTCTTAACCTCCATACCTCTTTGATTAGTTAATTAGTCCCTTTCTGCCTCCTCAAGTTCCTTTCTTATATTCTTTACATTTCTGGCCCTTTTTTTCTTTTACTTTCTGCAAGAACTCACCAATACTTCTTACCTTCTTTTCCTCCCTGCCGGTTAACATTTTTATAGCTACTATCCTGTTCTCTACTTTCTCCCATTCTTCTTCCCAAACCTTTTTTCTCCATATTGCAACCTCCTCGCATTCTGTTACATAGTGTTCTATGCTTTCTTTTCCCCCACAAAATTCACAAATTCCCTTTTCCCTACCTCTTATCCCTCTTAGAAATATTATTCCTGTTCTCATCCAAGCTAGCCCTTCTCCCTCTTGCTTATTGCAGTAATCTTCATATGCTTCTCGTTCCCAATTTATTTTTATTTGCTTGTAAAATGGTAATAATTTCATATTTTCTAGACTTACCCATATTTCCTGTTTTTCTATATCTTCTATTCTGTACTTTACCAATTTACCCACATCGCACGTATTCCTTTCCTCTAATCTCCATTCCTATTTTTCCCATAATTCCTCCCATCTCTGCCCACCAACTATTTGAGTTTACTAATATTTTTTGCTGTCTCATGCATACTTTCATAAGTTCCCCTTCTTCTTTGGCCAAACACCTATACCAAAATTGTATTATTCTTTCCATTATTACTCCATTTCCTCTTATCTTTCCTAATTCTACTAAAGCTACTTCCCTAGGTACTGATCTTGGTAAGCCTAGTAGCTCTTTACATAATGTGACTTTGTGGGTTCGTGAAATCAAAAGTCCAAATGCACAACTCAAAAATGTTCTTTATTTCCACCGAATTACAGTCGGAGCACTTGCCGATTACATAGAATTACTTAGCGCACACAATTACAATTCACCAGTTCGTCTGTCACATGTCCATTGCACGCTCACAGTTACGTACAACTCTTCTAATACACGTACACCGTCTTCCAGTCCGTCCACTCACTCGGCGCTCCTCACGACTGCTTGCCAGGAACTGAACTCACTCGCTTTTTTTTTGGGTGTGGCCCCGCCTCCGCCACATCCGGTGGCGATCATCCCAAGTGGATCTACGTCGCCTCCCCTACCATGCACTAAGCTACACTAAAGTGATGGACGGGAAAGTGGTGCTTGGTGTCCGGTACCGCCGAAGCAACCCGGATGTTAGTGGGTATTAGCTAAACAGGCGCCCGCATGCAAGAGAGCATACGGGCAGAGTGGGGAGTTAGGTAGTGGCCATGACCGAGGCCCTGACCAGGGACCTATTGTTAGTGGAGGTGCTTCATGCTCATGCAGATGGAGCTGGATTGAGGTGTCATGCGTTAAGGAATAATATTGATGTACCTTACCATTATTGAGGGTTCAGCTGGAGAGGGAGCTGAGTCGAAAAATGTTCCGCAGCTTGTTGCCGTTGGTCCTGAAACAGAGTGGTTGGGTGGAGGACTGTACATAGGGATAATAAATAAATATTTTTTTGTTATGTATGTTTTTTTGTATTTTTATTTATTTTTAGTTTTTTAATATCATATTTACAATGTTAATGCTATCTACTCTACTGATGCTGTGATCCAGTCGAATCCCTTGAGGTCGCCTATTCGTCATAAGTTGGGGATGTCCGTCGTCCCCGGGCCGCCCAGGGAGAGGAGTGGCATCCTCCCCAGGTCTTCCGGACAGCTCACTCGCCAACTGCAGCCCCCCTTTTATACGTATATCGCTGTTTCTGGAAGTCTCGCGATTCGGTGAATCATCCTGCAGGTTCCAGACGTCAAGGAGGGGGAAAGAGATAGCTAACGATGTTTTTCCAACCATCCCCTTCGTTACCGCTACAAGACAAATGGGTAGGCGTGGGCGAATGCTTCCCGTCTGCTGCTGCTACCGTGCTGCTGCTAGCTGGCCATGCCTTCCGATAATTAGGTGACAATAACCTTCTGTAGTGTTGGTCCACGGTTTTGTTTACCACTGTGCCCCCCCCCCCCCCCCAGCTCTCTACTGCATACAACATTGTCGATTCAACTAGTGCTTAATGCATTTTTTCTAACCACTTGGTTGTCACTTCTAATTTATAATTGCATATTCTTATTCCATTCATTGCCGCCCTTTTGCTTCAATTTTTCACCTGTGTGCTCCCCACTTTCCATTGTTATTCAACCTTACTCGTAAGTATTCAAATTCATTGACCACTTATTGCCATTTATTACCCACTTTTCATCTCTTTTTAGTTTAATTCCCTTCTTGAAGACCATAACTTTCGACTTATTTATGTTTATTTTTATTCCCCACTCTTCACAAAATTTCTGGATTTCATTTATTGCCTTCTGCAATCCTACTACCGCTAATATATGAAAAAGGAATGTAGGGGAGACCGGGGTCAGTTGTTACACGGGGCAGATTGTTACAGTTCGATTTTGAACTAACCGTCAGATTTGCGGTGTTAATTTTTAGCCAGTTTGTAGCTCCGAGCCTTCTTCCTCCCTGACCTAGCTGTCTTCAGGAAGCACTGCGTTGCAGACATACAAGGAGAGTGAATGTCTTTTTGTTGTTCAACAGTAATTTACTCCGTCTGAAAGTAACTTTTGTAGCGGTTAAACCATTCATTGCATATGATTGAGATTTATATGTTGGATACATCGCACTTCCAGGTATGTAATCGCGCACATAAGCGTTTTATAAAATGAAACGATAGTTATGTTATGCATTATAGCTTGAGCTGGCTTACGATGGGGTTAGTTTTTACAACAAAGAGATGGCAAGTTTGACAGCGTAACAACTTGGCCCGTACAATTTTTTTTTTTCATATATTCCGTCATAGTTTCTCTATAACTCTACAGAAAACATGAGGAATTATGAAAGAAAGACGAAGAAGGGCACACCATCTCAAGAAACATATCTAGAGGCTGCCAAATAAGTGCTAGCAGGGTCTTCTCTACGAAAGGCTGCAGGTAACCATGGTTTCAATTTCATGTCGTTGCAGATATTTTGTATAACGCTAAAAACAAATGAGACTGGTAAATATGTACTTAAGATCATTAAAATATTAAGATAATAGTCATAATAAAAATAATTTCACTAACTTTTTCCTTATTTTATGCTTTCAGAACAAAACCAGCCAGCTGCGCCCAGTGCGGGGTACAAAAAGTATCGCCAGATCTTCTCTGACAATCAAGAATTAGAACTTAAAATATATATCGAGCGTGCTTTAGAGATTTTTATGGTGTTTCTCCAAAAGAATTGAGAAATCTTGCGTACCAATACGCCATTAAACTGGCCAAGAAACGTGCCAAACCAATGAAGAGGCAAATTTTCCCCACAAATAGGCACAAAGTTCACAAAGGGTCCTAAAGGACCAAGAAAATAAAAATGAGTGCCCAAAATGATGACTCTTCCTCTTCTGAAGATGAATGTTTTTGTATTGAGTGCACTGGATCATATTCCGCTTCAAAACCAACAACTAAGTTACTAACCTGAACCAAATGTTCTAAGTGGGATCACGATTATTGTGCACATTTTGACAACCATTATATTTGCAAAAATTGTAGCTTGTAAGTTGTTGTATAATGTAAGTTGTAAATGTGTCTCACCCCATTTGAATAATTAAATATAATTTCCAAACATGCCGGTTCTTTAATTTTCTATTTACTTCATTTGTAACTACCCCAGTGGATGTAACAAGTATATAGGGTAGGTTGTTACAATTTTCTTAATTATAAATATGATAATGCACATTTTAATTAAAAATCCAGAAATTATTCCAGAAATCTCACGTAAAGCTGCAGTAGCAAATTTTAGATTACTTACGGAACATGATTATTTGGCCATAGACTTACACAGAATAGGAATTTATACAAGTCCAAATTGTCCTCTGTGCAACAAAGAAGAGGAAATGACTGAGGAATATCTTTTAACATGTGAAGCCCTACCTGCCGGACCCACTACACAGAAATATTGGAGAGCAAGAGAGCTAATGGCTTCATTTCCAAAGCCTAGCATTTGAAAACAACAACAAATATGATAAATGTTTGCCAAAATTAAATAATTTTTTAAAATATAATATCGTTCTTTAACGAATGTCTTATAAAACAAATGAAACTACGGCAAAATATTTGAAATAGTTTTGGAGAAAAATGATAAAATAAAATAAAAAACTGTAACAACTAGCCCGGCACCCCTAATTGTTTGTATGTGTTTCTGAAAAATTGTAAATAAATAGATCATTGTAGCCCGGTATAAATATTAGATGCCGGGGGACGATATTCAGATTTAATTTTATAACCCTTCTCGTAGTTTAAGTTTTTAGTTCACCGTAGATAACTCCAGTTGTGTTTGTGCAGGAGGGTTCCGGCCAGTGGTTGTCTCTGGAGGCAGAGCTGGTGATGCGGGATGGCGAGGTTGTTGGGACCAAGAACCCCACGGGGCATTCCCTGTTGGTGGACTGCCGCTTCGAACTGCCCTTCGGTAAGCACAACCACTTTCAGAACAACAAAAGTTAGTAACATGTAATGGTAGTGGTCTAGATTCTGCTGCAGTTCTCACAATGTGATACATTCTCTATTGTTATATATAAACAAAGCTTTACACTAAAACACTCAGGTACAAGTTAATTGCTATTTAGTTGTGCTGCAGTGCTTTCCTGTTTTATACTCAGTTCTTTCTAAAAGGTCATTTCCATTTTCTATACGTAGAAAGCATTGCTGGGAAACTGGGCACTCAAGTGAACTGTTCCTACTTTCCCAAATTGCCTTAAAACATAGCATTAATGTGTACGTTAAAGTTTTGGAGCAATAATTTCACTGATTTTTTAGGCTATGAGTGATATCGCCCAGTATAAATGTAGGAGTTTAAAGTTCAGGTTGACAAAACAAGTTTAGCTAGTTCTGGTAGGTAGATAAGGTAGGCAGTTTCACACTTCGTCTATGTAGTGTCCCATGACTACTCATTTTGTTTGGTTTGGTTTTAACATCCTTAATTCTAATGATGATATACGACAGCGAATGTTTCAAACAAATTCCCAAAATAAATTGAGAACTTGGACTAAAGTTTACACTCACTGACTAATTAAAAACCATAACTTAGCCGACATATGGTTATATTCATTTCCATAAATATAATATCTAAGTCTGTAAATATTATCCGTTTTTACTATAGAAGGCATGACCTTTGTTGTTCCATTTATACCCCGCCTAACTCTAATTGTTATATCGGCGGCCGTTCTCGTTTGGAACATAGCGAAGATGTTAACTCGTATTCGTTGGGTTTTAATCATTAGATCATGCACACATTAACACTTTCGTTTATACTTCATTACAATTTTACAAGCAAATAAAGACAGACTGGGGACGAGAAGCATATGTAGATTACTGCAATAGACAAGAGAGAGAAGGGTTAGCTTGGATGAGAACAGGAACAATATTTCTAAGAGGGACAAGAGGTGGGGAAAAGGGAATTTGTGATTTGTGTGGGGGAAAAGAAAGCATAGAACACTATGTAACAGAATGCGAGGAGATTGCAATATGGAGAAAAAGGTTTGGGAGGAAAAATGGGAGAAAGTAGAGAACAGGATAGTAGCTATAAAAATGTTAACGGGCAGGGAGGAAAAGAAGGTAAGAAGTATTGGTGAGTTCTTGCAGAAAGTAAAAGAAAAATGGGCCAGAAATATAAAGAATGTAAGAAAGGAAGATGAGGGGGAAGAATGGGACTAATTAAGTAACAAGGAGGCATGGAGGTTAAGAGCTACCTGGCAGAGCAGAAGACCAGGGTGTCATGTAAACCAAGGTGGCAACAAGGTAAAGAAATAAATGTAGCCAAAAGTTGTAAATTGTAAAATTTTGGAATATGCACAATAAAAGTCTCTTCCTCTTCCTCTTCTTCTTCCTCTTCTTCTTCCTCTTCTTCTTTTTCCTCTTCTTCTTCCTCTTCTTCTTGTTCTTCTTCTTCACTCATTGGTTTGGGCATATCACCCGTTCCGGCTTCATAGATCTCTCCAGCTCTAATCTAATCATTCATACTTAAAGACACTGGTAAATATGGGGCATTTTCTTGGTGGGATGAAGGTCCCCACCCCCCACCGCCGGGAATCGAACCCGGGACCCTTAGCACGGCAGGCAGGTAATCCACCGATTGAGCTATGGGGCCAGTACAAGGCATAATTTACGAAGTGATTTGAGTTCTATGATATTAAAAGTTATTAACATATTTTTTAACATCATTGTTACATTGTTTACAAATATTGATATAAATTCTGGGTTCATCTTTCAAATTAAATCATAATAAAACCGATTCTGGATTCCGAATGTGTTTAGAAAGATGTATTATATTTATGGAGCTAAGAATTTCGAGGACATTTTCAATAAATGAAATGGAACCTTTCTATGAATTTTAACAGGAAATAGTCCATTTAAAATATGTGAATACTATTGGGAATTGATGCTCAATTTCTTCCTCTGGCACATAGATATTTCATTAAGGAACGTACACCCTCATGTATATACTTTGTAATTGGTGAAGAAAAAAAAAACAAACAATACATCACTGTGCCTTAAACAGCTCCAATACTGACCCATTTGCAGATAACAGATAATTTTGTAAATAGATAAATTGTTTGATTTACCAAGCCACAATTACTTAGCTGTTTTTCGTATTTGTACTAAGAGTATTCTTACTAAGCGACCTAAAATAAATTTGTTTACGGAGTGAATAGATTTTGTAAGGATTAAAAATATTTAAAAATCAAAGTATTTTATTTTCTATAAAAAGCCTAAGAAAAAAACATTATGAATATTACGATTAGGACTTAAAACTTTTGAGAAATTTTATTCTTCTAGTGAGATATGGGACTCTTGGAATATTTGTCTTAGGCTAATGTTGAAAAATAAATAAATAAAACAACTGACTTAGTAATGGAGTCAGGATTGCTACGGAGGGTTTTCAGCACTGCGACCAGTTTTAATTTATTGTACCTATGTCCCCAAGTGGGACATCCCAGAGAGGAAGGATGAAGCGATAGAAGACAGAGGGCGGCTCTCCCAAGGAGCCAATACAGTGCTGAGGGCAAGGTAGTTACATTTTACTTAGATGGAAACGTCCCCCCGGCAGGCCCCGACAACGGACATTCCTCTCTACTGTGGTTGAGAAGCGGTCTCAGCTGTCAGTTCGGAGACCGATAACCGAACTACCGGAGGAGGAAGTGGTTCACTCAGAGCGTGTCCGCCTCGGTAGCGTTGATGTTAGCTTGTCTGCCTCACGTTCAAGAGCTCCTGAGTTCGAATCTCGAAAAGGGTGAGTTAAATGTATAAGGTTTTTCCGGGGTTTTGCCTTATCCTGAAAGTCAAATGTCGGGTAGCTCTTCCACCGTAGCCGCACCTGCGTCCTATACCGGAGAAGGACTGAGGGAAGCCCTGCAAGATCTCCGGAGAGAGCTATAGAACTTTCGGGTCCATCTTGCCTCATTTGAGGAAACCCTCGCAGCTACACAATCCTCCAGAGAGGATGTCCACGACCCAAACTCTGAGGTTCTTAACATAGCCCCACGTCTGGGACAACTGGAAGAAACCATCACCACTAGCATCGCAGGACACCACACAGAGCAACACGACCAACTCGCAAGACTTACAACAATTGCCCAAAACTCCGCCGAAAACACAACAGACCTTCAGAACAGGCTAGACTTTCTACAACAACAGCTTCAACAACTCTGCATCCTCTGTGAAACGCAAGCTCGCACGCCTGTAGGAGAGCCACACACGCACAGACGCCAAACTCGACCAACCCCTACACCTCAACCAAAGCCCAGGGGGACATCTCCACTGTCTCCCTACGCGAAGGTGTACGAAGACTACACAATCCAAGGCCTCACGGGCACAGAAACAACCCTCAGTAATAAATATTATACGCTCACTTCCCTTCGTGCCATGCCCAGGACCTCGGTTATGGTCATGGCCAAGGAATCCAACTTTACCCGCTCCCACACACTATGCGGCAGCTTATGATGACGCTAATGACGGAGGTGCGAATGCGGGACACCGGATTCGACAGGAATAACCGCCATCCCAATTCCTGACTTAATTTCTACTTATAATTCCTTGTTATTGTTTAAATAACATTAGTTTAAAAAATCTAACCTCTATGCACCCTGGGCTCATTTGAGCATCAGTTCATCCATTCCACTCATCGTCTGATATGAGTTAACGCTAGAGGAAGTAAAATTACACAAAAAAAACTCGAAACGCATCATCCTGCCATGCACCACCGAGACACACTCAGACACTCCTGCCCTTAAAGAGATGAGGGATGATATGGAATGATAATGGAGATGTAATGAAGGGACAAGTTTGAGTGCAGAGGTTCTACTCCCATTAGTCCTGGACCCGTAGGACCAAGGACCCGGGCCTCCTTCTACCCGGGAGCGATGGAAACTCCGGGGCTCTTTCCATAGGGCCCCCCCGCTTGAGCACAACGTCAAGACGGGATGCAAGTGGATACGCCACTTACGCGCGTCAACCCCGCAGGGAAGACTACCGATAACCTCGGTGGGGCCGAAGGTGATCTAGCACACCCTCTACTAGCTCTGCAGGCTAGCACCCGGGACTATTGAGGCAACCCTCTACCCCCTCCGGGCGGCCCTAGCCTGGCCGGAAGTACCCATTTACCCGTGGGTTTCGGGAACACACTGCCCCCTCGAGACCAACCCAATCCGAACAGCTCCCATTCGGGAGGGGCTCGTTATGTTCGGCCCGAGGTTCCTCTAGTAACGTCAGAGGTACCACGAGTGCTAGGGGTCCGTAGCACCCGCACTTTGGCAGCTAAAAGGGACGGATCCCTTCCCCTACGGACGTAATGAAGGGACATGGATTCCGGGAGATATAATTAAGTTAACCAGCATTCGCTTAACGACCTGGGAAAACCCCGAAAAAGACTTTGTCAGGCAGGTTGGCCACAGGAAACGAACCCAGGCCTCCCAAATGCGAGAAACAGCTTAATTAATAAAGTAGAGGTATCGCGAACACAAAATCTTTAATTTCTAATATCAAATATTGCTTTTTCGGAGGGAGGGCCTTGAAGTTTAATTTTTACCATCGCATCGGACGTTGATATGGGTGAAATGAACCTGAGTTCCATAGAGCTTAGATTTACCCGACATCCAATTCACAAGATAACAGAAATTTCAAATAACAGTCTTTATTGGAGTAACTCACCCTAATCGAGATGAAATTTGAGAGCTTTTGAATATAGACACACTTTCCAACTGGAGAGACGGGCTTTGAAATTGTCAGCTGCAAAGATTTCGTTACTCTGTGATATGACTAAAACAGTAGAATAATGCAATAGACATAACTGTATTCAGAGCAGCTGTTGATTTTGTGCTGCTGTCCCTCTGTCACAAGCGCCTACCGTTCTCTAAAAGAATGATTCTATGCACAAGGAAAGTAAAAAATATTGTAATATACATTTTGCTGCACTTCATTTAAAAACAGATTGAATGAGGCACTTCATATTGAAGCAAGAGATAGAATATACATGTTACGTTTTTCCTTGCGCGCCTTGTTTTGCAATAATTTAACAGTTTTTTAAATCTCATTTCCGTGTTTTACTTATATGTAACAACAAAGCATATAGTATTGATTCCTCTTCAGCAACGAATAATTAAAATCAGCAAGACAATACTCCCTTCGTTCCCTGCCGCTTTTGAAAGCTCTTATTTTACACTGGTTATATTATACCAAAAATATCAGCTCTCATATCTTCGAAAAGTATTATGAGGCAAGTCACTGGAATCTTATGATAGCTTTACTCATTTCTGGTAACTCTTTCTTAGATACCTTATACGACGGCTGTTCAATAAAGAATAATCACAATTTTTTTTTGACAACGTACCTTTACTCATCCTCATAACTTTGATGGTTCTTCTCAAAACAGTCTCCCCTGAATGCGATGCACTTGTCCCAGCGTTTCTGCCAGTCTTCAAAGACTTGCTGGAAACCATTTTTGAGAGATACTTCAAAATCGACTCCGCAGCCTTCACCACTGCTTCTGATGATGGATAATGTCTCCCACGAAGGCGTCTCTTCAAGTTACGGAATAGAAAAAGGTCACATGGGGTAAATCTTGACTATAGAGAGGGTGAGGGATGCACTTCACGTTTATTTTTGCAAGATATTCAGCAACAACATTAGCAATATGCGGCCGCGCATTAACGTGGTGCAGCATCCAGCCTGCTACACGGAAATGTGGTCTTTTGCGCCTGATATGTACTTGCATCCGTAGGAGAGGGGACCTGTCCCCTTCAGGTGCCGTGTTGCGGGCGCTGCGCACCCTTAGCACTCGTGGTACCTCTGACGTTACTAGAGGAACCTCGGGCCGAACATTCGAGACCCTCCCTGAATGGGAATTGTTCGGATTGGGTTGGACTCGAGGGGGAAGTGTGTTCCCGAAACCCGCAGGCAATCGGGTACCTCCGGCCAGGCTTCGGCCGCCCGGAGGGGGCAGAGGGTTGCCTACAAAGTCATGGGTACTAGCCTGCAGAGCTAGTAGAAGGTGTGCTAGATCACCAGGCCGCACCACCGAGGTTTTGGTTAGTCTTCCCTGCGAGCTTGACACGCGTAAGTGGCGTATCCACTTCCACCCGTCTTGACCTTGTCGTCGATGGTGGGGGGGGGTGCTTTATAGAATCCAGGTATTGCCCTATAGAAAGAGACCCGGAGCTTTTTATTGCTCCCAGGTTGAAGGAGGCCAGGGTCTTTCGACCTACAGATCCTGGACTAATTGGGTAGGACCTCTGCACCTAAATAAATAAATAAAAAATCCCTGTAGTATTGTCCAGTTACTGATGTGTGTGCAGGTACAACATGCTGATAAACCATTCCATGAATATCAAAGAACGATATGACCATAAATTTCCCAGCAGAAGCATCCACTTTTGCTTTTTTGGGGATTAGTGATGAAGGAGATTTCCACACTGAGCTTTGCTGTTTGCTCTCAGGATCAAAATGATGTAGCCAAGTTTCATCAGCAGTGATTACGTTTGAAAGAAACTCCGGATCTTCCTCTAACATCAACTTTAACTGCATGCAGACGTGCATGCGAATGTCCTTTTGTTCGGAAATCAACAGTCTTGGAACCCATCGCGCACAAACACGTCTCATGTGTAATGTTTCTGTCACCAACGTGTGGGTGACACCCAATGAAATGTTCAGTATTTCAGAAAGTGATATTAAGGTAATTCGTCGATCCTCTCTCACAATGGTAGCAGTAATGTTGATATTTTCTTCCGTAAGAGCAGTAACTGGAGCACAGGGTCCACTTTCCTTTGAAATTGAGTGCCTCCCCTCCTTAAACATTTTAAACCACCTGTGTGGTTATGCTTTAGGGAAGAACAGACTCTCCAAAGGCCTCCTGTAACACTTTATATAGGCCTCAACTGAAGATTTGTTGAGACGAAAGCAGAATTTCAAAGCCGCATATTGTTCCTCGCTTGTTACTTCCCTTGCAGTGGTAGACGATACTGAACATATCTGAACCTTTTGGTTCTCACAGGCGGGAACCAGGAGTACCAACAATGAAACTACTACGGCGTGTTTGTTTCACATTAAGCTAACAGAATATAATAAAGCATAAAACCACAAAAGCTTATGATCATTTTTTATTGAACAGCCCTCTTATTATTGATGATGTTAGTTATACTTTAGCTGTTAGGTTGGCACCCGTTTTATACAGCTACAGGAGTTCAAAATTTGCACATAAAGCTTTACTCACTGTAGTTTGGTTATCTCATATCTTATTGCAATGTTTTCTATTACGGATAAGTACACTGATTTGCATGCAGTGTAAAGTTTAAAGCTGCGTCTAAATTTATGAGGGAAATGGTGGGTACAATCCTGGTTCAGGGCGTTGAGCGTCGTTGGGTCGAAGAGAGGTGTTCGTGGTCAGGATCTTCTTCATGTAGGATGCAATCACAAAAAAGCAGAATATGGTCCAGAGTAGCGTGAGCATAAGTATGTTCTGTCTCAGGGTCCAGCGTTTAAGTTCAAATACACTATGCTTCCTTCTTGATTTCTCTCACCAGTTTATTGATGTGACATTTACATTATAAGATCGCTCCTTATTTCACTAGCTCGCCACTACGCCTGTATCACGCTTTTCTTCAAGCTACCCCCGTTTCACTTTCCCGCACCTACTTGTAAGTTTCTATCTGCACAGTCCCGTCACTTTACGCATTCACTCCGACAAGGAGTCTATCCGCCGAAATGCCCCAAGATGAAGTCCTGGTTCCTCGTCTTTTCACGCCCTCGCCGTACGCGGGCTTATCTATCTCGTCCTCTTCTCTAGCTCATGACTATTTAGCCCGTATCACGTGATGTATAGTAACTTTGATTGGAGGTTTGTTTTCCTTATATTTAACCTGATTGGTCTTTCACCCCCTCAAATGTCTATGCAGCAGTTCGGTTTATCCCTATCGGGGTTTGACCCTTGGGGTCATATCAGGATACACTCTGACTTTTTTCACGTTTCTCGACCGTCTTGCATTCCTAAGGGGAACTCTGGCCTCTTGTCTCCCTGGTCCCTTTTCTCACAGTTTAGCGTTCCTTTGTTTGCGTGACACATTCCTTATCTCCCTCACTTGCTTATAGCATCGGAAACCTACGGTTTCTGCTTCAAAATCTATGCTCTAGAGAAACAAAACAATATGTCAGGTGAACTTGTTTGTGTATACCAAAGAGTAACAAGGAAACCACTACATCATACAGGTTGTTTCGAAACGCACCGAACGAATATAGCCGTTGCGTAGTTTATAACTTAACTAGTCCGAATTCGGAGTCGCAGCTTCGAGATTCCCTTATGTAGCATTAAATATTACATGATTTTGTGATTAGGCAGCGCAGGAACCACTGGTGTGCAAACCTCGAAAGTTATTGGAACTCACCGGCCACGCAAACAAAAGCATTGCTCCTTGCTGTTTATCAGTGACCCCAGCCTACCTTTCAGGTATTGGGGGGGGGCAATTATTTGTGAAAAAGTCTAGTACAGTACCAAGGTTGTTCATTTTGCTAAGATCTTAATTGCACAGTGCTTTCAACCAGTTACTGTAAAATTAACAGCTTTCTTTTCTCAAGTTGCTCTCGGGAAGCAAGCCAGTGACGTTTCTGCAGTGTGCATCTCTCCTATCATCAGTACATCTCCTATCGTCAGCATATTTATTAAACATTATAACCACAAATCAAACACTGGATATAACAAAAATATAAACAAAGACAAAACACTATCAACACTTTTGAAAGTGTTCTGTTTTTGTTTATATTTGGGTTATATCCATTGTTTCATTTGTGGTTATAAAATTTAATAAATATCCCGATAATGGAAGAGATGTACACTCCCGAAACATCGATTTCTAATCGTTTTTCACCTGGTTTGCTTCCCGATAACAACCTGACCATATTCGTCACCAGGAAAGCTCCAGGTCTTATTTTAGCTTCTTTTTCAGTTTCATATGTTTTATTTAGTATTATTAAACACAGGGAGATAAAATGCTTGTCTCATTGCATAAGGCATTTAGTTTTGGTAAATTTATTTACAAATTTTTCAAATTGTTCTCTATTCTTTTTATCATTTATAGCTTCCATCTTCAATCTCACTAACCTTAACTTCCCTCTAAAAAATTTTATTTGCACATTTCCACAAGCTTATTTGCCGGCATCGACTATTATAAAGCAATGTTGGAATACGTTAAACAACCCTAAGCAAATAACTTAAGAAAAGCTTCTTTACTGTGATTTCATAAGCCAAAGAAATGCTTAATGGTAGCAAACTACCGTGGAGTATGCCGGTATGTTTACAAACAGCTACATCAGGCGGCACGGTGTGTCACCTACATGCGAATTTTGATAGTGTGAGGCATGCGGCGTTGCTTCTGTCACTGTGTAATCCACACTCGTTCTGGAGCGTGCTATATTGGCCGTAAAAGCTACCTATATGTGTCATATAGAACCTAAGCAACTACTATATATTTAGTGTCATTTCGAAACACCCTGTATATTTACAATTTCACTATAATAATCTCATGAAGTATATGAAAATTAAAAATACTAGCAAGAAGCCTAAGCTTTATGTTAGGTTATACATCTAATATCTCGGGTTAAACCCTGACACGCAGCATCAGCCATGTTTACTTTTGGTAGCCTGGATAATGTGTTCTACATAGCAATTCTTATATCTAAAATATGTTGGGACTGAGTTATAAAAAGGAGATTACAAACAGTTAAAAGTTTTTCACTTCTCAGAGTACTGCAAAGCATTGTGGGAAATCTGCAGCAGAAACTATACATAATATCAGGAAATAATGACTAGCAGTGCTTTTAATGCAGTTAGTTTTCTTTACTCTAATCTGAGAGACTTAAATCTCACAATACAGCATGTAATGAAGTTCTAAGTACCACTCTCCAATTACCTGATTCCATCTCATAGAACGTGTACTATGTTATCAGCACTGCTTTCAGATTTGTAACAATGTAAATATTTGTACGTTAGCTTGTGTTATTCTAACCTCAAAGTGAGCGTGTTTTTCTTTCAGCAAGAAGAGCTGTGCTTGTATATTTGTATAAACTTGTGGCATTCTGGAAATGCTTGATAAAACTGAGGTTATTTTTAGTATGAAATGGAGCCAGGAATTTCCTATTGAACTGATCATGTGATTTTTCCAGCATGCTGAGCGCCATATCTAGTCTTACTTGTTTAAGATTACCCTGCTTTTAATATTAAGTGCCCTTATGACAAATGTAAGGATGAAGCTACTTCTTACCTTTGCCTTGCACCTAGTTTCTTGGCTTAAGTAAAATAACTAGAATCACTGAAATAGTTGATGGAATAATAATTTTCTTTAACTCAATTGATTCTTCATTGATTTTAGAGCTAACTTTGAGTGGCATCAGTTATGAAGTACTTGCCAGTGTTTTTATGGTAATTCAACTATATAAGCATGATATAATACTCAAAGAGATGGCAATAGCTTCCTTTTGCTTCACGTGATGATAAGTAATTAAGCTTCTCCTTGAAGTAGAGTTAAACAATGAGATAAAGCAACAATTTGTCTCGAGAAGACGTTGAGTTTCAAGTCATTTATTATAAATAATTGTCAAATTATATAATGTAAGAGATTTTATATTAATTACAAGTTGCTGGCGGGCTTTAATTTTTATAAGAGTACTCAATCGGACTAGTAGAAGTTCAAATTTTCCTCCGAAAACGTTGTCGTGGTCATCTTCAGCTAGGTATGCTGCAGCTACTGAATGTAGCCTTTCTTCTTCCTCTCCAAGAAGCTTGTAACTCCGCCCATTGGAAGTCTCCTGATTTCCAATGCCAACCTTTGGAACTGGAACACTGGTACAATTCTTGACTGAAGGGGTGATCTTCCTGGACACAGATGATTGGATGTCAACTGTGATATTGACAAGTTGGAGTTACTGGTCTCTAGATGTGAAGAAATTAAACTGTTGAATGTTTGTTGAGGTAGATGCACTTCCTCTTTCTGGAAATGTAACCATGAAATAGGTAAAAACTTATACAACTATTAAAACTATTAAAACTGTACAATGTTTAAGTGAATTGGATATTTGGGAACAAATATATATACTAAATAGTGAAAAAAAGGATCTTGAATTTTAATATACCAGCATTTAATAGTGTTCTACAATTTATTAAACAATTTAATAACGTCAACATTTATGAAGTTCAGTAAACTATTATTAAAACATCTACTACAGATCAAGTTAACTGTAATTCAGATTTCAACCAATCTAGGATCTCAATGAAGGAGAGGGAAGAGAAAGTACATCGCCTTCAACAGATATCTGGCAACCAGTGTAAGTTTCCAGTCACGGATTTTGAAGAGGGAGTACATCTCCCTCAACAAACATCCAACAGTGCAGAGACCAGCAAATCCAACTTGTCAATATCACAGTTGACATATAATCATCTGTGTCCAGGAAGATCATCTCTTCATTCGAGAATTGTATAAGTGTTCCAGTTCCAAAGGTTGGCATTGGAAATCAGGAGACTTCCAATGGGTAGAGATATAAGCTTCTAGGAGAGGAAGAAGAAAAACCACATTCGCTAGCGGCAGCATACCTCGCTGAAGATGATCACGACGGTAATTGCAAAAAAGTTTTCGGAGGAAAATTTGAGCATCTACTAGTGTGAGTGAGTACTCTTATAAAATGCCAGCATGCCAGCTACTCATAATTAATATTCAAGTCATTTACTTCCTTATTTGGAAATGTTGCTGTAAGAACATAGTAACAACAGACAATCACAATCACCGCCAATCATATGAACCGTATACACGCCAGCAAACGGATGAAAATAAATCTGAACCATCACTGGACTTTAGGCAAGGACACCCCGTAATCTTCGAACAGTCTGATGGCGGTGCATACAGCAAACAAGTCCTAGTTTACTTCATGACGGCTGTTGTTTACATTCCTTGGGTTAATACATTTTGATTGCAGATAACTGAAGCTTCCTAAGCCTGATCACAAGCATCTGTACAACACGACCATCGCCGTCATTACAATACACCATTTAATACCATGACTAGCATCACTAGCAGTAATATGCTCTATCGCCACCATCATCAGTACTATACCACTATTACTTTACTCAAGATAAAACATTAAAGCATGAAAATATTATATTTTCCTCTGAATAACACACAATTACTAATGATTTGAGCACATAGATCTTGATCTTTTGCCATGCGAACTGCAATTGTCATTTACTCTGTTCTGCAAATTGACTAAAAACATCTGAAATGCTATATCATCCATTTAAATTTACGACTTTATGCATAGTATACATGTAAATCCAAAAGCGACTACACTAACTGACATACGAGGGTGGTCTGTAAAGTTTCCGACCTAATAAAGATACAAGATATTTTTCGGAATTTTTTATTTTTATTTTTCAACATAGTCTCCTTGTAACTCTACACACTTCTCCTAGCGATGCTCCCATCTCTGTAACCCGTCCAAACAGTATTCGGCGTTTTTCTCTGCAAAATAATTGTTTATGAAGGTGACTGCCTCTTCATTTGACGAAAATCTCTGTCCTGCGAGCTTAATTTTCAGATGAGGGAACGAAAAAAATTCGCTTGGGCTAGATCTGGTGAGTAAGGCAGACGGTCAAGTAGTTCAAACCGTAATTCGTGGATTTTCGCCATCGTAACCACTGAGGTGTGAGACGATGCGCTGTCTTGGTGAAACAGGATTTCCTTTTTCTGCAAATGTGGCCGTTTTTCTGCAAATGTGGCCGTTTTTTTCCGAAAGTTCTGCCTTCAACTTGTCAAGTAATGATGCGTAGTACGTTCCTGTAATAGTTTTTTCCTTTTTGAAGATAATCGATTAAAATAACTCCATGACTATCCCAAAAAACAGTTGCCATCAAAAAAAAGTTTTTGAGCTTTTAGAGCCAGTTCCCCCTTTGCAGTCCACTGTTTGGACTGTATTTTTGCTCCGGGCGTATAATGATGTATCCAAGTTTCATCTAAAGTAATTAAACGGCGCCAAAACTCGGATTTATTACACCTAAACTGCGCCAACAGAGTATTGGAAATGTCCATTCAAATAAGTTTTTGGTCTAACGTGAGCAAATGTGGCACCCAACGCGCGGACAGCTTTCTCATGTCTAAATGTTGATTTAATATGTGACAAACACGTTCTTTTGTTATGTTCATAGCCTCTGCTATCTCTCTCAGTTTAATTCGGTGGTCGTCTAGTACCATTCATTGAACTTTGGTGATGTTTTCGTCGGTAGTTGCATTTTTGGACGTCCCGAACGTTCATCGTCTCCCAAGTTCTTACGGCCACATTTAAATTCAGCTGCCCAAAATTTCACTGTGGTAAATAATGGTGCAGAGTCCCCATACACAGAATCCAACTCATCTTTGATTTACGTAGGCGTATTGCCTTTAAAAAACAAATATCTAATGACAGCTCAATACTTCATTTTGTCCATTTTATATAAAACCACTCAGATCAATTCACTCAAATGATTGTTACATAACAACTAAGCTTCAAAATGGCTGAAACTTTGGTTAGTAACCATCAATAGATGAATAACGAAATTCACTAGCTTTTATTTACGAGAGTTGCTATCTTCATGTTGAGGTCGGAAATTTTTCAGACCACCTTCGTGTAAAGGAATTATTTTCGTGAATATTCAGACACATTTTCTTTAAAGCAAGTTCTATACAGATGTTAATTACAACCATTCCTCGCAAGATATGCTCATTGATGTGTTTAAAAATCGCTTGAAATGTCAAAGAGTTTCTGTGCTTGACATTTTGCTGGAGTAGATTTCTGAGGATAATAGAGATGTCAGTTTCAGTGAGAACTTATATCGATAGGAATCTTTCCCAGACATTCCGTCTATTAATTACTTGTATCTAATAGACCATATCGTGTTCCCGAATCACAACCGCGAAGCTGCACAGTGCAATTATTTTGAAATGGTTGACTTCTGCAATTCTCCATTTCTTACTGTTGTCACTTGATTTTCTTTCATCCTTTAAATTCCATTTCTCTGATTAATTTAATGCAAATTTGTGTAATTTTCGTAAGGGCATTCACACAAATGTGATGGTCCCTGCTCTATATCGGTTTTGGAGTCCATTTTGAACCATACGTAGGCCTGTCTGAAGGTGAAAGGACTACAAGCACACGATTCTTACCCTGCTACCTACAAAGTGCCAAGTTAAGACATGTAGAAGGGCAAGACAGTGGATTCGTCGCGTTATGTCGAAGAGTAGGTTAAAAATAGCGGTTCCAGCGCAGACCCAAATGAGCAAGATGGCGGCCATGCGCAATCGGTATGTTTAGTGGATTTAGACAGTGTTTAGGTAGGCAGTCAATCCTCTTATTTTGCTGTACCTTATAATGCTGTGTCCTGAGGTATGATCAGAGTTTGTCTTGAGCTATGATCTGAGGCTCTAGGGTTAAGGGCTGCAGGGTTTCTTAGGTAAAGACTGTTGGTCTGGGAGGTTAATAGCTATAGGACTTAGAGGTTAGGTCTCGAGGTATGATCTGGGACTCTATGGTTAAGAGTTGCAGGGTTTCTTAGGTAAAGACTGTTGGTCTGGGAGGTTAATAGCTATAGGACTTAGAGGTTAGGTCCCGAGGTATGATCTGGGACTCTATGGTTAAGAGTTGCAGGGGTTTCTTAGGTAAAGTCTGTTGGTATGGGATGTTAATATCTGAAGGATTTAATGGTTAGGTCCTGAGGTATGATCTGGGACTCTATGGTTAAGAGTTGCAGGGTTTCTTAGGTAAAGACTGTTGGTCTGGGAGGTTAATAGCTATAGGACTTAGAGGCTAGGTCTCGAGGTATGATCTGGGACTCTATGGTTAAGAGTTGCAGGGTTTCTTAGGTAAAGACTGTTGGTATGGGATGTTAATATCTGAAGGATTTAATGGTTAGGTCCTGAGGTATGATCTGGGACTCTATGGTTAAGAGTTGCAGGGTTTCTTAGGTAAAGTCTGTTGGCCTGGAGCTTGAAAGCTGTGGGATTTAGAGGTCAGGTCTTGAGGTATGATCTGGGACTCTATGGTTAAGGGCTGCAGGGTTTCTTAAGGTAAAGTCTGTTGGTCTGGAGCTTGAAAGCTGTGGGATTTAGAGGTTAGATCTTGAGGTATGATCTGGGGCTCTAGGGTTAAGAGTTGCAGGGTTTCTTAGGTAAAGACTGTTGGTCTGGGAGGTTAATAGCTATAGGACTTAGAGGTTAGGTCTCGAGGTATTATCTGGGACTCTATGGTTAAGAGTTGCAGGGTTTCTTAGGTAAAGACTGTTGGTCAGGGAGGTTAATAGCTGTGGGATTTAGAGGTTAGGTCTTGAGGTATGATCTGGGGCTCTAGGGTTAAGGGTTGCAGGTTTTAACAGGTAGGGTTGCTGGTATGGGAGGTTAATACCTATAGGATTTAATGTGGCATGAGCTCTAGGGTTAAGGGTTGTAGGGTTCATAGCTAAATGTTGTTGGTCTAGAGGATAAAGACCGTAGGGTCTTTTATCTATGTTTTATAGGCTGAGGTATGGTCTTATAATTTTGAAGTTAAGTTTGCTAGCCCAGCGATTAAAGGCGGTTAATCTTGGGGCAAGTACTACATTTATGCTTTACTATGTCATCCTATTATAAACTAACCTAACCTAATATACTCTTTCATTTCTACCTTCTTTCATCATTCTTATTATAACCTAGCTGTGTTTGGCTAGTGGCTTCCTTTGTTGCACCTGTTAACCTATTTGTTCTCTTTCCTTAAGTTCCTCTATTCTACCACTTTAACCTAACCTAATATATCCCATGGTTTTAGCTTCTTGATCATTGTTGAACCTAGTTGATTCTGGTATTAACATTCGTTCTCTTTTCTTAAGCTGCCCCGTTTTTACCTCCTTAACCTATCCTAAGCATGTTTCTTTTCTCATGCTAACTACTTGTATGTATGATGCAAAGTTTTTAGGCATATCGATATTATAGCTATCTTTGTCACTGCAAGAGGTATATATGCTGATTACAGATCTTTATACAGTAAATTTAACCCTTTGTGTATCTGCTTCTCTTTTCCTAAAAATTGAGGTTCTTTTGTTGCTAGGGTTTCTTGTTTTTCGTACCTTCTCTATGCTTTCAGGAACTCTATTCTACCTTGTTATGTTATGAGGTCTTATGCTTATATCTTAGGCTTTTTGATTAAGCCTTTTGATCTGAAAGACTATGTATTTTGGCTATGTTCCTCATCTCTTATGGTCACATGGCTAGGTCTTGAGGCATGATCTTAGGGCCTGGGGTTTAAAGGATATAAGTCTCATAGCTTAAGCTCGTAGGTCTAAAGGTTAAAGACTGTAGGTTTAGTGGTTAGGTCGTATGGATTCAAGGTTAGATCTCTCGGTCTAGAGTTTAAGGCTGTAGGATCTGAAGGTTACGTATGGAGGTATGATCTGAGGGCTCTAGGGTTAAGTGTTTTAAGCTTCATAGCTAAAGGTTGCTGGTCAGGAGGTTAAAAGCTGTAGGATCTGGAGGTTAGGTATTGAGGTATGATCTCGGAGCTCTAGGATTAAAAGCTATAGGCTTCATAGCTAAAAGTTTGCCAGCTAGAGATATCTTCTTTACTGTTAGAGGTATATTTGCAATGGTCTAGGCGTACAGTTTTCTTACATTTTTTCATGCAGATTGATGTCTTCGTACTCTTGTGTCTTTTTCAAGCTTTTACCCCCTATGCATCGTCTTGTAATAAGTCGTTACGCTAAACCAATGTTCTAATGCTATTTCCATGCTTTTTCAGATGTTATGAGGTTTATGCGCGTTTCAGGGATATTTTAGACCAAGTTACGTTACTCAATTCATTTTATAACTAATTAAGAAGTTTTTCAAGGATATTTCAGATTACGAGATAGTAGTTACTTTTTAAATTTACCTATTTTAACATTAACTAAAGTGTGTTCAGTTAGCTTATGTGGTGAGGTAGACGTCCCTCGTCTTTTTTCTCTGGACTTGGGACCAGCGTCAGAATTTGTTTTCTGAACGGTAGACTTAACGCCCTCCTCTGCTCTTATTATTCAGCTGTTTTCATGCTTAGATATTTTAATGCTACGTTCTAGTGTTTATTTCTCGGAATGAAAATTGTTTTTTTTTTCTGCTCTAGGGTTCCTTCTTTCATTCGCCGTTCAAAATATGACAATGTCCATGGGCATATGTGGATACTCCATCATCTGCAATTACTCTCTTGTCATCATGTGGAGATAGGGATATTTTGTTCACTTCCACTGACGCAACATTATGTTGATGGGACATAATTAGGTTCATTGGCGTTCTTATGATTTCTCTGCTTTTAAGACAGTCCACATAGCTCTCAAAGGTGATGTACTGTTTAATGGCACTATGTTTTATGCCTTTTATCTTCTTGATTATGCCTCCATCGATGTCGAGTGCATACATCTTCGGTCTCAGTCCAACAAAACGACGAATGATTTTTCCATTGGCTTCATCTTTAAATTTTCCCAACACTTTCTTGTTTTTTGTAGAATGACATATGTGCTCGCTAGGATAATCAGCAGTATCCAGATGTTCCAGAAAACGTAACTTATCCTGGTATATGTCTCCGGTAGTCACACGATGGATGAAAGAGTCAGTATCCATGTACATGAGCTTCAGATTTTCAAGCCCGTAATACGGCATTAGCACATCATAATGATACCAATACATCAAGGTCTTCGAGATATCCAGCACACACATCCCAATGTATATAGGCTTGTTGAAGACTATCTCCCGTGACGCCATGTGTATTGCAGCCAGATTGGGTCCATATATAGTTCTATCAATAAATGTAGGCTTAGCAACCAGTTTTTCCAATGTCTTCCAATCGGTGACAAGTCGTATATTCAGTCGGTTTCTGATGTTTTCCATAGTTTTACCAAACATGGCATTGTTAAAAAGTTTGTAAAGATCCTTCTCGAAATCATTTCTCGATCCTTGTCGTAGCCGGTTATTGAATTCCACATAAGGCTTTAACCAACATGACTGTTGAAATTGTAGCACCCGATGGATTTTAGTCAGTTGTAACCCATGACTAAGGGCCTGCTTCAAGGTCATGTAATGCACCACATACCTAGTTCGTGATCCAAGGTGAGGAATTAGTTTCCTTGTAGAAGAACCCGGGGGCTTGATACACTCAGGTAGGAACGGTAAATCATTGTGTAGGTCATGGAGTTCTGTAGGATATTGAAGGTCCACTTCTAAGATGTATCCGAGAGGGTCATCTTCTCGTAGTATATCTAGGTTGATATCTTCAGGAGAAACCCACTTAAAACCCCCGTAAGCAAGGGGTTTCTGCATCGCCCACGCGTACTGGTTATTTGAATCCTCGTACGTAATATATTGAGAGGGTTTACTTGAGTCATACTCCTTCATGTAGTGATTGTTCGCTTCTGCATACCGATGAGAAACTTGGCATAATCCTCCTCTTATACCTGCTTCAACCATGAGTAGCTGGTCATAATCCTGTAGTAATTCCAGTTCAATTCGTGTGTACAACAGCATTGCATCCCACGTAAGTCCGGGTGATGTATAATAATGTGCGGGATCAACTTTATGGGTTTTCAGGGTCTGCTCTCTGAATGTTTCAAACACATCTGCTAGTAGAAGGACATCCGAAGTTAAGTAGAGGTCACTGTACTCGCCTAGTGTTCTGATGTTGAAGTGACTCCATACGGTTTTTGCATGCTGATACTCTGCATCACTAATTTCTTCTCTGTTTAACTTACTGTAGAATGCTTCTCTCGGAGGAAGTTCTGTCTCACTCAAAACATCCCATGATGTAACGTAATCATAGGGAAACACACCTTTACGCATCATCAAATCGATCGTCTCTGCTCCAAAGTACTTCTGAGTTTCAGGATATGATGTTAGATTTTTTGCTAGTTTATCCAAGCTGGTACTAAGGAAGCGATAGGTATCCACAAAACGAAGTTTAATGTCACCAAAATACTTGGAAAATGATATATAACTTTCCTCAGAGCTAGGAATAACTTCTACTCTATCGCTAGTACAGCCTAACTCCTTAACAATGAAATGGGAGTCATATCCACTCAGGTTATGTATGAAGACAGGAATATAATTAGGCGTTTTACAGGTTAGATTACACTGATTATGTAGACTTCCTCGATATTCACCACTTATATGATCATGATCTCGTACTTTCCAGTTATCGTCGGTAAATTCTTTACCACATAAGTAGCATTCTGTAGAAGATTCGAATGATTTTTGTTGCTTATCTGTCAGAGTTAATGGAGCACCAGTTTTGTATACAGCATTAATTTTCTTTGCGAGAGAACTTACATACTCCATAAACTTCGGTGCAGCGTCACAACCTCGATATACATAGGGTTCAGTAGGAAGACCAGTCTGTAAACCTTCAATTGTAGCTGAAGATTTGACATAAACACAGAAACTCATAGGAATATGCTTCTGATATGGAACTGTATAAGACGTTTCGGGATTAGAAGAACACCCGTGGTAAGGGGTAAGAATGCTTTCAAAGTCAGCGTATATGGCATAAGGTAATTTCAACATCCTTTCATGATTCTTGAATCTAACAATAGATTTCTCCTTAGTTGGCATAACAATCTTAGCAACTCCGTGTTGGCTACATATTTTTCTATGCTCATTTAACCTCTCAACTCCTCCATTTCGATACTCAAAGTGCGTAAAACAGCGTTTGCAGATACAGAGTTTTCCCTCACATTTGGTTTTTTGTTGATGAATAAGTCTCTCGAAATTCTTTATATAAACGTAATGATGACGTCCAGCTGAATTGCTTAACAGAAGCAGATCGCGATGATCGGACAGTTCTTCATCGATAACCTTCATAGGAAACACTTGATTTTTCTCATCCAGTCCGAAAACATTTATAGAGATGTTATTTTTTCGTTCAAATTTCGGGATATCAGTCAGGCTCGTAGGAAACGAGAGGCAGGAAAAGTCATATCTCTCTTGAAGATCCTTATACTTGCTAACACGTTGAGGATCCTTGTGAATGAACTTTGCGAGAACAGCATACATAAAACACTTTTCATCTTCATAATTCTGTGGATTTATGCAGGCTCCTTTAGCTCCAATAGAGGTCGGTAGAGGGATGTAACTGGTTCCCCTCAGTTCATTATTCTTGTTGATTCTAACACGCACACCATCAACAGCTAATAAAGCCCAGCTGCTTCCTTTAAGTTGACTTTCCTCCATTTCAGTACAAAGTTTCTTGAATTTACTTTCCAATATGGCGTCCAAGTCACTTTCTAAAAATATTGCTTGATTTGGCGTTTTAAAGGCTTTATCAGTAGTGTCACCAACGGCATTCACAAACCGACATTCAGCCATGAGGTTAATTTTCACACTTTTATGCATCCTCAGTTGCTTCTGAACGGCTTGAATTATCCGCTGTTTTGATTCCTGGAGATATGTATTCAGGTCTTGGCATGTAGAGCACTGGATGAAATATGATTTCAGTCGATCCTGGAAAGCTGTTTCATATTCTACGACATCGTCTTCATCAGGAACCATTAACAGCAATTTATGTTTGGTAGGCTCGATCTTGAGTTTCTTAGCAGTAGTTATTCTCTCGCATCGTTCTTGGTGAGTATCTCTGCGATTCTCAGTATCATAAACGTTACCACAATGTTTACATTCGTAAAACCGGCCACATACCAGCTCATGTCTCTTTTTATTGTAGCTTTTCAGGAAACTCTTTGCACATATGCTACACCTATTTTCAGGTATAGTGTCTAACAGAGCTTCCATCGCTATAGTTTTTTGTTGTGTGCAGACTAATTCTCGGGAATATGCTGCCAAGTAAGTGTCATGATACACTTCTCACTTCTCTTCTTCACCTTGATAAGTTATCAGCGCTACTGATGATGAATTTCACTGTAGAAGCTGATCCGCTATGCTATAAACACACTAGCGTAATTACAATCTAAGATCGATAAAGCTCTCTTTATACACTTAGCACAGACCTAATAGAAAACTTCATCATCCCCTTCACCAACGGGATTCGAAGGTGGCACTCCTATCGGAGAAAACCTAAAGGAAAACTTCATCACACCACCACCACCACCACCACCACCACCACCACCTTTGTAGTTCGAAGGTGGCGCTCCTATCGGAGAAAACCTAAAAGAAAACTATTATCTTGCTACCACAGGGGTTCGAAGATGCTTCTACTATTGGAGAAAACCTAAAAGAAAACTCTATTAATTTCCCAGTTTTCGATTATTCTTTAACTACTTTACAATTCACATGAGAGAAAAAATTAGACAAATTAAAATTGAAAAAGGAAATAAATAGCTAGATTTGAAGATAAAATTTAGACAATTCAAACGAGTATAAACACGACTAAGCTCCGCCTTTTAGTTTTAAAGTTACATTAGGAGCTCCCATTGCCACCCGTAGACACCTCTCCGTAATCTTCAACCACGTGTTCTTGATTCTTTTCACACATATCTTAACATAACAGTTCTATTTTTCTCAAGTTCATCTATTACACCGTTTAACTGATCCACGGGGCACCCTTAGAATCCTTCACTTCATCCTCAAACACACCTTCTTGAACCCTTTTGATATATTTTAACCTATTTATGTTTGTTGCTACGGGCATCCGTTCTCTTTTCTTAAGTTAAATTATTACGGCCATCTTGTTATGTTTGAGTCTCATGCTTATATATTAAACTTTGTGATTAAGTATTTTGATTTGAAAGTCTATGTAAATCGGTTAAGGTAAACATCTCTTCTCAACATGAGACAAGTCATGATGTATGATCTTATGGGGTGAGCTTGTGAACACGCCTAAGCATTTATATTCAAAGGTATTTAAATTATCCCACCGAGATTTGAACCTAGATCCTAAGGCGTAAATTACCATTTCAACAACAATTCACACCTAAAGTATATATGTATACGCTATTTCATTGCGCTAACGTTATTAGTTCAATAGTTATTTAAGATTCAAGTTATTGCGACAGTAGCGGTTATCGAACCACGGGTCTGTAGGATACGGAATCATAAATCATTCACAGCATATGTTGAATGAAAAAAACCTGCGCTTTCCCCTGCTGTTCTATGTGCAATAGATCAGAAATAGAACACAATTACATAATTCAATGGACGATGGGAACTGAACCAGGGACCCTTGAGCTACACGTTGTCAGCATATGATTAACTATGAGAAGCATAACCATATAAAGGTTATTTCACTTCTCTAGACCCAGCGGTTACAGAGATATTTAAATTAAACGATTCAGGACTCGAACTAAGGACTACAGGTATACAGTATATACCCTGCGGACCTAGCTAACCATATGTAAGTAATAAAGTTTATCCGAACTCTCTATCATAATTAGTTTCGGAGTTATTCCAATATAAGCAGTACTCTTCTGCCCCGAGATTCGATTAGGGGACCATTGATAAAACTACCAGTCAGACAGTCAGTAAGGACACGGACACCCCTGCGCGGTAGAAAGGCAGCATGCATCGTCTTTCCACCCCTGGTCGGCATCCCATTAGTTTCCGAACACTCTTTATTTATCACATGCAGGTGTGCCTGCGTCTTGGGACAAGGGCTTGACAGGTCATTAATCAAGGAGTAGCATTATTATGTTCCTTCCAGATCAATTTGCATAATAGGGGGAGGGGGTGTGAGGACCACCCAAGATGTTGCAGGTGGTATGGAACGGGGAGGGGAGGGGGTGTGAGGACCGGAACATAATAATGCTACTCCTTGATTAATGACCTGTCAAGCCCTTGTCCCAAGACGCAGGCACACCTGCATGTGATAAATAAAGAGTGTTCGGAAACTAATGGGATGCCGACCAGGGGTGGAAAGACGATGCATGCTGCCTTTCTACCGCGCAGGGGTGTCCGTGTCCTTACTGACTGTCTGACTGGTAGTTTTATCAATGGTCCCCTAATCGAATCTCGGGGCAGAAGAGTACTGCTTATATTGGAATAACTCCGAAACTAATTATGATAGAGAGTTCGGATAAACTTTATTACTTACATATGGTTAGCTAGGTCCGCAGGGTATATACTGTATACCTGTAGTCCTTAGTTCGAGTCCTGAATCGTTTAAATTAAATATCTCTGTAACCGCTGGGTCTAGAGAAGTGAAATAACCTTTATATGGTTATGCTTCTCATAGTTAATCATATGCTGACAACGTGTAGCTCAAGGGTCCCTGGTTCAGTTCCCATCGTCCATTGAATTATGTAATTGTGTTCTATTTCTGATCTATTGCACATAGAACAGCAGGGGAAAGTGCAGGTTTTTTTCATTCAACATATGCTGTGAATGATTTATGATTCCATATCCTACAGACCCGTGGTTCGATAACCGCTTCTGTCGCAATAACTTGAATCTTAAATAACTCTTGAACTAATAACGTTAGCGCAATGAAATAGCGTATACATATATACTTTAGGTGTGAATTGTTGTTGAAATGGTAATTTACGCCTTAGGATCTAGGTTCAAATCTCGGTGGGATAATTTAAATACCTTTGAATATAAATGCTTAGGCGTGTTCACAAGCTCACCCCATAAGATCATACATCATGACTTGTCTCATGTTGAGAAGAGATGTTTACCTTAACCGATTTACATAGACTTTCAAATCAAAATACTTAATCACAAAGTTTAATATATAAGCATGAGACTCAAACATAACAAGATGGCCGTAATAATTTAACTTAAGAAAAGAGAACGGATGCCCGTAGCAACAAACATAAATAGGTTAAAATATATCAAAAGGGTTCAAGAAGGTGTGTTTGAGGATGAAGTGAAGGATTCTAAGGGTGCCCCGTGGATCAGTTAAACGGTGTAATAGATGAACTTGAGAAAAATAGAACTGTTATGTTAAGATATGTGTGAAAAGAATCAAGAACACGTGGTTGAAGATTACGGAGAGGTGTCTACGGGTGGCAATGGGAGCTCCTAATGTAACTTTAAAACTAAAAGGCGGAGCTTAGTCGTGTTTATACTCGTTTGAATTGTCTAAATTTTATCTTCAAATCTAGCTATTTATTTCCTTTTTCAATTTTAATTTGTCTAATTTTTTCTCTCATGTGAATTGTAAAGTAGTTAAAGAATAATCGAAAACTGGGAAATTAATAGAGTTTTCTTTTAGGTTTTCTCCAATAGTAGAAGCATCTTCGAACCCCTGTGGTAGCAAGATAATAGTTTTCTTTTAGGTTTTCTCCGATAGGAGCGCCACCTTCGAACTACAAAGGTGGTGGTGGTGGTGGTGGTGGTGGTGGTGTGATGAAGTTTTCCTTTAGGTTTTCTCCGATAGGAGTGCCACCTTCGAATCCCGTTGGTGAAGGGGATGATGAAGTTTTCTATTAGGTCTGTGCTAAGTGTATAAAGAGAGCTTTATCGATCTTAGATTGTAATTACGCTAGTGTGTTTATAGCATAGCGGATCAGCTTCTACAGTGAAATTCATCATCAGTAGCGCTGATAACTTATCAAGGTGAAGAAGAGAAGTGAGAAGTGTATCATGACACTTACTTGGCAGCATATTCCCGAGAATTAGTCTGCACACAACAAAAAACTATAGCGATGGAAGCTCTGTTAGACACTATACCTGAAAATAGGTGTAGCATATGTGCAAAGAGTTTCCTGAAAAGCTACAATAAAAAGAGACATGAGCTGGTATGTGGCCGGTTTTACGAATGTAAACATTGTGGTAACGTTTATGATACTGAGAATCGCAGAGATACTCACCAAGAACGATGCGAGAGAATAACTACTGCTAAGAAACTCAAGATCGAGCCTACCAAACATAAATTGCTGTTAATGGTTCCTGATGAAGACGATGTCGTAGAATATGAAACAGCTTTCCAGGATCGACTGAAATCATATTTCATCCAGTGCTCTACATGCCAAGACCTGAATACATATCTCCAGGAATCAAAACAGCGGATAATTCAAGCCGTTCAGAAGCAACTGAGGATGCATAAAAGTGTGAAAATTAACCTCATGGCTGAATGTCGGTTTGTGAATGCCGTTGGTGACACTACTGATAAAGCCTTTAAAACGCCAAATCAAGCAATATTTTTAGAAAGTGACTTGGACGCCATATTGGAAAGTAAATTCAAGAAACTTTGTACTGAAATGGAGGAAAGTCAACTTAAAGGAAGCAGCTGGGCTTTATTAGCTGTTGATGGTGTGCGTGTTAGAATCAACAAGAATAATGAACTGAGGGGAACCAGTTACATCCCTCTACCGACCTCTATTGGAGCTAAAGGAGCCTGCATAAATCCACAGAATTATGAAGATGAAAAGTGTTTTATGTATGCTGTTCTCGCAAAGTTCATTCACAAGGATCCTCAACGTGTTAGCAAGTATAAGGATCTTCAAGAGAGATATGACTTTTCCTGCCTCTCGTTTCCTACGAGCCTGACTGATATCCCGAAATTTGAACGAAAAAATAACATCTCTATAAATGTTTTCGGACTGGATGAGAAAAATCAAGTGTTTCCTATGAAGGTTATCGATGAAGAACTGTCCGATCATCGCGATCTGCTTCTGTTAAGCAATTCAGCTGGGCATCATCATTACGTTTATATAAAGAATTTCGAGAGACTTATTCATCAACAAAAAACCAAATGTGAGGGAAAACTCTGTATCTGCAAACGCTGTTTTACGCACTTTGAGTATCGAAATGGAGGAGTTGAGAGGTTAAATGAGCATAGAAAAATATGTAGCCAACACGGAGTTGCTAAGATTGTTATGCCAACTAAGGAGAAATCTATTGTTAGATTCAAGAATCATGAAAGGATGTTGAAATTACCTTATGCCATATACGCTGACTTTGAAAGCATTCTTACCCCTTACCACGGGTGTTCTTCTAATCCCGAAACGTCTTATACAGTTCCATATCAGAAGCATATTCCTATGAGTTTCTGTGTTTATGTCAAATCTTCAGCTACAATTGAAGGTTTACAGACTGGTCTTCCTACTGAACTCTATGTATATCGAGGTTGTGACGCTGCACCGAAGTTTATGGAGTATGTAAGTTCTCTCGCAAAGAAAATTAATGCTGTATACAAAACTGGTGCTCCATTAACTCTGACAGATAAGCAACAAAAATCATTCGAATCTTCTACAGAATGCTACTTATGTGGTAAAGAATTTACCGACGATAACTGGAAAGTACGAGATCATGATCATATAAGTGGTGAATATCGAGGAAGTCTACATAATCAGTGTAATCTAACCTGTAAAACGCCTAATTATATTCCTGTCTTCATACATAACCTGAGTGGATATGACTCCCATTTCATTGTTAAGGAGTTAGGCTGTACTAGCGATAGAGTAGAAGTTATTCCTAGCTCTGAGGAAAGTTATATATCATTTTCCAAGTATGTTGGTGACATTAAACTTCGTTTTGTGGATACCTATCGCTTCCTTAGTACCAGCTTGGATAAACTAGCAAAAAATCTAACATCATATCCTGAAACTCAGAAGTACTTTGGAGCAGAGACGATCGATTTGATGATGCGTAAAGGTGTGTTTCCCTATGATTACGTTACATCATGGGATGTTTTGAGTGAGACAGAACTTCCTCCGAGAGAAGCATTCTACAGTAAGTTAAACAGAGAAGAAATTAGTGATGCAGAGTATCAGCATGCAAAAACCGTATGGAGTCACTTCAACATCAGAACACTAGGCGAGTACAGTGACCTCTACTTAACTTCGGATGTCCTTCTACTAGCAGATGTGTTTGAAACATTCAGAGAGCAGACCCTGAAAACCCATAAAGTTGATCCCGCACATTATTATACATCACCCGGACTTACGTGGGATGCAATGCTGTTGTACACACGAATTGAACTGGAATTACTACAGGATTATGACCAGCTACTCATGGTTGAAGCAGGTATAAGAGGAGGATTATGCCAAGTTTCTCATCGGTATGCAGAAGCGAACAATCACTACATGAAGGAGTATGACTCAAGTAAACCCTCTCAATATATTACGTACGAGGATTCAAATAACCAGTACGCGTGGGCGATGCAGAAACCCCTTGCTTACGGGGGTTTTAAGTGGGTTTCTCCTGAAGATATCAACCTAGATATACTACGAGAAGATGACCCTCTCGGATACATCTTAGAAGTGGACCTTCAATATCCTACAGAACTCCATGACCTACACAATGATTTACCGTTCCTACCTGAGTGTATCAAGCCCCCGGGTTCTTCTACAAGGAAACTAATTCCTCACCTTGGATCACGAACTAGGTATGTGGTGCATTACATGACCTTGAAGCAGGCCCTTAGTCATGGGTTACAACTGACTAAAATCCATCGGGTGCTACAATTTCAACAGTCATGTTGGTTAAAGCCTTATGTGGAATTCAATAACCGGCTACGACAAGGATCGAGAAATGATTTCGAGAAGGATCTTTACAAACTTTTTAACAATGCCATGTTTGGTAAAACTATGGAAAACATCAGAAACCGACTGAATATACGACTTGTCACCGATTGGAAGACATTGGAAAAACTGGTTGCTAAGCCTACATTTATTGATAGAACTATATATGGACCCAATCTGGCTGCAATACACATGGCGTCACGGGAGATAGTCTTCAACAAGCCTATATACATTGGGATGTGTGTGCTGGATATCTCGAAGACCTTGATGTATTGGTATCATTATGATGTGCTAATGCCGTATTACGGGCTTGAAAATCTGAAGCTCATGTACATGGATACTGACTCTTTCATCCATCGTGTGACTACCGGAGACATATACCAGGATAAGTTACGTTTTCTGGAACATCTGGATACTGCTGATTATCCTAGCGAGCACATATGTCATTCTACAAAAAACAAGAAAGTGTTGGGAAAATTTAAAGATGAAGCCAATGGAAAAATCATTCGTCGTTTTGTTGGACTGAGACCGAAGATGTATGCACTCGACATCGATGGAGGCATAATCAAGAAGATAAAAGGCATAAAACATAGTGCCATTAAACAGTACATCACCTTTGAGAGCTATGTGGACTGTCTTAAAAGCAGAGAAATCATAAGAACGCCAATGAACCTAATTATGTCCCATCAACATAATGTTGCGTCAGTGGAAGTGAACAAAATATCCCTATCTCCACATGATGACAAGAGAGTAATTGCAGATGATGGAGTATCCACATATGCCCATGGACATTGTCATATTTTGAACGGCGAATGAAAGAAGGAACCCTAGAGCAGAAAAAAAAACAATTTTCATTCCGAGAAATAAACACTAGAACGTAGCATTAAAATATCTAAGCATGAAAACAGCTGAATAATAAGAGCAGAGGAGGGCGTTAAGTCTACCGTTCAGAAAACAAATTCTGACGCTGGTCCCAAGTCCAGAGAAAAAAGACGAGGGACGTCTACCTCACCACATAAGCTAACTGAACACACTTTAGTTAATGTTAAAATAGGTAAATTTAAAAAGTAACTACTATCTCGTAATCTGAAATATCCTTGAAAAACTTCTTAATTAGTTATAAAATGAATTGAGTAACGTAACTTGGTCTAAAATATCCCTGAAACGCGCATAAACCTCATAACATCTGAAAAAGCATGGAAATAGCATTAGAACATTGGTTTAGCGTAACGACTTATTACAAGACGATGCATAGGGGGTAAAAGCTTGAAAAAGACACAAGAGTACGAAGACATCAATCTGCATGAAAAAATGTAAGAAAACTGTACGCCTAGACCATTGCAAATATACCTCTAACAGTAAAGAAGATATCTCTAGCTGGCAAACTTTTAGCTATGAAGCCTATAGCTTTTAATCCTAGAGCTCCGAGATCATACCTCAATACCTAACCTCCAGATCCTACAGCTTTTAACCTCCTGACCAGCAACCTTTAGCTATGAAGCTTAAAACACTTAACCCTAGAGCCCTCAGATCATACCTCCATACGTAACCTTCAGATCCTACAGCCTTAAACTCTAGACCGAGAGATCTAACCTTGAATCCATACGACCTAACCACTAAACCTACAGTCTTTAACCTTTAGACCTACGAGCTTAAGCTATGAGACTTATATCCTTTAAACCCCAGGCCCTAAGATCATGCCTCAAGACCTAGCCATGTGACCATAAGAGATGAGGAACATAGCCAAAATACATAGTCTTTCAGATCAAAAGGCTTAATCAAAAAGCCTAAGATATAAGCATAAGACCTCATAACATAACAAGGTAGAATAGAGTTCCTGAAAGCATAGAGAAGGTACGAAAAACAAGAAACCCTAGCAACAAAAGAACCTCAATTTTTAGGAAAAGAGAAGCAGATACACAAAGGGTTAAATTTACTGTATAAAGATCTGTAATCAGCATATATACCTCTTGCAGTGACAAAGATAGCTATAATATCGATATGCCTAAAAACTTTGCATCATACATACAAGTAGTTAGCATGAGAAAAGAAACATGCTTAGGATAGGTTAAGGAGGTAAAAACGGGGCAGCTTAAGAAAAGAGAACGAATGTTAATACCAGAATCAACTAGGTTCAACAATGATCAAGAAGCTAAAACCATGGGATATATTAGGTTAGGTTAAAGTGGTAGAATAGAGGAACTTAAGGAAAGAGAACAAATAGGTTAACAGGTGCAACAAAGGAAGCCACTAGCCAAACACAGCTAGGTTATAATAAGAATGATGAAAGAAGGTAGAAATGAAAGAGTATATTAGGTTAGGTTAGTTTATAATAGGATGACATAGTAAAGCATAAATGTAGTACTTGCCCCAAGATTAACCGCCTTTAATCGCTGGGCTAGCAAACTTAACTTCAAAATTATAAGACCATACCTCAGCCTATAAAACATAGATAAAAGACCCTACGGTCTTTATCCTCTAGACCAACAACATTTAGCTATGAACCCTACAACCCTTAACCCTAGAGCTCATGCCACATTAAATCCTATAGGTATTAACCTCCCATACCAGCAACCCTACCTGTTAAAACCTGCAACCCTTAACCCTAGAGCCCCAGATCATACCTCAAGACCTAACCTCTAAATCCCACAGCTATTAACCTCCCTGACCAACAGTCTTTACCTAAGAAACCCTGCAACTCTTAACCATAGAGTCCCAGATAATACCTCGAGACCTAACCTCTAAGTCCTATAGCTATTAACCTCCCAGACCAACAGTCTTTACCTAAGAAACCCTGCAACTCTTAACCCTAGAGCCCCAGATCATACCTCAAGATCTAACCTCTAAATCCCACAGCTTTCAAGCTCCAGACCAACAGACTTTACCTTAAGAAACCCTGCAGCCCTTAACCATAGAGTCCCAGATCATACCTCAAGACCTGACCTCTAAATCCCACAGCTTTCAAGCTCCAGGCCAACAGACTTTACCTAAGAAACCCTGCAACTCTTAACCATAGAGTCCCAGATCATACCTCAGGACCTAACCATTAAATCCTTCAGATATTAACATCCCATACCAACAGTCTTTACCTAAGAAACCCTGCAACTCTTAACCATAGAGTCCCAGATCATACCTCGAGACCTAGCCTCTAAGTCCTATAGCTATTAACCTCCCAGACCAACAGTCTTTACCTAAGAAACCCTGCAACTCTTAACCATAGAGTCCCAGATCATACCTCAGGACCTAACCATTAAATCCTTCAGATATTAACATCCCATACCAACAGACTTTACCTAAGAAACCCCTGCAACTCTTAACCATAGAGTCCCAGATCATACCTCGAGACCTAACCTCTAAGTCCTATAGCTATTAACCTCCCAGACCAACAGTCTTTACCTAAGAAACCCTGCAACTCTTAACCATAGAGTCCCAGATCATACCTCGAGACCTAACCTCTAAGTCCTATAGCTATTAACCTCCCAGACCAACAGTCTTTACCTAAGAAACCCTGCAGCCCTTAACCCTAGAGCCTCAGATCATAGCTCAAGACAAACTCTGATCATACCTCAGGACACAGCATTATAAGGTACAGCAAAATAAGAGGATTGACTGCCTACCTAAACACTGTCTAAATCCACTAAACATACCGATTGCGCATGGCCGCCATCTTGCTCATTTGGGTCTGCGCTGGAACCGCTATTTTTAACCTACTTCGAAGGTCCCTCTCTCCGTCAGGCTTCGAAGTGACGATCTGTTGACTTCGTCATACTCGTTGATGTTGTGGCTGAGGAGGCCCTATTTTCTCATGTCTGCCTCTACAATTTAATGTGGTTGGACTGGGAATTGGTGCTTTCCTCAGGGTTCTTGAACAGAAAGTCTCCGATTCTGCTCCTACACTGCCCTTTTCTGAACTCCCCAGAAACGGTAAATTCCTTTCTTTGGTTAAACAAATGGGAAGGCCAATAACCCTTATGGCCAAAGCTAAGAGGGCAGCGATAACGGAAGCTGTGCCGGAAAATCTACAATCTGGAGAAACTACACCGGTGTATTTTCTTGGTTATAATTTTCGAGGTTTACAACATGTATCATAATTTTTATATGTGATACGTTTATATAAATATTATTATAAAATTATAAATATTGCTATTTATATAACTATTTACATAATTGTTAATAATTCCTGAATTAATAAAATATAATTATTTATTTTAAACTAGAATAACAGAGAGGCGGAAATATCGCTACATACTTAATAGGAATGACCTGACATTCACTTCAAAGACCAGAATGCTAATGAAGACTTTTTCATCTGCGTAACAGAAACCCAATCCTGGTTGACTCTAAAAAATTACTCTTAAAACATGAAGCAAGTAGATTAGATTCCATTGCCTGTAGTGAAATAATCCGTACACTCAACTAGGTGACTAATATCTGATTAATTTTTTTTCCATCTCCCTTGAAGTAAACCTCCGAGACGACATTGCCATCTCCATCCTGAACCTGTTATTATAATACATCATCAACTATCTATCTATTCTGTGATTCTAGTTATTTTAACTTTTTCTTTACCCTACCTTCATCAACTTAATGATATGATTTTGACGCAGCAAGAGAAGTGCGTACGAAGAAAGCGGCGATCCAGGTGATTGTGTATATCTCCCTATTGTTGTCTGGTTTGTTGGAATCTGCAAGACACTGTGTTTCGCATTTATGTAGCACTCGTTAAATATAATCGCTTGATTAAAGATTGCCACAAGATTTTGTAGTCGCACTATAGGGTGAACTTCCATCACTAGTACAGCTGTGTAATGTTGCACAAAAAGAAATAGCCACAAATATAAGAATTGAGAAACTACTTACGTACCTTAAGTTTTTTAGTTGATTGCCTAAGACTGTTAACAACTTTACATATTGGCACACCAGTAACAGTCACTGATTTGGGGCACTGTTTACTTGAAATGGGGCTTTCGCACACGGACACTGTCATTTCAAATTTAATTAACCTCGCCACCATAAGTTATTTTTATAATATATAATGTTACTGTTTCTTCTTTACATAAGTAGAGGAAATATATTCCACTTAAAAATTCACTATCAAGAATTGCCAAAAGTGAACATTTTGAGATTTATTGGATATAGAAAATAAAGGAAGAATAAAAGGGACGTATGGTTAATTTTAATAAAGAAAAACTCCATGTTGGTGTATGTCAATCTTGAGGAATATAATTCAGAAGCAAAAAGTAGGTTGAACTCTAAACATCTTCGAAGAAAATAACACAAGGCTTTTCAGAATGTTACCAGACAACCTTTCATATGGAAAAAGTATTACCTGTTTATTTTCTAAGAAAATGCTTTTAAAACTCTTGATTAAGATGTCATAAATGGAAGATATTCTCACGATAAGCAAAATGTACATCTTGAATTTTCCGGAAATAGCACAAGAGTTTCTCAAACAGAGTTGAATGTTAGTGAAGTCATTGGTGAACGTCACTAGAGCTCCCGTGTGGAGAAAGCCCTATTGATACATTCATGATGGTTTTTGTGCAACACACGTCTGTGCTACTGATGGGAATTACGGTTCTCAGCGATAGAGATGCCATAGGATTCTCACTAGTGGTTCGGTTAAAGCATAAGCAGATTCCCACAAACCAGGCTGACCCCGCACGATTGTCACTTCAGGGCGCTGCGACCCTCCAACTGGCTGGAGAAGTTGCCTCACCAGTGACGTAATGAGACTGCAACATCTCCGGCAGTCACGTGCCTGTTCAGATTCGGTCAGGTCAGGTAGGAGAACTTTGTCCAGCCAGAGAAAACAGTGCTACCAAATTTACTATTTTTTTCTTGTACTGTAATGACCACAGCAAGCAAGCCAAGCAAGCAATTTGGGAAGCAAAGCAAGCAAGTTCTGCATTGGTTGGATGCAATCATGAATGTACTTATTTACACTACCAGAGTGGCCGCCGGTCTGCCATACATCCCTCATAGTTTAAAATGTAGTATCTATAACGTATGTTTAAATTTATTTGTCACATTTTGGGAGACGTTATTCGCTAGATTTGATTAAAAATTATCAGTTAACATTTTACAATTACACTATGCACACATAGTATTGCAGTATATGACTGAAGGCTAATGGTAGCAGAGCATGTTGGAAGATTTCGTGGGCATTCTCGAGTACATTCAAATTAAATTATGAACATCTGGATGTTTCTAAAGAAAGAAAATTAAGTTAATGTGTGGAATCCTGTAATGATTCAGCCAGCACTTTTAGCAGCCAAAATTATCTGCTAAGACACGGCGTCCACTCTGGGTACTATATTTTTCTCTGCGCACAATCTCTGACACACTGTGTCTTAATGCACACCTTCTATGCCTAGTGGCCTTAACCTTCTGGTACCTACTTGTGTCTCTTTGCCCCCTTCACCCCTCAGAGAGAAGTGTGGAGCGAATGTTTTTGGGTAAGTTGTTTCACTGCCACTCCTGTCTCACTCCTCACTTCGTGTATCTTAACTACTCTCTGTTTCACTCCCGTCCAACACACGCACACACACACACACACACACACACACACACACACACACACACACACACACACACCGCTCTCCGAGACATTGATTGCCTTTCTTGTGCTTTAAGCCTTGTTGAGTGGGAGGGGAGTAGGGCAACTTAACAAAGGGTGTATGTGGGGCCGCCCAGAGGATAGCTAATGCCACGGACAGACAAAGCCGAATCTGCAAGCAAAACAGAGCTAAGAAGTAAAGCGACTTCAGTTCTTACCAACGTGAAAGGGACTTCCACATCTGCTGGAAATGTCGACATTGCTTTGGGTCAATAGAAGTAATGCAGACGTAATCTACTTATGTACTTCTCACACTCCAGCTGTGTCCATGCCGACTATCGCAGATCTCAACATCGTGGTCGGTATCTATTTACTAACTTCTATAATCTAAGGTAAGGATTTCTAAATAAGAAAAGCCATAAGTTTACAGTTAATGATACTGGCCCGTAGTGGTGGATGATGGAGAGCATTCCTAGCTACAGAAATAGAGAGGCTGGAATCTTTGAATTGCCATGGATTATTTCTGGTCCTCTGTGTTAGGTTCGAGAAGTCCTTGAGATCATTGTAGTAGTAGTGACCTCAAGTCCGAAAACCACATTTTATTCGACTTACCATCGTACCACCGGGCTGCCTAATGAACAGAGGTAGAGGAAGCAGCGGTCATATAAGTATTTCACGCAAAAAGCACATTCAGTTTAAGTTATTACTGGGTGGCGCACAGCAAGCTTCCTTGACTTTGGAGGCTTATGCTTAATTATCCATACAAGAGAGAAACATAACAAATGCACCTATTGAAGGTATACAAAGTGTCATTTATTTATCTCATGTTAGAATTTGAAAACTACATCTTCAAGATGGCCTCGATTTAAGTCCAGGTATTCCTGCAAACGTGTAATGAAACTGGAAAGTATAGGATACAGTAGGTCTCCATTTATGACTACAATTTCTTTAGTAATGGTATCTTCCAGCGCTTATAAAATTTCAAGACGTCTAGTTATGATATTTTGCTTCAAACAGCCCATCAAGAAGAAACCAGGAACTGTATGATCGGGCGAGGGGGCAGGCCATGCAATGATGTTGCTCAAGTTAGCTCTTGAAGGTCGATTGAGAGTGACACATTTCTGCGTCATTGTATTTTCTGATGAAGCTGGAGTTCACGAAATATGCGTCCTAGGCATCTTAAAGAAATGTCTAATACTCTTGAGTACGAGCAGAAGGACCAGGACTACGTTCAACTGCTTGTCTCACTCCAGCAGAATTTTCTGGTGCCCTCACTGTCCTAGATGGACCATGTTTAATGTCTAGGACACTACCACATGTTATAAACTTGTTCAACCATTGCATAATTGTTTTCCGTGAAGGAATTGGACCGTAACTATGCACAGAGATATGAAAGCGAAATATTCTCTGCGTTTTCGCAACGGACTTACTCTCAAAAGAAACGCACGGCTACGAACGCTGAAGTAAACAAAAACAAAAATGCATCGTTCCCATCGTTCATTGATATGGTAGGTATTACCAACAATATGGCTTTATGCCCTCCCAAGATATACAACTGAAACTGAAAGGAAACTTGCTATACGCCACCCTATATTACCATAATCTAGGATCCCTTAGCCGTGATGCATAGTTCGGACATATCTGCTTCTTACGCTGTACCGTCTTTTGACTACTTCCGGCTACGTTCTATTTGGGGTACTTAAATGCAACGCAAGACATCCGCTAATAGTTTCATAAATCCTAAAGAACTGTAATAATTGCTTTTAGCACGCCTAGGTAGGGTAGATGGCAGCGTATCTGCCTCAACTTCAAGAGGTCCCGAGTTCAAATCTCGGTCAGGGTGAGTTACCTGGATAAGGTTTTTTCCTTGGTTTTCCCTTATCCCGATAGGAGAATGTCGGGTAGCTCTAAGCTCCATGGACCGCAGACTCATTTGCGCATCATTTAACCCATTTAATTCATCGTTCGATAGTATTTAAAATTGGAGGACGTAGTTGCAAAAACAAAACAAAAAACAAAAGAAATGCTTTCATTTGTTATTAAACTGCGCACTCGCATTGGTCCACTTTAAGATACTAGGTGAGAAATAAACTGTTGATTGCTGCTTTTTTCAAACTTGTTCTATATTTTGGAACTGATGTTCTCATCCACAACAATAAGCTCACGTCATCTTGGAACTGAGAGTTTAGTTTTAAGAATTGCCCAAGATTCACTTGTTTGGAAATCGGTGCTAAGCAGCCACGACTAGACTACCTCTTCATAAACTCCATTTATAAATTCAAAGTAAAAGCATATACGAGAAGAATGAAACCAACAGTGTAAATCTGAAACAATTTACGCTCAACTTTCTTGTGAAATATCGACGAACAGTCCCTACAGAAGGCCACAAAATGTTCTCACGATAATTTTAGAAAAAAATAGCTAATATACAAAACAGTATGTTCTTTCTTGCCAATATTCCAGCGTAGAAGAGAACTTTACTGTAAGAAGTAAACGTCTTATATTCAAGTTTTGTACATTGACTTAGCACAGTGCTCACGTATTGAAGAGTTAAGCCACGGTTTTGGATAAGTCACCATCTGTCTTCATAAATGCAAATAATCATCAGCTATAGGATATGCATGGACCATTCATGTGAGAAATGTGAGAAACTGTAACTTCCGAAGAAAGTGTCGTATAGGACAGCAATACTAAAATACGTGCAGATCTCATAATGTAGTTATGCTCTTAGGATAATCGATCACACAGTTTATATGTATTTTGGTTCAGCGGTAGATTATACAAATCATCCGTCTACCTCTTTACATATTGTAGCATATGATAGTCAATTATATTGTAATGAAGTCCTTAAGCACGTTGGGATTTTAGAAGATAATTCAAATGATGATTTGCTTTAGAAAATTGACCTAGTACATTGTTTTTCTCGTGTGCCTGATACAGTAGTAATTCTTTCCATATAAAATGTTATTTTTTTAAACAAAATTGATGCGGTAGAGCGGTTTTAATATTTACTCTCCCTTTGATATGTTAGTACTAGTAGAGAAGTATGAATGCATATTGGATATTGTATCTGTTCTGAAATACATTCGTGTACCTGCCGTTGATTAAATTATTTTAAAAGAGTAGTACTTATTATAAAATGCAAATGCAGATAAAACAAAATAATACTACAGAGCGAGGTGTTTACAAACGTAGATCTCCCTTCAATCTTAAATCAGTTAACATATTTACTGATTTCAAATTTGAGTTGTTATGCTGATTCAAATCTTGCACGGTAGAACATAAAGATTATTACTGACGCTATAAACTTAAGTCCTGGTCTGCAAAACCTTTTTAAGGTGGAAAGGTACTGCACGTGGGGCTAAAATTCACCTTTTTTATTTTTGTATACTTTATTATAATGACATCTCTCTATATTACAAATATATTGTTTAAAATTTTATTGGGCCAATATTTTATACCTAATTTCCTAATTATATTAGTGTGTGTTAATATTTTGCCACGTCCCTTTTCGTTAACGTTCAGAAAATCGATCATAACTTCAGTAATACTGAACAGATAATTCTGAACTAAGCCTTGTCTTATAAGGGATCTTTCAAGTTTTCTGTTGGTACCACTGTAACTCCAACGATATAAGTTTTTATTTTGTCTTTGGCTGTGTATGTGAACAGTTATTTGTTCTGAATAATATTTTGTAGCAGTCATTGGTGAATATATGATATGGGTAGGACAAAATGACTTGGAAAGAGAAAGTTTATAGGCAATCGTTTTACTAAACATAGAAAAATAAGTGTAGAAGATATAAATACAAAAGACAATGAAACCACATGTAATATTGAGGTTAGAAGGCCCAGTTCACACAATACATGTGCTAATCATGATAGTAGTCATATACAGAAATTGATGAGCTGCGAGTCCTGAAAGCAGATGAAATGATTGAAGAATTGGCCAAGAAGGCAAGAAAATGAAGAGCAACTTGAAAAGAACAAGTGAGAATACAGAGGGTCAAGACTATGCAGCAGGAATGTTCTGACTCATGTGAGAATATATAAACTTTAAAGCTGTTTTTCTCATTTTCACATTTTTTTCAGGTTCTGGTACACTTTTTGAAAAAAACTAATCAACCAAAACATTTGAATTTTTGTGTGTACTAAGCAGACTCATAAGAATAATAATAAGTGGTTTTCCTCTGAGTTTCATAATACTTGTTTAAAAAACAAAATTTCTGAAATCTCAGGATAAGATAAAGGTTTTAAGAACATACCTGAAAATGTTCATGTACATATCAATAATAAATTCTTAGTAATGTGTACTCAAAATCATCAAAGTAGCCTTGTGGAGATAGTACCTTCTCACCTTAAAAACTTCGGAACAACGCCATGGTTTGTTTTTACTCCAAGTGACGCAACAGTTCGGTATACTTCCAATTGAAACTTGTTCAAGTATTCACAAATGACGTTTCTGGTATATACGGTTATAACATCCAAATTAATCGGAACCGTTACTTAATTGTAGTACTGGACAAGATGTCAGTCTTATTGTTTCAGTATAGGTGAACATCAATTCGATCTACTAGTGTCGGCTGTCACATTGATTGTTGCGAATGATTAGTTTTGGTGCAGAGTGTGATATCGCTTGATATTTCAAGCTTAATATATTTGTTCAAATTGCAGTCTCTAATGATCCACTCAGATGTCATGGTACTGTAATCAGCCGAAACATAAATGTTGCTGTAGTTAGACGATCATATTCCAACTCGAACAGGCACAAAAATTATCGACTCAATTTCTGATAATTATTCAGCTAGGGTTACTCAATTTTGTAACATAACCAATTGCAATTATCTCTATCGTAATAAAAATATCCCACAATTTCCAAAGGATACAAGGGGAACCACCGTTTTTCTCTGTCAAAATTAATAACAATTTGCAATGATCAATTATTTTGAAAGTGAAATAGAGTTTGATATTTTCTTTGAGATTGCCGCTTGGAAACCATAGGCAAACAAGACTACTCCATGCAAGATCACTTGCAATTGCCCTATGAGAAGGTATAGTAATAGGCGAGTTAAATTCTGCATGAGCGAAATACCAAAATGAAAATAAAAACAGCTACAGACATAGACTTATGCATATTGTGACTTTGTGGGTTCGTAGAATTAAAAGTCCAATTTTCCGAAATTCTAAATGTTCTTTATTTCAATTCTCACGTAACAACATGACACCACCTATCACAATCTACAGCACCAAGGTCGTTGACAACAACAAACATTAGCTTTCGTTACAACACTTCACAGTTGGCTCTCGTTTTACACACAACTGACTCATCACTAGCCATGGCTTCTTTTTTATACACCCATTCATGAATTCCAGACTGTTCTGTACACATCACTAGATGTTTCTCGAATCAACAAGGCATCTAATGACGTAATCGGAATATTCTATTACCTTCCGGAAACGTCTGGGCCGGCGTCTTTTATCTCAGCTGCTTTTGTTGCCAGCTATCGGTTTACACTAGCCGCGCTATCGTTAACTGATTACGCAAGCTCTTTATTACCGCCAAGCAATAGCCGCCGTCTGTTTTCTATTTGTGCCGAAATTTTATGCCCGTCGCCGCGACAATATAGTGTATTCTTGTAAATTGTGAAAATTGGAGTATTATATACACGAGGTAAGTAAAAAGAATCTAACAATACCTGTAACCCCGCTGTGGGAACTCCATGAAGTTATATATATTTTTATAAAGGCTGTAAGATATCAATCAACATACCCTCATATTACTATTATTAGAAATAAAGGATATAAGTTCTTTTTTAGTTAAATGGCATTTATTTTTTCTACACACCTCCAGTCCTCAAGTCTCAGAACCTTCAAATCTTTCAAAGCACAATTTAAATTTATTAGGATCTTACTGCATGTGTACTGAACAAAGGAAACCCCATCATTGCTTCAAATTGAGTAGGTTTTGAATTAAACAATACAGTACGCTGCTTCAGTATGAGGCTTTGGATTGAACAAATACAGACAAAAGTTAAACTAATAAGGACAACAATGCTCACTTCAGTGCTTACTTTTTTCTCTAAAGTGGTGCAAACTTCACAGCAGAAAACTCTCTTTAGAGCTTTATTTTGAAAAGGTATAAGGCATAAATGCAAAAAGGTGGCATTTTGGATCCCATAAATACTCATTTCAGTATTAAGTATAGAAATAGCTTGTAAGCTATCGCGAATGATGATCATATTTCATTCAGTCGTCGTATAACCAAATGTGAGAACAATGATGCAGCACTGGGCAACCTTTCACTCTCTTGTTTCTGACACATACTATCGACGCTGAGCGATGGCCACAATCATGGGTGCTCCGGAGTGATATGTTTGTTACTCACAGGTATTGTGTTGGACCTACAGTGGCATCGCATCTGTTCAAAAGGCAGAGTTTTAACGCAGAAATAAGCTTCTTTATTGTAGAAGGAAAGGCATGGCAATAAACTGGGACGGCCCCCGTTGCTTTCTGGGCTGTTAGGCTTCAGCGGGAAGTGTCGCTTTGAGTGCTAGCTAGCATGGTAACATTACAGCTCCGCGATGTCTGTAGTACAAGCAAGCCATCTCTGTTGCTACGGTAGTTAATTTTTGCTGTTAAATGTTCGTAATTTTGAGAGTAAAAGAGTTTCAGCTTTATTTAGAAAAACAGTAATTAAAGTAGTTATTCGTCGATGTGTAATATCAGGTACGAGTGACATTAAAGCAAGCTTCTAGTTTGAAGTGGGTGTATCTTAGGTGCAAATTAATAAATGTTACCCACATACATGAAACTATAACACACTAAACACTACACGGTTTTTAATTTCTATGTTTCTTAACACATTTTAAGGATTTGATTGAAGATTCACAGATTAAATTCAAAATCACACCTTTTAATAGTCACAAATCGTATACAATTATGGTCAATGAAACTAGGAGTAAATTCCTTTAAAATAAACCTATATGTACAGTAAGATAATAATGTTTACATTTTTGTAGTTCAATTCTATACGTATAAAGCCATTCTCAAAGCATTAGATGGTTAGTATAAAGAGGTTCTCTCTGTTGTCACAAGTCTATCGAATCCTTCATTTTTATGATCAAAAACGGCAAAGGGCAGGACCATATATTGTTGGTAAGTTACGAAAAAATCTACTAGTATATGTCACGACGAAGCTAAGCGCTGTACAACTTTGCCTCCGTGTATTACCTAGCATTTCCGTCACAGTTGCAGCAGAATATATACGACGAAAATCCTAATTCGAGTTCCGTGAAGAACCTGTTCCTCCAATCCTTACATGCGACAGCGATGTCCCCCTAAAACTTATTAAAACATAAAAAGTGGGTTCATCGCTTATAACTACCTTCTATCCATTTATAGCTACAGGTTCACATATTTCTTCATTTGCTTCTTGGTCATTTAATGGACAATAAAACAGTTTTCTCCCTGCTCACCAAGGGTACGCAATGAAAGGGTATCATTATTGGCCCGCTCATCCTTCCAGTTCCTAGCATGGAGATAGAGATATAGACTCCAGTTCAAGTCAATTACCAATGTAAGCATACATGATCAACATCACATGTAAAAACCTAGAAAAATATTTCGTGCATTGGTATGTTGATAGGATTGTGTGTGAAACTGCACAATTCTTCTTGGAAACCGGCTGATAGCCGATTATTAAGGGTTATTTAGCTATGGCTTGTATCTAATACCTCTTTTAAAAGTCATTTTCGAAATATCTTATATTTGCATCAATTTTATATAAAACAGAGTTATTTGTAAAAATAATTGTGTACTGTGGCCACAACTACATAAAAGAGTTCTCAGATCAGTGGACCTTTTATCCCAGAGTAGATTCAAGCAAGCCACCTTCTTCACGTACACATATTGGCATCATTCACTGCTTGTGAAGTCAATATTTTCTATTTCGATGGCGATATTTTTATTTTTCTGCAATAAATTCAATCTTTAAGGTAATTCATAGGAAAACCTAAGAAGATGTATGGCCAAACAATTTCTTGGGCTACGCATACATTTAAAACGCCCGTCATCAAAGGACGTTCATAAGGTAAGGTTAGGTTTTGTACAAACAGATTCTTGAAATATTTGCATCGCATTATCGCGTATTTAGATTAAAAATTACCCTATCAAACTGAGGTGGTGTTTCATAACTATTACGTGGATTATGAAGAGGCAAATGAATGAATTTGGGGAATTCAGATATTCCGATGGGTGGAATCGTTTCTCCTCTGACAGTCACGTGCTTCTTAAGGTCAGCTATTCCCCACGACTTTATTAAGCACAAATTTATCTTTTCTCATGTCGTATCCAAAAATTTACATTTAGCATGGTTGGCAAATAACAGTTGAAACTTTCAACAGGAATGTCATCCTTAAATAAAACAATGACATTGAGGCTGTGTATAAATCTGTGCGGAACATGTAGTGACATATAGGATGTATAGATTTTTAGTTTTAGAAGCATTCCAAAATATATCGTTTAGGTAATTTTTAAATTTTTAGTTGCAACATAACTACGTGGCATTACAAACTACCCGTTTAATATGCATTGTTATACAGTATTTTTAATTTAGTGTTATTATTTGGATAGGAAAATAAATGAAAATCACTTGCAGGTTTCACAGTCTTCCTTATTGTTAAGGCAATGTCTTGTAAAATCCTTTTACAAGAAACATCTTATCCTAAATTAAAACCTGAGAGAATATGACTCCATAAATATATAACGAAAGAAATCCATCTAGAACGGGGTATTAAACAGATAATCCGTATCTTGAAGAAAGCCATTACTCATACAGTAATAGTAATGGAATTATACTCACTGAGCTCCACAAATACAGGATGAACATAAAGTTTCGATCCATTTTCGAGAAAACGTAATATTAGAATCAAACAAATACAGGTATTGTAAACCATATGACATGGTAACACATAATCCATAAACGTTTTTTCTTAGTCTCATTCGGCATGATCACCTTTAAATTCCATACAGGTTTCCCAGAGATGCACTGCTGCTTCAAACACTTTGTTCAGCATTGCAGGTGTGACGTTGCACACTGGCTATCTGATATGCTCATTAAGAATGGCAGTGGATGCGATTTTAACTTTGTAGACTTGTGATTTCACGTATCCCCATGCAAAAAGGTCAAGGTACTCCCGAACAATCGGTACGAAATGAAGAGGGGCTCCATCATGTTGGAAAACCAAAGTTTCCAAAAATGCCATCCTGCTGTAATTGTGGCTGCAGGAAAAGTTGTAGCACATCAAGTACGAAACGCCTGCAAGTGTTTGTTCTCCAAAGAAGAATGGCCCATACACCTTCGATTATTTCAGCCCCAACCACACTTTAACTTTTGGGGTGTTTCGTTCCCACTCCATGATCACATTTGGTTGTTCATCTGCCCATACTCAGTAGTTGTCTGTTGACCATTGCACATGTGTGGAAGGTGACCTCATAACTAAAGAACACATTTTGCAACAAATTGGCTTCTTCAACTTACCTCAACAGGTTCGTATTGGTTAGCGACAAGCATAGTCTTCCCGTTCCAGTGCATGTCGAATTTGGAGGTGGTATGACGGTTTTTTTAAGTGAAATGCAGAATCTTCCACACTATCGATTGTGGTACATCCAACTCTCGACAACTCTCAACCTCCTGGTTGACGCTTTCGAACTTCTGGTCACAGCATCCCTTAGCTGCTGCACAGTTTCATTGGTCAGCTGATGTATACCTGAAAGTTTTACGTCTTGTACACTGCATATTCTTTGAAATTTCTGCATCATTAGTCTGATATTAGCCCTTGTAGGACCGGGTTTATGAAATATTCGTTCAAAATCCGCTTGATATATAAATCCGCTCAAACGTGCAGAGAAAATAGCCGTTCGTTCTCAAGTTGACAGCATCTTTCAGATCTCCTGTAAAATAAATTCAAAATCAACTGTTTTCTCAAATATGGATCGAGACTTTATGTTCATCCTGTATAAAAGTATACAGTAAGGAGATTAATAGCTACTTTTTCATCAAATACTTCATGAATTCTTATAAGCCATCATTTTGTTTATTGTTAAAAACACTTAAGCACAATGCTGTCAAAATGATGTGGGATTATTTAAAAAAAAATTATGGAAGAGTATAGGGCTTTAAATTGGCTTAAATTGTCGCTGTTTTCATGTAAAAGAGTTATTGGATAGTTTACAATAATTCTTAATACCTATCTGGCGATTTAAAAGCTTCAGAAACTATACCAAGCAGTTTATGCTCAATTTGTCATTAACAAACACCCTGCTAAGTGAATGAATATGTTTTATGCATGCTAAGTCACTCAGTGAGAATATGATTTTCCTAACACTAGTTATTCTACCCACTACCCACTATTACGCGGGAGATAATCACCTACTAAGGCGACTTACATCTCCTCCAAAATGACCCTACCTAAAACACAAAATATCGGGAAACTACTCCATGAGTCCAACTATGCGGACATCTGCCTAACAGAAGATTTCGGATATCCGGGAAGACAGGGAGACAGAAGCCAGCTTCATTTGTGAAGAGAATTGGATAGCTTTGTCATTTTCACAACCCATTCAGAAAACGTAGACCATTTCCCGCGACCGCTAAAGTGTAACAGCTTTTGTAGTTTAAGCATGTAACATCTCGAGTTTTACCAACACATCGGAGAATGTTCCGTGTATAACCCTACGTTCACACAGGACCGCAAAGCCCAAATAAAATGGTGGCTAGCCTGCAAGAGCAAAGGTTTTATGCCTTACTGCAATGAAAGAAATTAATGCCCGATTTCACCAACAAATGTTAAGACTTAACACGAGTTTAGCAATAGTTAAAACAAAAATTGCATTTCACCAACAAGTGTTAGCGTAACACTCTTGTTAATTCTCATGTTAAACTAACAAGCCGAATTTCTCATGTTAAATCCTTAACAATTGTAAATAGTCAAGATGGCGAGCATTAACTCAGCTGTTGATATCGATTTGCTATATTTAAGACCGTCTAAATGGCTTTCGTAATAGAGTACGGCCTATGAGGAAAAATTATTTTGAGGAGCTATCCGAAGAAAATTGTTTTACGGAGGTATAGACTGTCGAAACATGTTGCTGTGAAGGTTGCTGCGGAAGTTCAAGAGAGGTTAGAACATGCATCGAAAGGAATATGACGATCTCGCCTTTGCTTCAAGTATCAATAAGTTTGCGATTTTATAATTCACTGAATTATGTGGATAATAGATTGTCCACCTCCCGTCTTGAAACGTTCAAGTTATTTGTCCTTCTTCGCACCTCGTTTTAAATTTACGTAATAATGAGTTAGAATATACATGAAAAGGAATATGCCGATCTCGCCTTTGCTTTGTTATTAAACTTTGCGATTTTATAATTCACTGAATTATGTGGATAATACTTTTTCCACCTCCCGTCTTGAAACGTTTAAGACACTTGTCCTTCGAACCTCGTTTTAAATTTACGTAATACTGACAAGTTGTTTGGTGCTTGTAGTAGTGACACATGCATTTGAATTAAATTCGTTTCCAATATTTTCCCCGCGACATCTTTCTCTTTGACATTCACTGCATCCGTCCACTTATTTTCCACGATATCCTTACATTTCGTCATCATTTCAATTAACAATTCTTTCTCCGTCGATGAGAAATTTGTCTCACGGCTTTAATTATGATTTTGTTCATCCGCCATTTGTGCAGACGAAAATGAAAACGAAAGCACATCCGAGTACGTTCAGAAAATCATCCATAGCCTTCTATAGCTGTGATATTTACAAGTTTCTTGGCGTTAACGAAGGTTTGTTAACATTTTAAGAAAACAGGTTGGTGAAATGTAAGAAATTTAACATTAGTTTTAGCGCTGTGACAATTGTTACGTTACATTTGTTAACGTCGATTTTAACATCTGTTGGTGAAAGCGGGCATAAGTATCGTTATTGTATCTAGCTAGGCACCAGTAAAAGTGTCCTTCAGGGATATATCTGAAAAGAATTCTAAAGAGACATAATAGAGCGATTAATAGAAAAATTCCAAAACTTACTTACACCTTCTATGAAGGGAATCCAAAATGTTTCAGTATTATAATGTTTAAAGCCATCAAATATTTAACTGTGTAGTCAGTAAATCTAATTTCCCAAAAGCATAAACATAAATATGTTGATAAATTGTTATATTGATAAATATAACGACATAACTATGCCGGGAAAAGTGAGAGCCAGCTGAGAAATCCCAGGAAAATGTGCATTAAGGAACCATATTCGAAATTAAATGTCTAATACTAATTCAGTTTTATGACACTATGTATGGCATTCATCCATAAAATGGCGACCATTTGGTTGTAGTACTTTAAAACATGATTAAAAAAGCAGGCACTCCAAAGTTGAGGCCTTTAGTCCTCCACATAGTCTCGACTGTTTAAAGCATATGTCATAAACTTTGAAATCCTCTCTTTTGGTCCATAATGCCAAGATTTTTGAACAAAATTTTTACCAAGCAACGTACGAGAAATACTTGGAAACGAAGTCAATTTAGCACGAATTTGCTGCTCATGTGGTTCTTGAAATCATCTGCCATGAGTGACAAAATGCCTAGACTGAGTTCACAAAAAGAGCATAAAATGAAACATTAGTAAAATTAAACTTCTAATAGCTTAAAATAAAACATTAGTCTACTAAGCCAAAAATATTTTTTCTTTTATAACTTCAAAGGAATTAAAGTTCATTCTTACATGTATTTCGTTAACTGCCGTGTGATCATTCCATTCAGTTTATTTTAGCTTCCAAGTATTCAAAAACAAGATTATTATAACATATTTTATAGCTAAATGCATTTCTGTACATCATTTGACCTCAGCATAAAAATGAGAACTAATTGTATAATTTTGGCTTCCATACACTAAATTGTGTGACTGGATGTTTCGTGACAGGAGTGGTGTGTCGTCATTGTGTAAAGAGTGCAATGGCAATAGAAATTATAGATTTACAGGAATTAAAATAGTGGCAGTAGGTTGTAATTTTTCTTTAAGAATTCGGAGATATATTATGTGATGAAGGTTATATAAATAATCATAAAACATATTGTTGCTCTTTTTTACATATAACGTTTTCATTAAGACCGTAATGATCTCTTTACACAAAAAGGTTTAGGCAAACCAAGCGACAGTCAGTAGCATGGGAGCACACCAATTTCCCCATAAAATCACAAAAATGCCTTAACTGTGGTACCTGATTTTGACAAGTAAGGTATATTGTTGGTGAAATTTAAAGAACAAAGCATAATAATGTACTCTAATGTACACTGTCCGTCATTAACTAGACTTACAAGACAATTCAGAACAAATGACATTTCATGTTTTCTCCTAGGGTAATGCTTGGCCGCGTGCCCTCAAAACTTCTTGCAGCATTTTCAGTGAGATGTTTGGTCGTCAAGGATGTAGTCATTATGATTATTATGATTATGATGATGATGATGATTATTATTTATTATTATTATTATTATTATTATTATTATTATTATTATTATTATTATTATTATTATTATTATTATTATTATTATTATTATTATTATTATTATTATTATTATTATTATTATTATTATTATTATTATTATTATTATTATTATTATTATTATTATTATTATTATTATTATTATTATTATTATTATTATTATTATTATTATTATTATTATTATTATTATTATTATTATTATTATTATTATTATTATTATTATTATTATTATTATTATTATTATTATTATTATTATTATTATTATTATTATTATTATTATTATTATTATTATTATTATTATTATTATTATTATTATTATTATTATTATTATTATTATTATTATTATTATTATTATTATTATTATTATTATTATTATTATTATTATTATTATTATTATTATTATTATTATTATTATTATTATTATTATTATTATTATTATTATTATTATTATTATTATTATTATTATTATTATTATTATTATTATTATTATTATTATTATTATTATTATTATTATTATTATTATTATTATTATTATTATTATTATTATTATTATTATTATTATTATTATTATTATTATTATTATTATTATTATTATTATTATTTATTATTATTATTATTATTATTATTATTATTATTATTATTATTATTATTATTATTATTATTATTATTATTATTATTATTATTATTATTATTATTATTATTATTATTATTATTATTATTATTATTATTATTATTATTATTATTATTATTATTATTATTATTATTATTATTATTATTATTATTATTATTATTATTATTATTATTATTATTATTATTATTATTATTAGACTCAGCTTTAAGTAAGATTGTTAACAATGGCGAAAATATCCTTTATTAAAGTGTGAAATGCACTTAATAATATCCCCCACATCACACAGTATCAACTACTCATCGAACTGAAAGATGTTCAAAGTTACATTTACCGCCATGCAAATAACGAATCATAAGAGCCAGAGATGATCAAGAGCACATGGACAGTATTGAATGAATCAAATCTGGAGCATGTTTTTTCAGATACTCATTGGACCACTCCACAACAGGGAAACGGGAGAGCTCTTCGTGAATGTCAGTCTATTCTTTATCTTCCTCTTCTTCACTTTTCGTGGCATATGTTCAAAGCACATTCGCGTCAAGTAATTAAGTATTTTTCACGGCCTTCTGTCTTTGCATTTATCCTGTATGTGTCTTAAGACAATCTATATTGTAGCTATTTGTGGTATATCGAAGCCTCTGTCAACAAGTATTCATTTGTTGAGTGCTACAGCATCTTGTATATGGTCCATTTGTCAATGGACAACATTGGCCAGACATGGTCTGCTTCATCAAACGTTCTTAATACTCGTATGGTACAAAAAGTGTTATTCCAAAAGAGTAATGTGAATTCACTCTCACAAATTATAACTGTGTCTATGGTGAAACCTTCTGAAGAAGTTTTTAAAATAAAATATAAATTTATTATAACATTTAAGTTTCTATAACTGCATATACGTGAAGAATACAATTATATGAAATTTGGTAAAATTATAAAGTACCACTTACATACTTAAGTGACAAGGACTGGACAAATGAATTTCATTACTTTATTGTAGAATAGAAAAAGAAATTTAATAATCGTCAATTAATCCATTACTAACACATGGCATGTTCAAGCTAAAATTGCAAAGTTAGAAACAAAGTGAAACATTTTTAAATTCTTATGAGATTGGAAGTCGTTACTGGGGACAACTTAACTAAGGACGAATTTAAGATCGCCATGGGGTTTATAAAATATGAGTCAGCTTGAGGATGTTAATCAAGGCATTTCAGTTGCTTGAGCAGCCGCCGACAATTCGAAGATCCAAGGTCCAAATACCAGCTACGTATTGATTTTTTATTCTTAGATTCTGTGTTTTAGATTTAAATATGATTAACTTATTTGCATTAATCTTTTGCTAAACATTGCCTTAAATTAACAAAATGAACAAAAAGGAACAATAATCTTTCAAAGCTTTTAATTTAATAGCCATCAAAAGCTAGTTATAAAATAAAATTACTTCTAACACTTTTCTTTAAAAGAGATGTGAAGAAAAGAAGCGTTGTTTCCAAAGTAAGATAAATCATAGAAACTTTTAATGCAAACTCAGTCTCCCTTATTTTACTTCTTTCTATTTTCATTTGTCTTCTCAGTAAAATACGAGGGCTGTTCAGTAGAGAATGATCACTTTTTTTTTGACAATGTACCTTTACTCATCCTCATAATTTGGATGGTTCTTCTCAAAATAGTCTCCCCTGAATGTGATGCACTTGGCCCAACGTTTCTGCCAGTCTTCAAAGACATGCTGTAAAATATTTTTGAGAGATCCTTCAAAATCGCCTCCGCAGCCTTCACCACTGCTTCTGATGACGGATAATGCCTCCCACAAAGGCGTTTCAAGTTAGGGAATAGAAAAGAGTCACATGGGACTAAATCCGGACTATAGGGAGGCTGAGGGATGCACTTCACGTTGATTTTTGCAAGATATTCAGCAACAACATTGGCAATATGCGGCCCCGCATTATCGTGGTACAGCATCCAGCCTACTTCACGGAAATGTGGCAAACATTGGAATGTCCAGTATTTCAGAAAGTGATCTTAAGGTAATTCGTCGATCCTCTCTCACAATGGCAGCAGCAGTGTTCATGTTTTCTTCCGTAAGAGCAGTAACTGGAGCACCGGTCCACCTTCCTTTAAAATCGATTGTCTGCCCTCTTAAAACATTTTAAACCACCTTCGAGCTGTGCTGTAGGGAAGAATAAATTCTCCATAGGCCTCCTGTAACATTGTATAGGTCTCAACTTAAGATTTGTTGAGACGAAAACAGAGTTTCAAAGCCGTATATTGTTCCTCGCGTGTTACCTCCATTGCAGCGGTAGGCGATACTGAACATGTCTGAACTTGCCTGGTTCTCACAGGCGGGTACCAGAAGTACCAACAATGGAACTACTACTAGGGCGTGTTTGTTTCACATTAAGCTAACAGAATATAATAAGATTGAAATTTGGTGCGAAAAATTATGACCATAAAAAAGCATGATCATTCTTTATTGAACAGCCCTCGTAGAATTTCCTTCCATCTTAAATCTTTTTTGCAACCATTGCTCCTTCCAGTTCATCTGTTAGTAAGTTCTCCTCGTCCTACGTCGCAGTCCGTGTCGTCTGCTTTTGATTTTAAATATATTCTTTTTCAGATATCGTCTTCAAACGTCACAGACTTTGGACTGATCGCTTGTGCACACTTGTACATTATCACTGGTACTCTTCATAGAGCTCTTTGTGTTCCGAAATCCATGGAAATCTTAATAAAAACACTGCACTAAACTTCATCATTCATGATCATTCTAACTCCCGATTTAATCAGATCCCAAGGACGCTCTAACACAGGGGAGGACAGGTAGTGGCGGTGTGACTGCAGTTCCGTCAGCTCTAACCGCCAAATATGCCTCAGAACGAAAGGCAGGTTACCGTGTGACGTCAAGGCGCTGATTTCTGCTGCCCACGAGGAAGAAAACAATTTGATGTGTTGGGTTCCAACAGCGTAGGAAAGACAGGAAACGTATCGGGTATTAACAATATGTACCAGTTACATCTTGGGTGTTGTAATATTAATGCTGACTGCTTTAATTACATAATTAGTCATAGTTTATAAACAATTACATTTTGGCTCTGTGCTATGAGAAAATATATAAAACTTCAACTCGTAGTTTATCTTAAGGTCAGGAATGTTATAAAGTAAATAAAATAAAACATAAAGTAATTTTCTCTGCAAATTAGAGGAGACATATTCAGAACAAAATTACGTGGACATTTTCCGACACATTCTGTTTCGTTTTGCTTTTACGAGTTTATTAATGTCAGGACATAATATCTGGGAAATTTGTAATCGAAGGCTGCATGTTAGATTGTGATCGAAGAAGGTACTTCGGGGTTTGGACTTACCTAATTTCATAACAGAAAAACAAAATTGTTCGCAACCTCGAAAATCTGGTTTGGGGGACATTCTTGTAAAAGTCAGCCAAGTCTTTCTTGTCTGTATATTTGTCCTTCAATAATTCGTCACATTATAAATTTAACAGTTCCATTTGGTTCGTTGCAGCTAATGTGACAATGTAATGTGTAGTGTTTAATGCCCGCTTTTACTACATACGGCACCGCAGGCGGTGACACTGATGATACATGAGATGAAGATGGAGCACCGGTGGAATGAGATGGTGGGTGAAACTGGAGTTCCTAGAGAAAACCCACCCCAGTGCCGTGTTGTCCACTACAAATCTCACTTTGTGGTCGCCTGGGATCGAACCAGGGCCGCCTTGGTGAGAGCAAGCGGTCTAACCACGGCGCGGCCTTCGTGACAGCTATATTGTTCTGTCGAATGTGCTAAACCTGACTGAACCCTCAGATTCTGTACTTACAGCGCCATATATAGGCAACTTGATGTTACACGTCTCTTGCCTGACGTCACGCGCACTGCAGGCCTCGCCCCCGGCTGAAATACGTCACAACTCTCAAAGCTGTCTTCCTCTGCTGTACCACTTTCTAGAAAAGATAGAAGATTAAACCGGAATGCAAATGGAATAGGATCTTTATTGGAAGCTACCCTCTCCCCATGTTTCATGTCATTGTACTTATCCAAAATGAGTTCATTTGTTACAGTTAACTTGTCTAATAAATTATTTAAAAGAACTTTCAAAAACTGGCTTCTTCCTTGGCTTTTTCTTTACATTTCGTATGCTTCATTCCTCTATCTACTTTGCAAGTACGTCAAGTTGTTTCTTCAATTCATCGCAACATCAAAATTTCGACATATTTACCTTTTCTATAAAGATATATTGTTGTCATATACTCGACAACTTCTCATGCTATTTTCCAAATGTCTACTTGCTCTGCTGCCTCAAGTGGAATTCGCAGATGTATCCTTTTTGTCCTCTATCAATAACTATAGTCATTGTATCTTTTATCTTCCTTCTCAATAGTCGTTTGTCTCCATTAGCCTGTTTCTTTAGGATCTGTTCCCTTCCTGCTGCTATTGCAACGTCATCAGTAAATCTAAATCATTGTCTTGTTTCTTCCTCCACTGTCTACCTTCACTTGTTCTGCTAGAAATTCTAAGCAAATCTCCAAGTAGGTAAATGTTGAACAGGAAGGTGGATGTTGCCAGGCATACTTGCCGTAATTCCCTCAAGTTCTACTTTCTTCTAATTTGTTTTCCTCTCCATACTTTAATTAATGTGTGTAAAAAATTAACCATAATTGATTGAGGACTTAGTAATTACACTTATTTTCCTGCCCGTTGAAATTGACACTGATCAATTAGATAATCACGTGGTATGTTAACATATACAATGACATAACATATGTTTTCTAGTTTTACTCTTGATTTCAAATTGCTTTTAGCTTTGAATGAGAACTGGGGTATGTTCCGACAACTTTTGTTAAAAATACACCTTCAAACTGCTTTGTCTTCGCCATGTCTAAGTATCTTTACTTTCGAACACAGTTTATCTTATATAAATACCCGTTTATTTAGTTCTATGCCTCATTCTTTGTGTTATCAATATAGCTCTAATTTTGTCAACTGTTTTTCCAAGTTAATTCACTAATATAATTTGTATATCATGCCTTCAAATTCAGGCCCTTAACTTTATAAATTAATCGTTAAATAACTGTAACAATTCTAATTCTGTAAACTAATTTCTTGACAGCTTAAACACTATTTTAACAAATGCTCAGCTAGATTCAGAATCCTTGCCGCTTCATTTTGAGCAAACTCGTAATTTGCTTGCTGTCCACAAAGTCAAAAACCTTTACAAAAATAATCCTTGCAGATTCATTCAGTTCAGGTTATTCAGTGGTGCTATGATGCCTGTATATGATGACTGATTTCGTATAATCATGACAAAAGAAGGAGTGAGCGTTTAAAATTGCCTTTTAATATAAAAAATAAATGTTGATGGTTGAATATTTTATATATTTCCACATGTTATATTATCGGAGACATCACATACAATTGCATTAATTTTTTATTTTATGTAGCAGTTGTTTTAATTATTTTGTATCGGCATATTTAAGTACATATTATGTAATTTTTCAATGCACAATTTCATATTTATTAAAGCAACTATTAGAGCTTATAATTCCTGCTACTAGTTATCACTTAGTTTTTCTTTTCTTTCTAAATTTAGCAGAACTGGGGGAGGATGTATTACTTGCTTCTGCAGTAAATGAAACTTGTAACTTTAACTTTGTGTAAAAAAGCATCCATTCATATTCCTATCAAGAGTCTGAATAATCTTAGCTTTCGAATATCCTATAGAAAATAGTCACAAATATGACGTCTTTGAAGTCATACATTTTTCTATTTTTCATGATGTCTGGATTCTCAGAGCACTAACATAGACCTGTTATAGAAATTCTGCACCACGTGCTCAGTCACTATATTGCTAGAACCATTTTGACTACCCCGTTAATTTTTTATTTTTTCAAAAAATATTAATAGAGGTATAAACACTTCTTTAAATGGAAGATTACCAAATTCGTTAGGTACTTTTCTTCATATAAGTGGAGGTCAAATTGTTTGTTGTATAAAACGATGAACTTTATAATTTTTCATGAATATTATTTAATTCATTTCTTAGTTCACGTAAATAGTGTAATTAATGTTCAGTGATGAAGCTTGGTTTCGTTAAAACTCGTGAAAAAAGGTACAAATCATTAATTTGTTAATATTGTGTTCATTTTAGTACACTGACTAGGTAAGTAAAAGGGAGTACAAAGGAAGTTATACCTCTATTAGCTGTGTTGACAGCCTGGATTGTAATTGTAAAGGCCTTTGATTCAGGCTTAAAAATTTACCTTGTTGTTTTTGGAGATTTGAAGACATTATCTCTTCAATCAAATAAATATTTCTTAATAAACACTAAACAAACAACAAATTTGAATCAATTTAATTCTTCAGAAGGTGTTAACTCACTGATATAAAACACTGAATGTATGTTTGAGGTAAAAAGATCACTAAAGAAGCAAGAGATGGGATATTAACATTTTGGAATGATTGCTAATTGTGGAGAAGACATGTTTCAAGGGATAATAGCGGCTATCATAGATGAAGCAGACCTTGTTCGGACGTCACTTGCAATTAAAGTATCTCTATCTCTCTCTATCTCTCTATCTATCTCTCTCTATGCGGGAGACAGAATTGTCCCCGTTTTCAGAACACACGCTCTTGTCTTTGCACTGCATGTGGTCAATGTAATTAGAGAACACAGGATGGAAACTGCGGAATATGCCTTAAGCCAAGGCCCACAACTGCCTTTTGTGTTGCATCCAAATTACTCAACATTTTTTAGGATTCTTAATTAAGAGTTCTTAAAATACTATGATTGCTTGGTAAGGCGAGTGATTCTTTTATTAGAAATTTAAAAGAAGTTTTCCTTTTTGCTTTAGTTATAAACATGTAGCTATGTAAGGAGTATTCTAATGTGTTCCATCGTGTGTGCAAAACGCCATAATTGTGTGATGTTTATGTACCCAACAGAATAGAAAACAAACACAGCTGTGCAAGTGCGAAAGAAGTAGAGTAGGCCGCGCACGTAAGGCCGAGGGGTGGGAGCTTCGCTGCTGTGTTTCAAACTGCACATCGCGTGTCCGTGAATCCCCAGCCAATACAAGCATGGTCTGATTTTCCTTAACTTTAGGATTGGCTCCTTATAAGTTGGTAGCACGACGTATTGTCATTTTAGATTGAGCTGCCAGTAGAATTTTTGCCACTGTGCCACTGCTCGGGGCATAGTTTTTTCTTCATAATTCTATTTTTAAGTAGTTATTAGACCTTCAGCATGCAACCAGAAGCTATCTTAGCATAATTTTGTACTAACATAGCTCTAGGCTATGTTTATCTTCATGAGATTTGAAAAACCTGTTGAAATGTCGAGCCTAAGATTAACAAAATCAGACCATAGTTCCAGCTTAGATGATTTTGACCACAATTCCAAAGCAACCCGACCCTAAACCTTTTACAACCGTTTTGGGCTCATCGCATACACAAAGATGGAGCAAATGTAATAACCTGCCCAGACACAGAAATGCCTAAAATTTGTTATTCGAAATATGACAGCTATTTCATAAGTCATGGCAACTAATTTTGGAACAGAATGTTTCTATCTGTTCTTGTTAATAAATATTATTTTAGAAAATGTTTGGATAAGAACCGAGATAGCACGATAAATGTGCATATTATATTTCCTGCACTTTAATACTTTTAGGTCAAAAAACTTCCTTGATTGCGTTTTATTTAATGATATGACCAAGGAGTCAAAAAGAAGGGATAAGCACTTCATATATAGTTCTATAAGCAACCACTATTTCTGGTTAGAACATGTGAATACAAACGAAATCTTATTTCAATGTTGGTTCCCAGTCGGAAGAATGCTCATGTAAGTGCTGCCCCTAGGTGAGAGTGGTAGAACTATATTCTACGTTTCGTCATTACGGCAGGCTAGTACAAGTAGCTACAGTATACCACAGGAAAGAAAGTCCCCTCGGCCTGAGACGCAGAGGGGTTGGAGAAGGTTCCCACAACCCCCCTGTACAGGTTTATGTCACCCTATGTCAGTACAGTTACAGACAATTCAAAAACTTTCTGACGGCTTCTACTTTTGTGAATATTCTCGGTTTTAGGTACAGAGTGAATAGGGCGCATGTTTCTTTAATGGTCTGCTCCTTGCGTAGCAGGCGTTCTCTGCCACACACATTCGCTGTCCTTGTCCCACTGTGTAAAGGTGAAACTGAATAGCACATTCCTTTCAGGGACTTGCCTTGCGTTGGTGGACAGTATTCACATCGGTACCTGAACTACACATAATTGCTGACAATTGTATTTCATGAAGTCTGAGCCTGTCATACTCAGTTACCTAGACGATAAAACTTTACCATCAACATTTGTCATTTGTTACAATACCAGAGAGTCATTCTACAGTGTTCGTTATTAATGATTAATCACACTAAATTAGAAACAGAAAGGGTAAAACTGTAACACGCATTAGTACAGCTTATACTAAACGAGAGTTTAAAAAATCTCAGCATTGAAAATGTCAGAATTCGCTACTTTGTAAATATTTAAATGTTCACTATTTTGACCCCAACCTCGCCGGATTGTTAGGCAATTCTGAAATAGACAAATAAAAATAAATAGATAAATAAATACATAAATAAATAAGTAGATAAATAAATAAATATGTTTTACTGAAATATCACAGACAATAGACATCACTAAAGATGATGTAATCCATTTCTCCAAATTTCGTTACTTCCTTGAATGTTGCTGTAGAATATTTAGAAGAAGTAGCATTCTACCCGAATATCTATCCAATGTAACTTACACGATAAGTGTCAGTTTACAAAATAATCTTTGAGATGTTTTAAATACTTTTGGGAATTGCATGGTCAAAGCAATGAAAGTTTCAGAATTATTTTGTAATTTGTTTTAATCACGTTATTAAAAGAATGCTTTTGCTAGCCATATTTTGGGATTAAATAAAACCGATGTTCAGATAAACTGCATGTTAATTTTCTATTAGATCAAAGGCATTGTTATGCAACTTGAAGTGCTTTCCCAACGTTGTCCTTCTTTGCTAGGGGTTCTCTTTAAGCAAGTCACAGAAATTCGTAGTATGACTTCCTTTAGGCAAAATCTAATTGTTAAAGGGAAACCCAAATATTAAGCTCAAAGGTCCACAGGAACCACAACTCTCCTAAAACAACCAGTGGCGATAAGGAAAGCCAGTTCTAATGGCTGAGCTGCAGCGTGGCTGGATCGAGCATCCTGGGACGTTCTCTAGATGGCCCTTATATGGATGAACGGACTGAGCAGAAGTATCTTCGACGGGGAAGAGACCGTTCTCTTCCTAAAGAGCCATACACCAACAACCATCTTGTTAGGTTCTGTAACCCCGTATATGAAATGAAGTGAGAGAAAACGGGGCACAGCAAAGTTCATGGTAGCATACGAGATCTGTTCAAAAAGTATCGCGAATTTTGAATTTCCGTGGGCTACGTATATTCGATTTCCGATTGTTCTATAGCGTTGTGTTGGTATTCCTGTCACTCATTTATAGTGAGAAGCTCAGCCATTTTGAATGTTCAGTTAATTGTTGAAAGCTATTTTGCTCGGACGTGTTTTGGTTCTTCTTCGATTTTTGTCTATTCCAAACAATGGAACAAAGGCTCTGTACCACTTTTGTGTGAAAAACAAAATTGAGTTCACGGATGCATTCAAAATGTTGACTGTGGCATATGGTGAAGCTACCTTGGATCAAAGAAACATTTATAGGTGATGTACGAAAGGTTCTCAGAGACTCAAGAAAATGTGAATGACGAGGAGCATTCCGGACGCCCGAGTTTGTTAACAACTGGGCAAAGCATTGAAGAAGTGAAGAAAATAGTATCGATTAATCATCGAATCGCCGTTAGAGAAGTTGCTGAGGAGCTGCACATATCGATTAGCTCGTGCCATTCGATTTTGACCAATGATTTGGGCATGAGACGGGTAGCCGCAAAATTCGTGCCAAAGATGCTGAATTTCGACCAAAAACTTCATTGCATTAACGCTGCTAAAGAATTGTTGAACTCTGTCCGCGAGGAACCAAATTTCCTCCAGAGGGTCATAACTGTGTCGAATCATAGGATTATGGTTATGACGTGGAAATTAAAGCTCAATCATCCCAATGGTTGCTGCCCCACGAGCCAGGACCGAAAAAAGCGTGCACAGTTCAGTAGAATGTGAAGGTTTGCTTGCAGTTTTCTTCAACTGCAGGGGCGTGGTGCATCATGAGTTCTTGTCACAGAGTAGAACGCTCAATTAGGAATATTACCTGCAAGTTATGCGCAATTTTCGTGAAGCAGTACTCCAGAAACACCCAGATTTGTGGAAAAACAAAAATTGACTTTTGCACCATGATATCGCCCCTGTTCACACATCGTTGCTTAATCTCGAATTTTCGGCCAAAAAATATGCTTATGATGCCGCAGCCACCATACTCCCCAGACCTGTCCCACTGTGACCTGTTTTTGTTCCCGAAAATGAAGGGGCTATGAAAGGACGGCGCTACAGCACGGTTGACGAGATAAAGATGGCATCGAAGGAGATAAAAAAGAACCCATTTTTAAATGTACTTCGAGGATTGGAATAAAAGTTGGTACAAGTGTATAATATCTGGTTGGGATTACTTCGAAAAGGACAAAATGTACTACAGCTGTTCAATAAAGAATGACCACAACTTTTTTGACAACGTACCTTTACTCATCCTCATGATTTTGATGGCCCTTCTCAAAATAGTCTCCCCTGAATGCGATGCACTTGTCCCAGCGTTTCTGCCAGTGTTCAAACACATTCTGGAAACCATTATTTGAGAGATCCTTCAAAATCGCCTCCGCAGCCTTCACCACTGCTTCTGATTATGGATAATGCCTCCCACGAAGGCGTTTCTTCAAGTTAGGGAATAGAGAAAAGTCACAAGGGGCTGAAACCGGACTATATGCGGGGTGAGGGATGCACTTCATGTTGATTTTTGCAAGATATTCAGCAACAGCATTGGCAATATGCGGTCGCGCATTATCGTGGTGCAGCATCCAGCCTTCTTCACGGAAATGTGGCAGTCATTGAAAAGTTCAGTATTTCAGAAGGTGATCTTAAGGTAATTCGTCGATCCTCTCTCACAATGGCAGCAGCAGTGTTGATGTTTTCTTCCGCAAGAGCAGTAACTGGAGCGCCGGATCCATCTTCCTTTGAAATTGATTGTCTCCCCTCTTTAAACATTTCAAACCACCTTCGAGCTGTGCTGTAGGGATGAACAGACTCTGCATAGGCCTCAAGTGAAGATTTTTTGAGAAGAAAGCAGAATTTCAAAGCCGCATATTGTTCCTCGCGTGTTACTTCCATTGCAGCGGTAGGCGATACTTAACAGTATGAACCTGCCAGGTTCTCATAGACGGGAACTAGAAGTACCAACAATGAAACTACTACGGCGTGTTTGTTTCACATTAAGCTAACAGAGAATAATAAGATTGAGTTTTAGTGCGAAAAATTATGACCGTAAAAAAATTATGATCATTATTTTTTGAACAGCTCTCGTATATTCATGAATAAATAAATACTTTTTGAAAAAAAAAAACACGAAACAAAAATTCGCGATACTTTTTGAACAGACCACGTATAATCCTCTCTAGCATTTAACTACTGGCCCGGGCAGAGTATAAAAAACCGAAGATAAGGGTGTCCAATCTGACGGGAATCAAAACTGCGACCTCTCAGTTGCGAGCTTCGGACGCTACTTCCTAAACCATCATGCTGGGTACATCATCGACATGAATGCCCCATATATTCAACTGTAATATGTTTACAAAAGCACCATCATACAATCAGTTTTCACATTAAAATATATATGGCTATAGTTTTACGATTATACTGTGTTTGAATCCTAACAATTCAGGAAATCCAGAAATCATAAACATTTCCGTCATTTTGGTTTCTTCATTTTCTGAACATTTGCCGTATCTGTTATGAATGTTCATAAAGCACACGTTGAGAAAATGACATTTATATTTTGGTATGAACTGCACACAGGTATAAAAATATTAATTGCCATGACTTATAAAATATGCTCCAAGTACCAGTTCGACCTTAAGCTACGATTTAAAACGTCACAGTACAAATTGAATCCGGAAAAGCCCAAAATGAAGCTTAATTGGGATATAAATTAAGTGAGACTCCGTTAAAACTCGCGAACTTTCATGTACAAACCCATAAAATTATTTGTAACATACTTCACACAATCTAATACTTGTTTAGAGTAAATTTTGGATCATGCAGATATAATCCTAAAATCAGGCACTCTATTTCAGACTCTTCGAACAAGGACTCAAACACTAATATGTTTTTGCTGTAGTAGTAGTTTGTTGCCAGCGATGTGCTAACACCGATATGGAGAGAAGTTGGAAGGCATACACACACAGACATATCTCCTTGAGCATGGAAGAATCCACTTTAACCACTGTATATATGTACAGCACGGTATTTGGGAGATATAATATGTCCAAACTAAGATGAACACTGGGTTTGTGCTTGTGTTTGTGCTTTGTGCAGACCCGGAAAACACGGAGGGTGCAGACCTGCAGAGAAAGCTGGAGCTTCTCAACAGCATCATGGACCAGGAGGCCCGTGCAGAACAGGCCAGAAGGCAGCTCCAGTATTACGGCCACTGTGAGTATACCTTGAACATATGAAAGTCGCTTACAGTCTTAGACAGTCTCTGTGTTAAGTTCAACTTTGTAACCATAATCACTGACAAACATTATGTGTCAGCATGTCTTCGTGTTACAGATGAATAATAAGTGGTTCACTGACCTCTCATCAGTGAAGTTATGGCGTAATCCTTTTTGTTCTCTTGTGCTAGAAACATAGCAGTTCTGAAGTCATGAATAAGAATTTCACATGAAAACTTGGTGAAGTCCAGGCTATTGGTTCACGGCAAGATACTCATCTTTCCCAGAATATTTTTAGGGACACCAAGTGGGAAATATCAAGAATGTCCTGAGGTACGAGGGTGTCCGTAAAATAAGGTCTCCAATTTTATTTAATATAAAAAAAACATATTACATTGATGGAAAAGCGGAACTTACTGCTATTTTTCAACGTAGTCACCATTGCGATCAATGCACTTTTGCATGCGCTGTGACAGCTTTTGTATACCCTTGTCATAGCACTCTCCCGCCAAGTTGCGCAGGTAGCACTCAATCTCGTTTTTCAAATCATCGTCGGTCTGGAAATATGTTCCACCCAGGTGTGACTTCAACTTAGCAAACAGATGATAATCACTAGGTGCTAAACCTGGACTGTAGGGGAGATGGGTGAGGATGTCCCATCCGAACTGGGCTAGGAGATCAGCCGTTGCATGTGCAGAGTGTGATAATGCAATCAAAATCTTGTCAATCATAGACTTACTGACTTCAGGAATAAGTTCGAACAGCTCGCGAACTGTCACACGCCGATCTTTAAGCATTTCTTGCTCCACTTTTGCAATTGTTTCGGCTGAAACCGAAGGCCGACCACAACGCTGTTCGTCATGGACATCTGTATGCCCGTCTTTGAACTCTCTGACCCACATTCACACGTTTTTGACGTCCATACACTATGGCCCATAAACTTCGCATAACTGACAATGAATTTCAGTTGGGATAGTGCCCTTGGTACTCAAACGGATCACTGCACACAACTGGCACCTGACGGCGGAAGTGATAGGAAGCTCCATTGCAAAAGGCTGCCCAGCCAAGACTAATGGTTGCAACGGGTTCGCTGTGATGGGGATTTGAAGGGATGAAACCAAGCTACACGCCAGTGTTGCCAGATCTCACGTAATAGCGTTCCTCACGGCTCCAGGGTCTTAGAGACCTTATTTTACGGACACGCCTCATTCATTGTCCAACAATTCCATATAAGTGAATGGAGAGATTGGAATTTGACCGCTTTTACTGCAAGTTAAAAGGATGGTTTTCGAAAATAGGTTTCTTCTGATAACCTAATATGCCAAGTTCTCTCTGCGACTTATATAATATAAATGTATTGATATTCCTGAGAATTTTAACTCGTTTTTCTCGTAAATAAGCATTTCCTGACGAGAGACATATTTTGGTCAGCTTTAAGACTCGCTCATGTGTTGCAGCGGGTTATTCCGAGGACAGCGATTACACGAGTGACCTCAACTACCCCGTGGGTGGCCAACATGCCAACTCCTCTGCTTCGCAGTTTCGGAGCGCTGCGCATCAGATGTGTACTCCACAGAGGTCGCTGGAAACGAGTCGCGAGAACTCGTACGAACGCGACGACGCTCCCTACAACCAACAGCGTCAGCAACCGGACGACTACTACGGGGGTGATACCACGAGTCGCCGGTACAGCGACAACGAATCGGAACCTCTCTTCTATAACAGCCGCCCCAAGAACTACAAGGAATACACCAGGTATGACTTTCTGTTGCAGGTTAGTGTCCAAATCCCGTCCAGGCACCAATTCAATAACTTAAAGAATTAATAATTAATCAAAGAACTTTGGAAATATAGTGAGATGATTACATAGAGTTGATGTTTAGTTGGGATAAGATTGCAGCCTTTCTGAGATAATTTATTATCAAATGTTGATTTTTTAAATCATATGCACAGTAAAGAAAACACAAAAAATTTGCAATTAATTTTCATCAAAAGAAGAGCAATATTTTACAAAGCATTTATTCATTGTCTAATTGTCAACAGCTATATTATCTATATCACCTCCATAATATCTCCTTCAAGGGCTGCGTTCTTTAGATGTTAACCTAGATGTTTCTATGCATTCTTATACAAAGAAGTATACAGAATAACTGAGACTGATTTAATGGTTATGATGGACAGTTATTGTCCCAAAATTAGACCAACAAACCTTCGGAACTGATACATAAAATTATTTTAAACACTTTTTGTAAAGGAAGTTTTCTTCCTGCCGTACTTCCTTTAAGCACTAGACTAGTTAATATCAAAGCAAATATTGAAATGCATGTCAATTGCAGGTTAACACAAAGAGTGCATCAGCATGTCATGTTCTGCCTTTCTCTTGCAAAGACACCAGCAATTTCTCCGATTTCGCCAGCTACGCAGGTTATTTGTGCCACAGTCTTCGTGCATCCCCACGAAAAGAGTGAGTGAGTGAGTGAGTGAGTGAGTGAGTGAGTGAGTGAGTGAGTGAGTGAGTGAGTGAGTGAGTGAGTGAGTGAGTGTGTGGTGTTTTAGGGCCCGTCGACAGCAAGGTCATTTGGGCCCCCACGAAAGGAAGTCAACTGGAGTAAGACCAGGGGAGCACGCTGGCCAGGCAATGGGTCCACATCTGCCTATCCAGTGATTGCTGTATGTCCCTGTAACGTGACGTACTTCAGCACCAAAGTGCACTAGTGCTCCATCATGTTGGAACTACATGTCTTGACTGATATGAAAGAAATCTGTTTCCATCAGATCAGTCAAAACTTGTTGCAGAAATAATAAGTAATTGTAGGTATTGAGTCAGGTGCCCGCCTCGTTAGCGTAGATGGTAGCGAGTCTGCCTCACGCTCAAGAGGTCCCGAGTTCGAATCTCGGTCAGGGTGAGTTATCTGGATAAGGTTTTTCCCAGGATTTTCCCTTATCCTGAAAGACGAATGTCGGGTAACTCTAAGCTCTATGGACCCTGGGCTCATTTGAGCATCATTTCATCCATTCCATTCATCGTCCGATATGACTTAACGATGGAGAACGTAAAAAAAAAAAAAAATAAAAAAGTGAGCCGGGCACGGTCCTATTAAGAAGTTATCTATAAGTTTTCTATAATTCCGGCCCACACATTAACACTTAATCCAGTTGATGTGACCTTTGAAATGTAGCATGGAGATTTTAAGGAAGAAAAAGAAATGTAGTGTTTAACACCCACTTTTACTACATACGGCACCGCAGGCGATGACACTGATGATACATGAAATGAAGATGGAGCACCGGTGGAATGAGATGGCAGGGGAAACCGGAGATCCCGGAGAAAACCCGCCCCAGCGCCTTGTTGTCCACCACAAATCTCACTTTGCGGTCGCCTGGGATCGCACCCGGGCCGCCTTGGTGAGAGCCAAGCGGTCTAACCACTGAGCCACGGCGCGGCCGAGAGAGAGAGAGGTTTTAAAGTCCAAACATGAAAGACTCAGGTATGAAAATCGCTTCATCTGTGAACATGTCATGATATGAAAACAGTATATCGTTTTCAATTTTATCCAGATATCACTGACAAAATAGCTGTCGCAGAGGGTAGTCTTCAGGCCTCATTCCGTGGACATTTTGAAGGTGAAATAGTGCAACAACATTTTCTGCAGACTTCTTCCCAGAGTGCCACGACGTAGGTGCAATTGTCAAGCGATGGTACGAGTACAAACTGCAGTACATTCTCTATGCACCATATCTTCCTCGTTCTGGGAAGTTCGTACAGAATATGGCCGTGTTTGACCTTCTGCTCGTCTATCCAAGGAGAAATGGATGTTGCTTTTGTGAGAGTACGGCAGAATATGGCATGCCAATGCACTCTGTGTTAATCGCAATGGGCGTGCGTTCCAACAGTTGCTTTGACATTAACTCGTCTAGCACCTAAACGAAGTACCAGTTAAAAAATTTCCTTAACAAAAAGTGTTTAAATTGATGTCATCCATCAGCTTCCAAAATTTGTTGGTCTAATTTTGGGACACCCTATATAAATAATTTGGGGCAGTTTCGTGATTTAAGGATCTTACCCCATCAATAATGTAGTGTTGTGCCATGTTTGTGCTGAACGGTGATAAATACTTAATAATTTTAGGCTAGAACGTAGATTTTCTGGAAGTCCTCTAGGCTAGTTATTTAGACTAGTTTCTACTGAATCTCAATATGCTAGATTGTATTTAATTTTGTAAATGTTTGAAACTGGGCATGCTTTTTTTATATTTACAGCATCAAGTGTGCTTTAAACTTCAATATCCTTGGAAAGTGTATAAAGTTAACATATCTGTACAAAGAACTAGCAGAGAATAGTCAAAGTGAAATGTGTGTCTTTTGTGATTCTCAGACAGGAGTGCTCTGATACACTGGTGAACAAAAGAAAAACAAATTACATACCCGAAACAAAATAAGCAAATTCTTATGTAAACTGATCTGCTGATTCCAAAAATGCCCCTCAAAATGCTGTATCACCTAACGTTTTTTAGGTATTCATAATTTTTTATGGAAACTTACAGAAATGTGATGTGATAACTCATATTTGATTAATTGAAAATAATAGGTATTTTATTGCCAAATAACATTGAAAATAATAATAATTATTATTAAAACAAATAAAAAGAAGTGTTTCACTGTTGATTTTTTTTTGTATTGACTCTCCCGTTTGAGGAACCAACAATAGTCTCTGAACATGGCTGAATCCCAGCGATGCCCTGGTAACGTCTTTCCATCTCAGAAATGTCCTGGTGAAAACGCTCACCTTGCTCATCACTTACAGCTCCTAGGTTTGTAGGGAAACTATCAAGGTGAGAGTGCAAAAAGTGGATTTTAAGTGACATACGGCAACCCATTTCTTTGCAGCTCCTTTATAGTTCTGAGACTAACGTTTCATAATTTTCTTCTTTGTTGTTGCCCAGGAAGCCTTCCACCACTGATTTAAATGATTTCCATGCTGCCAGTTCAACACGTTTAAGTTTTGATTCAAAAACACTGTTTTAAGAAGTAGTCTTATTTGAGGACCGACAAATATACCTTCCTTCAATTAAGATTCACTTATTTTGGGAAAGATACTTCTTAAATACTCAAATGCACTTCCACTTTTGTCCAAACCTTTAACAAAATTCTTCATTAACTCGAGCTTTATGTGAAGTGGGGGAGAAGAACTTTGTTTGGGTCTACTGGAGGCACATACTAAACATTGCTTGCTCCAGGGGTATAGTCTTCCCTTTTCCCCCATTCTTTCACTATACCTACTGTCCTATAAGCACAAAAAACAGCAATATTTTGTGAAACCTCCCTGCAGTCCCGTTAGCAATGCAACTACCTTGAGGTCACTACAAATTTCCCAGCCATGGTTTTGATAACTAATAGCATCTAAAATGATGGACATGGAATCCTATGTCTCCGTCATTCCTATGGCATGAAATAAAGGTACTGAAGGTAGTAAATTGCCATTATGAAGCAACACTGCCTTTAAGCTGTATTTAGAAGACTTAATGGCTATTATTTTAAATTAAGCCAATATGAGTTGGTATCATACCTCATTTCTGTAATTTTATATAAAAGAATAAGAATATCTCAAAAACGTTACGTGATACAGCATTTTCAGAGGCATTTTTGGAATCAGAATAAGAATAAGAATTAGCCTATTTTGTTTCAGGTACAAAAATTGTGTTCCCTAGTGTAATGGTTTGTTTGTATTGCATGTTTGTTTAGTGCTATGACGATGTGCTCCATTCGTTTCCTGTGAGTGATCTAGGCTACAGTCAACTGTCAGGGATCTGGGAAACAATGTCCCTCCACTTTCATAATATCAGCTTCCCATAAATTTTCTCGGGAAATGTCTGATAGGAAATGTCAATTAAGTTCAGTTTCAGTAGACAGGGGCATATAAATTTCGTCGAGCCGTTGCGCTGACTTACGTCAGTAGACCTTAACAAAATAAGCATCACCTATGCTTTTACAGAACAAAAGGGCTCCGCTATAACTATGAGGCTAGTATACGGCAGTTTTTGGGTTCGATTCCCAACGTTCGTCACTCTCGCCTTGGATTTTTCATGTTTTTTTGTCGATGGGTGAATTCAGGAGAGTCAAATGCCTCTCGAAAAACAGATAAATTATTCCAAAGCTAAGTAAATGGAGCAGTTGGTGGTATAAATGTCAGGGGAAATCGGAGAATTCGATGAAAATCGTGTCAGACGCCACTTTGTCTACAACAGATTTTACATGTGGTGTCCTGGGATCGAAACTGGAGCTTCAGTGAGAGACGACAGATCTAACCATTCCGAATAGCACAATTAAAACTCTCAACCAAAATTATCAAATGATCAATAATCAATCTGTGATATGGTTGACCTCGCAAGCAAAATTATTGCTTTACAGGACTTCATACTTCTTTCAGTGATGACCCTGTAAACACATCAAAGTGTTTACGTCTGCAAATGCTCCCTAAACTAGTTTCAAGTGCTTCTTAAAACAATTTATAATCCCGCTCTAGCCTTTCTTCCAGAGTAAACATCATGTGAGTCTCATGAGCGGAACCGGTGTTGAGACAAGCAAAAACATCTTAAGGTTTGACGCAATCTCTGATGGTATAAAGCCTTGCAGTTAATGGTAGAAAAGAAATCTTAACCCGCTTCCCATGTTGGATAAAGAACGACTTAAAGTAGCCAGTTCTAACGTATAGTCCATTTTATAATTAGACTGCCACCAAGGTGTTAACAGCAGTAAAGTAAAACTAGCTCCTATTACGTGATTTACTACACACTGAGGTCGCTGATTTGTTAGCAGTTCCTACTGAATGGAACTGGGTTAACAGTGTACCTTACTCGTGAGTGTATTCTCATTGACTAGAGCAGAGTTCGTTATTAACCCCTTCAATTCAGTAGAATCGTTTCGTACTTCAGACATCAGCATACATCTGAAAAGTTTCCGACCTAATAAAGATACAAGACATTTCTTCAGATTTTTTTTTAATTTTCAACATAGTCTCTTTGTAACTCTACACACTTCTTCCAGCAATGACCTCATCTGTGTAACCCGTCCAAATAACACTCAACGTTTTTCTCTGTAAAATAATTGTTCACGAAAGTGATTGCCTCTTCAGTTGATGAAAATCTCTGTCTTCCGAGCGCAATTTTCAGACGAGGGAACAAAAAGAAGTCGCTTGGGGCTAGATCTGGTGAGTCAAGCAGTTCAAAATTCTTGGATGTTTGCCATTGGAACCACTAACGTGTGAGATGGTGCGTTGTCTTGGTGAAACAGGATTTTCTTTTTCTACAAATGTAGCCGTTTTTCCGCAAGTTCTGCCTTCAGCTTGTCAAGTAATGATGCGTAGTATGCTCCTGTAATTATTTTTGCTTCTTGAAGATAATAGATTATAATATCTCTATGATTATCATTAAAAAAAGTTGCCACCACTTTCCCAGTCGAAGAAAAACAGTTTTTTTCCCTTTCTTTTGGAGCTGGTTCGACCTTTGAAGACCACTGTTTGGACTATGTTTTTTTTTTTTTTTTTTTTTTCCTGGCATATAATGGTGTATACAAGTTTCATCTAGAGTAATTAATCGGCGCCAAAACTCGGATTTATTGCGCCTAAACTGCGCTAACAGAGCGTTGGAAATATTTATTCTAACACGTCTTTGTTCTAACGTGAGAAACTGCGGTACCCAAAGCGCGGACAGCTTTCTCACGGCTAAATGTTGATTTAATATGTGACAAACACGTTCTTTTGACATGTTCACAGCCACTGCTATCTCTCTCACTTTAATTCGGCGATTGTCTAGCACCATTTGCTCAACTTTGGCGATGTTTTCTTCGGCAGTTGCAGTTTTTGGACGTCCCAGACGTTCGTCATATCCCAAGCTCTTACGGCCAGGTTTAAATTCAGCTGTTCAAAATTTCACTGTGGTAAATGATGGTGCAGAGTCCCCATAGAGGTCCAGAGGTAGTCCTAGTCGGGCGGGCTATCCCCGTCCGGGTGTCTTATGCCGCAGTACCTAGCCGCTTTGCGGCGTAACCTGCGAAATGAGCTAGTAGTTCCATGTTCTGCTGGGGTGTTTGAAAGTATTGGAAATTTGGAATGGGTTGCCCCTTTTGTCGTGGGCAGCTGCACTTAATCGTTCTCTCCTTTTGGGAGACACGATTTAATTTTTTGCTCCGTTTAGGCTACGGGTTGTGTAGCGCTTGGTCCATCGGCGTAAAAATTGGTCTGAGACATCTGGGTTTTTCCTTGGGTTACCCAAGGGGTCCCAAGACGTCTCTCGGCAGTCTGAAGGACGGCAAGCGTCTTTGATCTCTCGGGTCATACCTTCCCAGGGAGTTCACTAAAGGGTTGGGGTGAATTTGGATTTTGTCATACATTGATCGTGCCCTCTCGCGAGTGACATCGACAATGTACGGGATCTGGGAGTGCTCATGTAGGATATGAGCCGGGAATCTCCAGCCTGTATCGTAGATGATGCGGAGTGCCTTGTTCTGCAGCGTCTGGAGCCACTGTTCCCCAGATCTCACAGCCGTACAGAATCATAGGTGGAATGATCGCCCGATACAGCTGGAGTTTGAGTGGGATCGGCATGGTTGATCTGAAAATAGGGTATAGGCTCCGGAGTGCGACGTGCCCCAGCTGGACCTTGCCCTTGACGTGCGGAACGTAAGTTAGCTTACGGTCCAGCGTCACCCCGAGATACTTCGCCGTTTGCACCCATGGGAGTCGACGGCGCCGTAAAACGAAGTTCTGCTGCAACCGGTTGGCTCTGGTTTTCGCCAGGAGACTAGCAGAGCTCTTCTCCGGGTTAATTGCCATTCGCCAATGGCCCGGAGCTGGGTTTGGATTTGCCGGAAGCTGTACCGTGTATTCCTATTGACTGCGAAGATCATGAGATCGTCCGCATACTGACAGGTTTGGGTGTTGTGGTGCGTTGGAATGTCGGCCATGTAAGCTGCGAAGAGCGCCGGCGACAGCACGCTGCCCTCCGGCACTCCAGCGCCAATGGGCCGCTCTGTAGACAGCGCCCTCTCCACCTTTCACAGAATCCAACTCTTCTTTGCTTTACGTAGGCGTATTGCCTTTCAAAAACAAATATTTAATGACAGCTCGATACTCGATTTTGTCCATTTTCAGAAAAACACTGACATCAACTCACTCAAACGACTATTACATAACTACTGAGCGTCCAAAATGACTGAAACTTTGATGAGTAACTGTCAACAGATAGACAAAGAAATTTGCTAGCGTTTATTTACGAGTGCTGCCATCTTCATGTTGAGGTCGGAAGCTTTTCAGACCACCGTGGTATATCTTCCTCGCGTGGTCTAAACAAATGATTGGAGCGGTTCCACTTTACTGCTGCAAATACCCTAGTTCTAATGTCCGTCTAATTATAAAATGGACCATACAGTTTCACGTCCTTCTGTTTATTTAATAATGAAGATATCCGATTGAGAAACAAACCTCTCAAACCTGAACAACACAATGCTGTGTCTATGACCATTTCCCCCTAAAACACTCAGTCAAAACGAAGTGGAGGAAAAACAGCTAGTGTAATACAACATTCTGTGATATAGTTTCTTATACTAATAATAATTATATTTAAGGTATATCAGTGCTGCCAATGTGTAGGTATCTTTCCAGCAATCATTGTCTGCTACATAAGTGAAAAGTTGTGTAGTAATCAGTTACGCTATATTGTAGACAGTATAACCTGCATAAAACGGGCCTCTAGGAAAACCTACCAAAACGTAAAATAAATTTCTGAACCGAGCTATTTCCTATGTAAAATTATACTCTAAGCCGGAAACCGCTAACGCGGAAACGAAAATATTTTTGGGAACCATTTGCATAATTAACGTGATTAAAACGTATTTATTTATGTGTAATAGGTTACAGCATCATAAAGCGTAATCCTTGGAGGAAAAGGAAAAACAAACCATTAGCTCTCTCAACTCTCTCCCAACACACATGGTAAGATTACAACTGTTTTGCAATGTGTTCATTCTCAGTGTCGTTCTTATAAGTGATCAAGTACGGGCGGAAGAAAACTGTGAACTTCAGGGACTTTTAAAAACATAGTGTGTACATAAATTCTGTAAAATGAGTTCTAAACATAAGACTTTGTTACTCTACTCTCAAGCCAATACATTGTTTCTGCTTAGCTTGCATTTAGCGATATAATGCTAAACATATACCTACAATTTGCATAAAAATTGTTCCCATGTGATTGTACTTTTAACGGGAGGGAGTAAATAATACAGTGCAATCCACACAAACCTGAACCATTTCAATAACCCTTAACTTTTGAACCCATAACAGGACGTACGTGCAACTTTGGAAGAATATAATACACAATTGGGAGATCACATTACACTATTTACATCTCAGAGAAAATGTTGGAAGTGTCCTCCAATAGCATCTATATATGCACTCGTCTCACCATATTCTCTGAAGTTTTACGGAGAGTATCCTCGACAATATTACTTATATCTGATCGAATGGATTCCTTGAGAACGTCAATTGTCCGTGGCGTATTCTTGTACACTCCAGTTTTTAGATACCCCCACAAGAAGAAATCTATTGAGGTTATGTCAGGGGAACTGGGGGGTCACAAACCTTTTGAGATCATTCGATTATCAAAGAAACTGGTTACAAGTTCCATGGTGTCATTAGATGTATGGCACGTAGTTCCATCTTACTGGAAGCGACCTTCTCTCAGTTCTATATTTCTCTGTAAAACTTCAGAGAATATGGTAAGACGAGTGCAAACATGTATAGATGCTGGTGGAGGACACTTCCAACATTTTCTCTGAGATGTAAATAGTGTAATGTAATCTCCCAATTGCGTATTATATTCTCCCATAACTCCACGTGTGTACTATTATTAGTTCAACAGTTATGGTTTTTTTGAAATTGTTCAGATTTATATGGATCGCACTGCACTTAGTTTATATTATGATATTTATGGCTCCTAATTTTTGAGCGTTAAGGTACTGCAATGTCTTCCACTTCATGAAGCAAGGGGCAGAGATGAAGGTTAGAATGAACATGTGATGCAGTGAATATAGAATTGTAAAGTTTTCATTTCCGTGCAAGACTCAGACATCCAGTTTGTTTAAACCACTCCAGCTTATTTTATTTTATTTTTAGAAATTTAATTTTTTGACTCCGGACCTTTTGTTGCCAAGGGCCAACCAGCCATTATAATATTTCGTTTGATAATAAATGAACATCCTTGAACCAGGCACATCATATAGCACTGTGAATGAACGAATTGTTTGCAATAATGCACAAATGGCTGCATGGTGCTTAGAGGTTATGTTTAAATGTCATTGGACACAATCACTCCTTCTGAACACTTTATTTTGGAATCCCATCCTAACCATAATTTTAAATTGGGTCCTTTTGAATTGGAGGAAGATACACTACACCACAGAGATGGAAAAATTTAATTTTTGTTTGTGTATAAATATCTGTAACCAGTTTCACATCATAGGGACATGGAAGCCTCAATTCGCACTCCACTGTTTGATATCATTATTTAAGGGGAGACGTACGAGAAAATGTTCAAAAAATCTAATATTTTTTATTGTTTTGTAAAATAGTATATAGTGTTAACTATCAAACACCAGAATATTATGACTGTACGTGGTCTGTATGTACCTTTTAAAAAATTAAAAGCCCTAGTGTTGCATAGTAGCAACACACAGTCTTCCATCGGCTGTCTTGGAATCTATAAAGCCCACCTACCAATTCTTAGCGCACCCAGACTTGCAGCACACCCAGACTTGCTAAAAAATGTCTCTATGGAGAGACACAAAACCCAAATGAAAGCCTCAACAGTTTGATATGGAAAAGGTATCCCAAAACATCATTTGTGTCTTCCATAGTGGTGAAAATTGCTACATTTTATGCTGCAATAGTGCTTAATGATGGGAATGTTGGCAGAAATAAATGTATGCACCAGTTAGGGTATCAACCTGGTGTGTTTATGGAAACAATTTTGCAGAGTATCGACAACACTCGCATCGCTGCTGCAGAAAGAGCTATGAAATTAATGCAGAAAGAAGCAAGACAGAAGAGGAATTTAAAAAGAAAGGCTGAAGAAGACCAGAATGAGGATACAGACTATGGATGTGGGAAGTTCTGACTTAAAATTAAAAGGCAAACTGAATAATACTTATTGTATTTTTAATTGCCTTTCCCCGTAACTTGCATTTTCTACAACTTCAACCCATTTTTCTCTCAAACTACTTCATCTACAGTGATGCAATTTAGCACACAGCTTTCTTATGCCACAATGAACATTTTGTTGGTTCTAGAATTTAATATTAATCTCTACATGGAATATGATGATGCAAAATATATGAAATTATTTTAATTTTTAAAGGATGCATATGATTAACATTTTTTTTTTAAATTCTACACAGCTTCAATAAGAAATATAAATCCAACAAATTCATTTTAGTGTGTTTTAAAATAACATACCAAATTTCAGAAAGATAGCATATGTGAATTTCGAAAAAATGGGCTTAAGTTTGTAAATATCTCTGCATATAGAAATCATGTGTAGCATTAGTTATAAACAATGGAAAATTATGAAAAAGAAACTTTGCATATTAACTGTATTATCTTAAATTAGTATACTAAGTTTCACTTCTCTAACTTGAAAACTTTGGATGTTATGGCTATTTATGTAAGACCCTAAATATTTGCATACGTCCCCCCTTAACAAATCCTGTTAGTAAAGGAACTAAGAGAAGGAGAAAATGAAATTAAAACTAAGTTTCCATCACGTTGGCAGCACTGATATTTATGGATATGTGATGTTTCCTGATGTAGCTTAGTTTTTGCAATAGAATGCCGTTTAGTTTCTCTCTAGAGTTCATTCTTATTTTCCTTGTTTGGTTCTTTTGTTTCTTCCTTTCATGCATCCTGTGATAGGCGTAGGAAAAGTACTTGGGATACAGAAGACAGGTAAGAAGACATCCTCTGTGTGCGGAGTGTAATTTTGAAAGTATTTCGCTAATATTGCTTTAGTAAAAGTTTTCAAATTACACCGCATAATCTTTTCTGTTTTTTTTCGCATTCAAAGCTTTTAGAACCTGCGCCATGTTTATGTTTTCCTAGTGTAGTTTTGTATTTATATTTGATAAAGTGATATGTAAAGGAGTAGAGTAGAGTGGTATTCATGTCAAAATTATCAAAATAATCAATAATGTGTTTCTTTGCAGTTAATTACAGGTATATGCTGTATTTTACTTTCCTGCAGCTGAATAAATAATAATGATTGAATTTAATCACGAAATATTGATTCTAATGTTTCATTGAAGCGTTCTGTAACAATTTGTAAGAATAAAAGAAACCACACTGAATTAAGTTGATATTCTATGTAAATAATTAATTACTAGACATGTTTGACATTCATGACATATTTTTTTAAACAGCCATCTACAGTTAAAAGCAAGTTTCCGAGATCAAGTAGCTCAGGAAAAAATGTGAGATATGGAGAATAAAGAGAGAAAATATAGAAGTATAATGACGCGACAAATACAGGGTAGCCACGGGTAATGTATTGAAAAGGCACTCGCCTAAGTTGTCAGCAGTGCTCGGAGAGAAGTGCGGGATCTACAGTTTGATTTTTAAAAGAAGTTACGTGACGGTCATCTGTTTCTCCACGTGGGTGCTTGCATAGTTGCCCAGCAGAACCCCTTTCTTTATCTTCTCAACACTCGAAACATAAACAAGGGTTCGAGTTATCTCACCTCAATAAAGATATGCACAGTTACTCTGCATTAGCCTACTTTAAAAACAGAAATAAGTTGTTCACACATTCACTGAGTTGCAGGTGACATGAGTTGACATTCTCGCACAGTGCGGTAAGTATTTCTCCATAGAAACACATACGCGATGCACGTTCTAAAATCTAACATTTACCTTCAATTATATTTAGTAATACATCATCTGATAACTTAACTACTAAAATTCATATTCATATAAATACACATAGTGCAAAAAATAATGTGCAACACACATGTGGTAAGCACATAATGGAATCTCGAGAATGGAAAAACTCGGTGCAAGCGCTTCGTTTTTTCAAACCTTTCCTCGTTCCGTATACATTAATATCGCAATATACTTATTATTAACGACTTTCTTGATTGACATGTTCATATCAACACCGCCGATATTCCGGAATTTTGACCCACAGGAATTCTTTTACGTGCAAGCATATCTACTGACATTGGACTGTCGCTTTTGGATAAAACGAATAAGCTGTTCATTGATAAGGAGCAAACTCTCGTCTTCCTGTTGGAAGAATTCTCTAAGAGAACAGAAAAATTGTCTAGCTTGGCTATGCAATGTAACAACCCGACCGTAAGCTGATCTTTGCCTTGGACCATGATTTCTCGGTCCACCTCTAATCCTACCGCCACTACGTCTTGCTTCCATAAAAACGTATTTTAATTGTGTTTTAATAAAGTAGGCTAACAATACACAGCGCAACTAGGCAAACTCTGTTTTCCGCATACAACTGGCGATTACTGAGCTGAGGAGTATGTGATTCACCAGTGTAAGCATAGCAACGACCTTCCCTTCTTACCGTTCAAGTTCCTGGCTGATGGCCGTCATGTATCTTCTTTTAAAAATCAGACTGTAGTGACAGTGCAATTCCAGTTTGTCATAAGTTCTTCATTTTATCCTAACCCTGTCGCTGCCGCACGTCAATTACATCGAGAGGTGCCTGCTCAGTTTTTAAATGCCAACCTCAAATATGTCGGCAGCGGTGAAAAGTGCCAGCCTGCTACCTTACGTAGTTTGAAATCAAATGTTACACATTTCTTTGAAAATAACGCGAATGGTATTTAACATTACAAAAATATACTCAATTACAAATAAAATAATTATTAACACATCTTAATAACTGTGTTAGGTTATATAGAAATCAAACAAAATTTAAGTCACTTGGTGGATGATTTTGGAGAGGTTTGCATAAAGTATATATATACTAGTCCGAATAGTTCTGTTAGGTATAAATTTATGCAGCATTAAATATTACATGATTTTGTGACTAGGCAGTGCAGAAACCACTGGTGTTCGAACCTCAAAAGTTGTTATTGGAACGCTCCGGCCACAAAAACAAAAACACTACTCCTTGCTCTTTATAATTGACGCTAGCCTACCTTTCAGGTAATGGGACTAAGGCAGTTATTGGTGCAAAAGTCGACTAATAACTCGGACAGATGAAGGTTGTTCTTCAGTGTAAAACTACACATTCCGTCCTAACAGAGAGGATTTTGCGCGTACTTAGATAGCAAATCCAAGCAATATGGAGCGCTATACGAGCGCCGAAATGACGGATATGGTTTTGATGGATGGAACAGCTGAAGGGAGTTCAATGAACGTATGATTACTATAGTTTTATTACAAATATGAATTGTAAAAAGTAATTACATCAATGATAATATTTATTTGTTTAACTTCAGAGCATTTTGTTATGCTCTTAATTGTAGAATGCTTTCAGCCACTTACTCTAAATATCAACAGCTTCCTTTTCAGTTACAAATGCTTTATTTAGTATTATCAATCACGTGAAATAAAATGCTCGTCTCATTGCATAAGACATTTAATTTTGGTTAATTTATCTACAATTCTTTGATGTCACTTTCTGCTCTGTTTTTCATTTAATGCTTCTATTCTCAACCTCACTAACATTAACTTCCCTCTAAAAGGTATAAGTTGCATATGTCCACCAGATTATTTGCCATCATGAACTGCTATAACGGAGTACGCCGGTATGTTAACAGACACTTACAGAACGCGGCACGGTGTGTAACCTATACCTGCGAACTCCTACTGCGTGAGGCACGCATCGTTGTTCCTGTCACAGCCTAATCCACACTCATTCTAGAGCATTTTTATGTGGCTCTATTGGTAGTAAAACTACCTATATGTTTCACATAGAAGCTGAGCAACTACGTCTATATTTTCATTCGATGTCGTTTTGAAACATCCTGTATATATAGTTAGGGCATTCAATAATTAGTGGAAACATGTGAATTAATAACAGTGCTTAGAAGTAATCTCGCTCAACATAAACTCGCCTCCACACATTAGGGAGTCGACGGATGCCATCCACAGCGTCCAGTTGTCCTAATATTCGAAAAGACTGCTTTACTGGTAATTTAATTTTCACAAAATGGTCAAAAAACATGGGCTCATATCTGTCGAACAAAGATGTTCTTCCAGCAGTGCTCCTGCAGCATTTACATGTATATCATCACTTGCTCCATGCTTTTGATGAACGACTTATCTTCGTCTACGAAATACATACGCCCATTTACAATAAGATTCCCAGGTCAATGATTAAAGCAGCCATAAAAGAGAGAGGACATGAACAATGGCAACATAGGTGGAACAGCACAAACAAAGGGGCTCTCTGTAAAACTTTTTTCCCAAAAATCAAAGATAGGTTAAAGAGAAAACTTCCCTTTACACCCGTACTTACTGCTATAATCGCAGGTCATTGAAGAACAAAAGACTACCTATACAGGTTCCACATTATTGATGATCCAAAATGCACATGCTGTGACCTCCGACAAACAGTTAACCATTTAATCTTTAAATGTAAAGACACACGACAGCAGAGATCCTTATTGGTGGCAGAAGTGCGCAAACAAGGAGGAAAATGGCTCACAACCAACCAATACCTGAAACCACTCAGCAGATATATTCATTCAATTAACTTATAAATAGGTAGTTAAATTTAAATTCAATATATTTCTAAATATACTAATTGAATTAGTAATAAGACTACAAAGATACTATAAAACAATGCAATGTAATAATTGGCTAGTGAACCAGAGAAAGGAACTACAAAGATGTAGGTTAGAAAAAGCTCAAAGGATTATATTTCAAAAATAAATTAGGAAACAAGTCTGTTAAGCATATAAAATTAAAATTTAATCTGTAAATTACAAATGAAATTATGTATTGTAATTCGTGTAATATTACCACGTAATGGGACATGCAGTTGATAACAATAAAGAGAAAAAAATGCCTAGCCACGGTACGATATGGTAAAGTCTGTCTACCGCAAGCTTATAATAATTCTGTGTGGCATTGACGAGCATCGATACCTTTTGCAACCTGAATTTTAGTGAAGCATCTTTGTTCGTATTTACTAAACATATTTAGGATACTAATGCCCCATTTCACCAAAAGATGTTAAGACTTAACACGAGTCAGTATGGCGAGCATGAACTCAGCTGTTGATGTCTATTTGCTATATTTAAGACCGTCTAAATAGCATTCGTAATAGAGTACGGCCTATGAGGAGAAATGATTATGAGGAGCTATTCGAAGAAACATTTTTACGGAGGTATAGACTATCAGAACAAGTTGCTATGAAGGTTACTGCGGAAGTACAAAAGAGGTTAGAACATGCATCGAAAGGAATATGACGATCTCGCCTTTGCTTCAAGTATTAATGACCTTGCGATTTTATAATTCACTGAATTATGTGGATAATACATTGTCCACCTCCCGTTTTGAAACGTGTAAGTCACTTGTCCTTCTTCGCTCCTCGTTTTAAATTTACGTAATACTGAGTTAGAACATGCATCGAAAGGAATATGGCGATGTCGCCTTTGCTTCAAGTATTAATAACCTTGCGATTTTATAATTCACTGAATTATGTGGATAATACATTGTCCACCTCCCGTCTTGAAACATTCAAGTCCCTTGCCCTTCTTCGCTCCTCGTTTTAAATTTACGTAATAATGAGTTAGAACATGCATCGAAAGGAATATGGCTATCTCGTCTTTGCTTCAAGTATTAATGACCTTGCGATTTTATAATTCACTGAATTATGTGGATAATACACTGTCCACCTCCCGTCTTGAAACGTTCAAGTCCCTTGCCCTTCTTCGCTCCTCGTTTTAAATTTACGTAATAATGAGTTAGAACATGCATCGAAAGGAGTAAGCCGATCTCGCCTTTTCTTCAAGTATTAATAATCTTGCGATTTTATAATTCACTGAATTATGTGGATAATACATTGTCCACCTCCCGTCGTGAAACGTTCAAGTCACTTATCCTTCACACGTATTTTAAATTTAAGTAATACTGGCAAGTTGTTTGGTGCTTGTAGTAGTGACACATGCATTTAAATTAAATTCGTTTCCAATATTTTCCCCACGACATCTTTCTCTTTTACATTCACCGCATCCGTCCTCGTATTTTCCACGATATCCTTACACTTCGTCACCAATTCAATTAACAATTCTTTCTCCATCGATGAGAAATTTGTCTCACGGCTTTATTTTCAGCTTGTCCTGTGGTGTTTGCAGACGAAAATGAAAACAAAAGAGCATCGCAGTACGTTCAGAAAATAATACGACTCATCCATAGCCTTCTATCGCTGAGATATTTACAAGTTTCTTGGCGTTAACACATGTTTGTTAACATTTTCAGAAAACAGGTTGGTGAAATGCAAGACATTTTGGATTAGTGTTAGCATTGTGACAATTGTTACGTTACATTTGTTAACGTCGATTTTAACATCTGTTGGTGAAATCGGGCATAAGGATAACAGCGTACAATTAAACTCACTCAGATGTCTTATTAAATAAAATCCTTTTGTAAAATTAAATGACGTCACTCGCTTTGTTTTACACTTTGAGTTTTCTGCTACAGTTCAGCTGTAAAGAGAGTTAGGCTAGTTATATTAGTAAGGTAAAATATATACAAATTGTTGCACTTTACGTAGGGAAAATATATTTTTAATTCGAAAAATAAGTGAAGGTTTCAAAAACTGTGAGACTGATAGGAGCACTAGAACAGTGAACATCTTTATTATTTCTGCGTATTAAAAATAAGAAATTTCTTTCTCATTATATGTTGTAGAGTGTTTTGTACTGGATAAGAATAGGTACTTTCTGGAATCACAGTGAAAATCCTATAAAGCGAAACACGTCGACGCGTCGAAATCAACACTGTTGCTGATTACAGGAAATATCTAACAGCGACGTTAATATGTGAATGCCAGCTTTTAACTTAGATGGCTGATTATTAATTTTGTACAAAACTCATATTTCTGTGCATTTTTACGCTGCGGGATCCGAGAAAGTTGCAGTACATATAAATCATATGAAAATTTGTAACTTGTCAGATGTTGTACAGTGTTTTAATGTTACATAAGTGCACATATAACTTGTTTCTGCTTGTGTTGACAGCCCTGATGCGTGGTATGGCAGTGGTACCAACTATGGTGGCACGTATGGCCCCCAGGAACAGGACGACAGGCTCTATCAGGACTCCGGCTATTACAACTCCACCACCGCACCGCCGAAAAGAACACGCGGTACGTAATACAGCAATACTGATAATATTCACTTAATTTGGTAACAATGTGTTTATCCTTTTATACTAATACGCGATTCAGTAAGGCATACACAATGGTTTACTCTCATTTGTGGTTATATATTTGTATTACTTGCACATCATGTGTCCTTTCGATTTTGCTGTAACAAGGTATGAGAGTACAAGTGTTGTGGTAGCATTCAGCTGGTTTCCTTGTCAGCCTATGTCTCCTCATTGGTACTATATCACCTTCCATGGAGTGCATCTTTTAGAGAGAATCAGAAACGTAGGCCAAGTGTACAACATCCAGGCCTTAGGATGGATGAGGTAGAGCAGTACATCTAAGTTTGACAGTGCTTGTTTTGTCAGCATCCTGGGGATAAAAGACAAAAATCACCTCTTCAATATTTTTAGATCCTTGAGGAAAAGTTTTAGGTTGTTGTGTGACCGTTAGGTACTCTGCCGATCAGTATCACTGCTTCAGAATTCTAGAAGAATCCAGTACCAGCTGAGACTTAAGGTTTACCTCTGAGGAGAATTCGTGTGACCCACTTCTTGGATTTTCGTTTGTTACCAGGTTCAATGAATCCTTCTTCCTTTATAGTGATTTTGGATGCAAAAGGGTAGAAGTGGTCAATGAATTTGAATACTTAGCAGTAAGGTTGAATAACAATGGAAAGTGGGGAGCACACAGGAGAAAAATTGAAGCAAAAGGAATGGCGACAATGAATGGAATAAGAATATAGAAATATAAGCTAGAAATGACAACCAAGTGATTAGAAAGAATATATGAAGCACTAGTTGAATCCAAAATGTAGTATGCAATGGGGCACAGAGGTAAACAAAACGATGGACCAAAACTACAGAAGGTTTTGTAAAGAGCTACTAGGCTTACCAAGGTCAACAACTAGGGAAGTAGCTTTTGTAGAGTTAGGAAAGACAAGAAGAAATGGAATACTAGTAGAAAGAATAATAAAATTTTGGTATAGGTGTTTGGCCAAAGAATAAGGGGAAATTATGAAACTATGCATGAGACAGCAAAAAGGATTAGAGAACTCAAATAGTTGGTGGGCAGAGTTAGGAGGAATTATGGAAAAAATAGGAATGGGAGATATATGGAGATTAGAGGAAAGGAATACAAGCGATGTGGGTAAATTGGTAAAATGCAGAATAGAGGATATAGAAAGACAGGAAATATGGGTAAGTCTAGAAAGTATGTAGTCATTACTATTTTACAAGCAAATAAATACAAATTGGGGACGAGAAGCATATGTAGATTACTGCAATAGACAAGAGAGAGAGAAGGGCTAGCTTGGATGAGAACAGGAACAATATTTCTCAGAGGGATAAGAGGTAGGAAAAAGGGAATTTGTGAATTGTGTGTGTGTGTGTGGGGGGGGGGGGGAAGCATAGAACACTATGTAACAGAATGCGAGAAGGTTGCAATATGAAGAAAAAAGGTTTGGGAAGAAAAATGGGAAAAAGTAGAGAAGAGGATAGTAGCTGTTAATGGACAGGGAGGAAAAGAAGGTAAGAAGTATTGCTGAGTTCTTGCAGAAAGTAAACTAAAAATGGACCAGAAATGTAAAGAATATAAGAAAGGAAGATGTGGGGGAAGAAAGGGACTAATTAAGTAACAAGAAGGCATGGAGGTTAAGAGCTGCCTGGCAGAGCAGAAGACCAGGGTATCATGCAAGCCAAGGTATCAACAAGGTAAAGACAAATAAATGTAGCCTAAAGTTGTAAATTGTACAATTTTGGAATATGCCCGGTAAATATATGAATATATATCATCATCAATGTCGGCTTCGTGACATTCAAGAATTTTAGCAAAGTGGTCCTGTTTCGTTCGAGGTCAGACGTCTACGGACTTTCCTGTAACAAATCTGGATGTGTATTGGTACCACTCAAAGAGACGTCACGTTAGCTAACCCCTTAATTAATGGACAGGTAGAGTCAGACTGAAAAATTCAATGCCATAGTCGGGATTTGAATACGGATATCCGGGTCTCCGTGCGGACACTCTGACCATTGAACTACCATGGCCAGCGTGCCAGTATGACATTAATTATCCTATTGACTCACACACTGACACGTTGTCCATGGCAGCTCAATGGTAGAGTAACCGGACGAAGACCAGTAAGTCCGTATTCAAATCTCGGTTATGGCATTAAATTTTTCAGTCTGACTTGTCCAAAATTTGGCCTACACACGGCTGGCAAATACACGATATTCCTTATATGTGCGTGGGTATGTGTCTAGGTCTGTCAACAGAATAGCTAAAACCGAAAGATAGGTTAGGTACAAATTCGCTACTTAAGTCAGCAGCTTCTAAGAATACAACACAAAACTTCTCAAGAAAATTCCCACACACCGGAATAACCTTTTCAAAAACTTGTTTATATCAAGAATAGCTGTAATTATTTTAAATTAAAATTTCATATGATTAAAATACTTTCATGGCCAACGAAATGTATGTATTCAATTTTTTGAGAATGTTTCTGAAGTCCTCTTCATTCTGGACTACTTTTGCATAACTGGTAAACCGTGAAAGATAGACAAAATTTTACTACACAAAACAGTATATCTCGTTAAAAACCAAATTTTGCCAAATGTCTTTTTTAGAGTGAAGCATTTCCGAAATATTCTTTGTTATTTGAATTTACCAGTACTTATACTTTTTCCTTTTTAACACAATGGTTAAGCAAAGAACTTATTAATAAAGCCATCAAATAACGACCAGCTGTTAAAAAATTTAACTACACTTAAAGCTCATATCATCAACATAAAACAACTAGAAGAGCTAGCGTTTTTAAGAATATTTGTACAATAATGACTATAGAGATTTATGTGAGTGAACACATCAGATTGTTACCCGTTACTCCATTGTTATATTGATCCGTAACCTCAAAATCCTACATATGTTGCACAAACTTTCTAAAATTTTTATTGAAAACTGTCTATACTATATAAAATCCTTTTAGTTTAGATAACAAAATACAATTATTCAAAATAATAGTACATTTGTACTGAGTTTTCAGTCCAGCGACTGTCCTCATTTAAACTGTTTTGAGATCATAAACCCATAAACCCATCCAACAACAAAGTTATTTTAATTATCTTGGCTATATTGTGTCAAATACTAGTAATAGAGATACAAAACAAAGCAAACAAATTCCAAACAATATGTAGCACAATAAAAAAATCTTTTAAAAATTGTAATCGTCAAATTTTGTTAAAACTGTATAAAAAATGGCGATCCCAACCCTGCTTTATGGGTGTGAAAACTGGGTCTTGACTATCACACAAAAGAAGAAAGTGGAGGCTGCTGAGATGAAATTTCTGAGACAGGTGGCCGGTTATAGACTCATAGACAAGAAAAGAAACGAGGATTTTAGAAGAGAATTGGAAATTCAGTCTAAATGAAACAATCATTGCATACAGGCAAAAATGGCAACATCATGTGCAGAGAATGACCGAAGACCGTACACCACAAATAGTATACAAGTATAAACCTGTAGGTAGAAGAAATGTTGGCAGACCACGCATGAGATGGTCCGATCAATTTCCTTGAAGTCAGAACGGGCCACAAGGCTTATACCGTGATGATGATGATGACGATGGTGATGGTCATAATGATGATGATGATGACGATGGTGATGGTGGTGATGATGATGACGATGGTGATGGTGGTGATGATAATGATGGTGATGGTGATGGTGGTGATGATGATGATGATGATGATGATGATGATGATGATGATGATGATGATGATGATGATGATGATGATGATGATGATGATGATGATGATGATGATGATGATGATGATGATGATGATGATGATGATGATGATGATGATGATGATGATGATGATGATGATGATGATGATGATGATGATGATGATGATGATGATGATGATGATGATGATATCATTTCAAACTAGTAGATCTGTGAAAAGTTTTTGCTTCAATCTTCTCCGTACTAGTTCTTGTGGCATACGCTGAGGAATCTGTCTAACAATGGCATTTTCATGATCACCAAAGGAAGTGAAGAGACGTGTGCAGCAAGGCTGAAAAGTGTCTTCAATTGTTAAAGTACATCTTTGGGAAATGCTGAATTGCGAATTTCTGCAAATTTGTTATTAGATACGGAACTCGATTTTGTAATATCTGAATTCTGTTCATTTGCGTTTTGGATGCTGAACCCCAAATTGAACAACCATATACTCTAATAAGTCTGATTAGCGAGAAGTAAATTAGTATTTTTGAAAATAAAGACAAAGAAGTATCTGATATTAGAAATTTCAGTTGATGAATTTTCTGAGTTTCACACCGTGGCACTTTCTCGCTGGTAAAGCTTATTTCGTTAATCACAGTATTTCCTTTATAAGGGAACTTAACTAATTTGGATTTCTTTGGATTCATTTTAACTCTCCACTTTTACACCATTTTTCCACTTTATCCTTGAAAGATTGTACTTCACTGCGATATCAGGTCATTTGCAAAGGATAGCTACATCATCTGCAAATTGTGAGATAAGCAGGTTGTCCTTTGTAGGAAAATCCGAGCTAAAGATTAAGAGGAATGGAGGCAACACACCACCTTGAGGAACCCCTGCTTTTACTTCCTGAACTGGAGAAAGCACATCGTCGCATTTTACCAATTACGTCATTCAGAAAGATAGGATTTAATTACTAAATATATGGTACCACTAAGAAAATATTGCATGTTGAATCCGCCATGCCGCACTTCATCGAATGCTTTTTCTATATCGAGGAGTAGGCCAAAGCAGAGAAATTTCTCTTTTAGACAAACTTTGTAAGTTTTCCAAAAGCACACCTTCAAAATTCCAAAACAACCTCAACTATCTGCTTTTGCTTTCTTATAATTCTTATACCTTTGTCGGGAGAATACACTGTGCAGAATTAATTCTGGATGAAAGCAACACACTCCTTATCGACTCGTCTTATACTATCTAACTTCACAAACCAATCTCTCTCATCTTCTGGTCTTGCTTCAGTTGTGGCAGTCCTTTGCGGTTACTCTTAGTTGCATACACAAGGCACTCCTGTCTGTTTTGATTTCTCTAATAATGAAATACTTGTACAACTATGTTGCAGCCGAAACTCTCAGACAATTCAAACACACTATCTCCTCTAAATTGGATTCAATATTATCATTCTTACTTCATTGTGTACTTAAATCTGAAATCTGTTTTAATGTATCTAATAATGGAATACTTGCACAACTAGTAGGGCTGTTCAATAAACAATGATCACAATTTTTTTGACAAGATACCTTTACTTTTCCTCATCATTTTGATTGCCCTTCTCAAAATAGACTCCCCTGAATGCGATGCACTTGTCCCAGCGTTTCCGCCAGTCTTCAAAGACATGCTGGAAACCATTTTTTGAGATCCTTCAAAATCACTTCCGCAGCCTTCACCACTGCTTCTGGTGATGGATAATGCCTCCCACGAAGGCGCTTCTTCAAGTTAGGGAATAGAAAAAAGTCACGCGGGGCTAAAGCCGGACAATAGGCAGGGTGAGGGATGCACTTCACATTGATTTTTGCAAGATATTCAGCAACAACATTGGCAATATGCAGCCGTGCAGTATCGTGGTGCAGCATCCAGCCCGCTTCACGGAAATGTGGTCTTTTGCGTCTGATATGGACTTGGAACGTTTTCAGGACATCCGTGTAGTGTTTTCCAGTTACTGATGTGTGTGCAGGTACAACATGCTGATAAACCATTCCATGAATATCAAAGAATGAGACGACCATAACTTTCCCAGCAGAAGCAACCACTTTTGCTTTTTTGGAAGGTTGGTGATGAAGGAGATTTCCTCACTGAGCTTTACTGCTTGCTCTCAGGATCAAAATGATGTAGCCAAGTTTCATCAGCTGTGATTACATTTGAAAGAAACTCCGGATCTTCCTCTAACATCAACTTTAACTGCATGCATACCTGCATGCGAATGTCCTTTTGTTCGAGAATCAACAGTCTTGGAAGCCATCTCGAACAAACACGTCTCATGTGTAATGTTTCTGTCACCAACGTGTGGGTGGCACCCAATGAAATGTTCAATACTTCAGAAAGTGATCTTAAGGTAATTCGTCGATCCTATCTCACAATGGCAGCAGTGTGGATTTTTCTTCCGTAAGAGCAGTAACTGGAGCACCGAGTCCACCTTCATTTGAAATTGATTGTCCTTCCTCTTTAAACATTTTAAACCACCTTCGAGCTGTGCTGTAGGGAAGGACAGACTCTCCATAGGCCTCCTGTAACATTGTATTCGCCTCAACTGAAGATTTGTTGAGACGAAAGCAGAATTTCAAAGCCGCGCATTGTTCCTCGCGTGTCACCTCCATTGCAGCTGTAGGCGATATTGAAAATGTCTGAACTTTCCTGGTTCTCGCAGGCGAGAACCAGGAGTACCAACAATGAAACTACTACGGCGTGTTTGTTTCACATTAAGCAACCCGATGTAATAAGATTGAATTTTAGTGCGAAAAATTATGACGGAAAAAAAGTGTGATGATTCTTTATTGAACAGCCCTCGTATGTTGCAGTCTAGGCCCTCACACATATCAAACACACCATCTGCTCTAAATTGGATTGAGTATTGTCATTCTTATTTTATTGCGTACATAAATCTGAAATCTAAAATGTAGCTTATCAGCCATGTCAGATTTTATAACACCTTTTTACAGACTGTTTGTAGCTAATCCTGCCTTATACTTTGCCATTAATTCATTAACAGCTTCATATTATGTGGGAGCAGTTTTCTTTGAAGGTTTTATTGAAAAATTTAAGTAAAGTTACCTTTTATGAAGTTTATCACAATTTGGTGAGCCTCTTCTTTGAATACCGTTGTAGATATTTACATAGATGTTACTTCAAAACCAATTGGTGACATTGATGACCTACTATAATCATAATTGACTAGTTCAAAAGCCGAACAGCAACAGCTGCGTTTTAATCTGCATTTCAGTATTTATTACTATTACCAAATCTAGTAATGAAATGACATGTGTAGTGTTTAACACCTGTTTTACCACATGTGGCACCGTAGACGGTGACACCGATGATACATGAGATGAAGATGTAGTGCCGGTGGAATGAGAGGGTGGAGGAAACTGGAGATCCCGGAGAAAACCCGCCCCAGTACCCTGTTGTCCACCACAAATCACACTCTGCGGTCGCCTGGGACCTAACCCGTGCCGCCTTTGTGAGAGTCGGGTGCTCTAACCACACTAGTAGCACTTCATATTTAGTTGCAGCCTTATAGGCAACCTTACTTCGCTAAGTTAAACTTTACTAGCCAAGTTCCCCACTGTCAGAGTATTTGTATCGATGTCGTCCTAAAATGAAATAACTGTCATCATCTCTCTTAAACACAAAAATATCGTGAGAATAACTTTCTAAGTTCGGTTTTACAAGTTATAAACAGAAGTGAACAGGATATGGTCAAACTGTATTGGTGAGGGTAAGAAATACCGCTTTTCAAATAACAAAAGATCGCTTTTAATGATTAAGAAACATACCATTAGAAAGAAGAAGATTTTCTCTTTCCATTGTCATAAAAGGCATCCCTATAGGATTATACAAATATAACAACTTGTAACAAAAACTTCACTTGCCTTAAGAACATGATGTTAATTCTTCTTTCTAATTGAAATCAATTTCACGAACTCTTGCCCGCAACGTCAGTCAAAGAAAACCACAGGAGAAAACAAATTTGTCGTTAAGGAAGTAACTATGTTATTATGTTTTTTTCAGTATTACCAAAATCTGAAAACGAAACAAACTTAAGAACAGAATCAACTGCTGGTATTTCAAACTGCATTACGCGATGTTTATTTTTTAACATAAATATCTTTTCCCAAACTAGTAAATCTATCGGGACAGTTTATTGTTTTAATAATTTAACTTCTGGATTTATTTCATGGTTAAATGACCAAAAATGATCTGCTTTGGCCGATTTATCAGTTTGTTTATACTTAATGTTACGAAAATATTCTTTCGTTCTTATTTCCAAATTACGTTTCGTCCTACCCGTTAACAATCTAAACAATCAAAGTGATAAATACCAGATCTTTTATTATTAGGAATTTCATCTCTTTTAGAGAAATGTAGTAAATATTTAAAACTATATTTGTTTTGAAGAATGAAAGTTATACGAAACTCTTTAAAAAACGTTTTGAAATTGTTCATTAAACCAAGGATGATAAGTGAATTTTTTAAAATTAAAATCGTTTTTAACGGTATAAATATCATAACAGTTTTTTTATATTTAAACTTTTCAATCTTCTTTTGTATAACGTTTTTATTAAAACCGTTAATTAAAGCAGGATTAATACTATGGTTATATTCTTTATTAAATTCCTGTTTATTCAGGGGTATAGGTATTAATCTATAAATCAAACTATTAAAAACAGCAAATTTATGTGGGAAAGGGTTAACACTTTTATTTTTATATAATTATCGATATGAGTAGATTTCCTGTAAATTTCAAAATCCAATTTATTATTATTTCTTATTATCTTCAAATCCAAAAAAACGAAGAAAACCTTCAATTTCAGTTTCTAATGTGAATTTTATAGTTTTAGCTTGTAAATTTAGTAATTTTAAAGCATCATTTATTTGTTTATCAGGAACAGTAGCATAAATTTTATCAACGTGTCTATACCAGGTTTTAAAAATTAACGGGAATGCTTTAGTGACTTGCATTTCGAAAAAAAAAAAAGGCTCATAAAAAGATCAACAAGAAAAGGTGAAAGAGGATTGCCCATTGCTAAGCTAAAATTTTGTTGGAAAAGAATTCCTTAACGGCGAATTTGTTTTCTCTTGTGGTTCTCTTTGACTGAAGTTGCGGACAAGAGTTCCTGTAATCGATTTCAATTAGAAAGAAGAATTAACATCATTTTCTTAAGATAAGTGAAGTTTTTGTTTCTAGTTGTTATATTTATATAATATTCATTGCTTCACTGTAGCTAGCTTCATTTTCTACGTAATCCCTATAGGATGTTTCAAAATTAGGTTTACAGCCTCACAAACATTGCGTCGATTATATCGACGTTTGGCGTTTTTGTGCAGAAGCTCTCTTAAGCCGCGCGGCAGCAAGAAGGTTAAGTGAACTTTTAGAGATTGTCTTTTATATTACAGAGAGTAGACTTTTGATTCCAACCTTGAATTCCACTGTTTTGTGTTACGTTCAACTCTGAATATACAAGCCGTGGGTTGGACGTTTTGCCGAAAAAGAAATGTGTGTGACAAGTGGGGACAACAAAGGGAATGATGAAGCCGGTTACTATAGAGACGGTCATTACCGTGTACGCTTTCAGCTGACGGAATTACATCTAAGTGCTAATTTAAATTCAGCGCATTCTCCCCCAGCGTTTCTTTTAAGATAGTAGCATCATCTTCCTGCCGCGCGGCGACATGAAACTGATGTGGAAACCTTCATACCTTGTCTAGAGATTATATGTCATTTACCTCCTTGCAACTGTCAGAAACGCTGCAGTGTTCCTCATTTGTTTTGTCTGTGACGAACCGTTATTATCTAACTACTTTAACAGACGCAAATACATGCCCGCCTCGGTAGCGTAGATGGTAGTGTGTCTGCCTCACGTTCAAGAGGTCCCAAGTTCGAACCTCGGTTAGGGTGAGTTTCTTGGATAAGGTTTTGTCCGAGGTTTTCCCTTATCCTTCAAGACGAATGTCGGGTAACTCTAAGCTCCATGGACCCCGGACTCATTTGAGCATCATTTCACCCATTTCATTCATCGTCCGATATGACATAAAGTTAGAGTACGTAAATTAAAATATTCTTTTTTGTTTGTTTTGTAATTTACGTCCTCCAACGTTGTCATATCGGACAGTGAATGAATTGGGTGGAATGATGCAAAAATGAGTCCGGGGTCCATGGAGCTTAGAGTTACCCGACATTCGTCATCAAGGATAAGGGAAAACCCCGGAAAAAACCTTATCCAGGTAACTCGCCCTGGCCGAGATTCGAACTCGGGACCTCTTGAACGTGAGGCAGACACACTACCATCTACGCTACCGAGGCGGACAATAATGTGAACCATACGTTCAAGAGGTTCCAAGTTCGAATACTGTTAGGGTGAAAAGTTACCTGGACAAAACTTTTTCCGGGATTTTTTCTTATCCTGAGAAGATGAATGTAAGGTAACTAAGTCCTAGCGACGATATGTCAATCATTTCGTTTATTCATTGTATGATATCAGCTATAGGGTGTTGCGCTTCAACAGCAAAAGCAGAAGCATCTGATTGTTGTACTCACAGGACTTTTGCTACTCACTCTTGTTCAAATCATACCTACAAACGCTTATTCTTCTATAATTTGTAGAAATTAGTTTAATATTTGATATTTATTTGTACAGTATCCATTACAATTTCATTACAATAAATTTAACATCGAACAATCACTATTATACATCCTGTACAAATACATGAAACTACTGACCCTAAGATTTACTCGCTGACTCAGGTCCCATGGCCATAAGCCTTTGGTTTACCTGAGCAGTTTGTTGTCATTTCTTCTTGACTTTCGCTTCTTTTACCCTAATTCTCTTTTCTCTTAACTTATATAAGAATTCTCCTATACATCTACTTTTCTTTTCACTCATCTCCTTTAACATGCGTAGCGTAACCACCTCTTTGCTCACACTGTCTCCTCTGAAATTTATTAACTCTTTACATTCTACCAGGTAATTAACAGTGCTCTCTTCATCTCCACAAAATTCACACATCCCTACCTCATTACTTCTCAACACTTTTACATATATCATTCCTACTCTCATCCATGCTATGTCTTCTTTTCCAGTTTTGTCACATTGATCTATATATTTTTCCTTACCCCATTCTGTCTTTAATTGTTTATAATATTTCAAAGTTTTCTTTTCTTCTATACTTTCTCATATCTCCCGCCTATCTATGTCTTGTACTCTGGTTCTCACCTCCTTCCAAAAACTGCCATAATTTATCTCTTCTGCTCTCCATGGATCTCCCATGCCTATCTTCAGTACCATTCTTTCCAATTCCGACCACCAACTGTTTGTATTTTTAATGCTTTTCTGTTGCTTCATGCACAGATTCAATAATTCCCCTTTCTGCCCTTTAATACACTTATACCAGAATTTCAGTATTCTCTTTATTATTATTTCCCTCCTTTTTGTATTACCCAACTCTAGTAATGTCACTTCTCTTGGTGCCAATTTTGGCAGCCCTAGTAGTTCTTTACAAAACAATCCATACATCTGGTCTAATTGTGTTCCTATCTCAGACGTGCCCCATACATTGTTCTGGCTTCAACGACCACTTCATACATACTTTCTAACCATCTAAGTGACATCTCCAGTTTATGTTTACATATTCTTACCCCTGACATTAATACATATTTCCTTGTAGATATAATGGGTATATGTAGGATTAGTAGCCGATAGTCAAATCTTTTAAGAGCTGGTCGCTATATGATAGCCTTGGCATTGTATTCTCTTTTATGCTAAGAGGGGAAAAAATGAGAAAAATATAAGTATTGAAGAATTCAAACCAATAACGAGCAATATATCAGAAATTATATAAACTCTACAAAAATGTATTCGCTCAAAGTTACATTTAACGAGATCAACTTTTATACGTTGTAAAAGTGGGATATAACTAAATTTTTGAGTTCCTATGATGTTCTCTTACACACACACACACACACACACACACACACACACACACACACACACACACTCTCTCTCTCTCTCTCTCTCTCTCTCTCTCTCTCTCTCTCTCTCTCTCTCTCTCTCTCTCTCTCGCTTCGTCACACACACACTACACACATGGGGCCTTTTTCTCAAAAAACAAAAGAAACTATTGTCTTTAATTCGAAGATTTATAGCAATATTTCACTGCAAATACACATCTTTAGATACCCTAAATTAAAACAAAAACAGTTTCTAATATAAGTTTCGACTCTTCAAAGTATTCGAATACAGTGTATTCGATTCTTAAAATGATTCGATTCTGACCATTACTACAGTGTATAATGAACAAAGGTAAAATATTTCCCCCTATTTATTAAGAGAGAAGAATCAGTTGGTACGGATCATCTGGAGAAGCCTTGTTACCTCAACATTTGTTACTAGAAACTTAAGCCAGACTTGTTAAGCTAATTCCCTGAAATTAGCATGGCGGTGCGTGTGGCCGTGACTCGCTTGTCTATCACGCGAGTATCGCTTTATGGCAGTTCCAGGGACTGTCGTGTACTTTCTACACAGATCTGCTATCAGTCATCCAGGTTGCATTACGTGCTGCATTTCCAGGGACACGGATTTCACAACTGCTATAAATAGAAACAGAGTTTGTATGCAAAACATAACCCCCTTACGATGCCCACGTTTGTGTAATATTAATATGGCTTAACGGCATTTGTAAATATCTTCTTTGGCACAAAATGTCTTTTTCCCCTTCTAGAAACTGCATTCCTAATACAATACGTCCATGGAAATCTTGAAAAAAAATTGCCTAAGTAACACATATTTTTATCAATGAAGTTTTTTTTTATTGTTTTGTAATTGTTTTGAAATCTCCTGAAATTTTAAGGAAGAATCTTTGCCTATTTGTGTATTAATGTTTAAACAAAACATGAAAAATCTATTATATTCCAAACTACTTCTCAATATTATTTCTACTCGGGTGTTTACTCTACTCGGGTGGACGACTTGCTGTCCCCAGGACCTAAGGCCAAACATCTGTGGAGGAACAGATGGAGAGAGAGGGAAGCCAGGACGGCTGATCAGCCTGGTGTAAGAGTGAGGAAGGAAAGAAAAATTTGTCACATCGAACGATGAACGAAATGAGTAAAATGGTTCTCAAATGAGTCGAGGTTCCACAGAGCTTAGAGTTAACATACATTCATCTTTCAGGATAAGGAAAAACCTCCAACGTTAAGTCATATCGGAAATGGATGAAATTATGTTCAAATCAGTCCAGGTTCCATAGAGCTTAGAGTAACCAGACATTCATCTTTCAGAATAAGAGGAAACCTCCACAGTTAAGTCATACCGGACGATGAATAAAATGATGTTCAAATGAGACCAGGGTTCATAGAGCTTAGAGCTACCAGACATTCATCTTTCAGGATAAGGAAAAACCTCCAACTTTGTCATATCGGACAATGGATGAAATGATGTTCAAATCAGTCCAGGTTCCATAGAGCTTATTTATCTTTCAGGATAAGGGAAAACTAACGTTAAATCATATCGGATGATGAATGAAATGATGTTCAAATGAGTCCAGGGTACATAGAGCTTAGAGTTATCAGACATTCATCTTTCAGGATAAAGGAGAACCTCCAGCGCTGTCATACCACACAATGACCGAAATGATGTTCAAATGAGTCCAGGGTACATAGAGCTTAGAATTACCAGACATTCATCTTTCATAAGGGAAAACCTCCAGCGCTGCCATACCGCACAATGACCGAAATGATGTTCAAATCAGTACAGGTTTCATGGAGCTTAGAGTTACCAGACATTCATCTTTCAGGATAAGGGAAAACCTCCAACGCTAAGTCATATCGCACGATGAGTGAAATGATGTTCAAATGAGTACAGGGTTCATAGAGCTTAGAGACATTTGTGTTTCAGGATAAGTGAAATAAACGGAAAAGACCTTATCCGTATAACTCACCCTGACCGAAATTCAAACACGGAACCTCTTGAACGTGAGGCAGACTCGCTTCCACCACGCTAAGAGACGGACAGGAAAAGTTATAATAGCAGTTTATGGATTGAGTGGCGTGAGGAACCGGAGAAAACCCACCAAGACGCCGCTTTGTCCAGCATTATTCCCCTGGAATTAAACTCGGACGCCTCTGTAAGAGGAGAGCGGTCTAACCACTGGGCCAGAGCACGGCCTAAATCCTAACCTCGTCTCTTAAAAAATGCAACCTTTGAAGGATGCGGTAAGAAGTTTTCGTTATTTTGTGATTTTCTCCAAATGCTCTAAAGATTTACTTGCATATAAGAAGTCAAGCGGAACGAAATTCTGGCACACCGCTGGCACGGTATGATCTCGACCATTGACAGCGACACTGTAGAGTCGCATTTAAGTCAGCCTGCGACTCTTCTTTTTTTTTCTCTCTCCCTCTTTGCCACGCGTTCACTTGTTTTTAACAAAAGCGATCAATTGTGTTTTGTTTTCACATCGTGCCTGCAAGCAAGTGTATCTTCCTTACTTTGAGAAAATTTTTAGTCATTCGTCATCAATAATGTAACGTATATGCATACAAGAATCACTTTTCATATTAATAACGTAGTCTGAAAAAGCAATACGTTAGTGAATTTTCTGTAATAGGCAGAGCAAGTCATTTAAGTTGTGTATGTAAAATTCATCAAGAAACATAACACACAAAACTGAACATTAAATGTTTCGTTGGCTTCAGTTAGAGGTTGACATTGTAAAGGAGTAACCAGGACAGATAAAATAAACCATTATGAAAGCTAATCATTCTATGTTCATGCTCCGGTAGGATAATTCTAATTGTCATTCCCTTCGTTTAGATTAGGTACGCCTGATATCAGAATTTTGGTTCAAAGCTTGGCCACTAGAATGATAGAGCGCATAAATATGACCCTCTTAAACTTTACGCAAAAAAGAATAGTATTTCAATGTACAGAAACAAAGGAATAAGCAAATAACCCCCTCAGAAAGTTATCAAAACAACTAAAATTAAACCACAGGTTTGACAATCTTTCAGTTTTTCTATTTTTGTTTGTTTGTTTTGTAATTGGGCATGGGTGTTTGTGCATTGTGCATATATATGAAATAACAGAAAACGAAAAATGGAACGCACCAGGCGGCGAAAACAGGGAACAAATAAAAAAGTGCCACTAAGCTTAGGGTTATCTGATATTTGTGTTTGAGGATAAGGGAAAACCTCTGAAGAAGAACTTTATTTAGATGACCCACCTGATTCGAAGTCGGGACCTCTTAACGTGAAGCAGACACGCTACAAAGGCAGGCTATTCACTTATTGTAAGCCTACCTCTGCAGTTTAAGTGATAGCGTGTCTGCCTCACGCTCAGGAGGACCTAAGTTCGAATCTCGGTCAGGATTTTTTCGGTGTTTTCCCTTATCATGAAAGATCAATGTGAGGTAACTTTAAGTTCTATGGACCGTGGGTTTATTTGAGCATCATTTCATTCATCGTCCGATATGACTTACCGTTGGAGGAAGGACGTAAATTAAAAAACAAAAGAAACTGTTGTCTTTAGTCCAATGATTTATAGCAATATTTCACTGTAAATATTTTGAGATCCCCGGAATTAAAACAAAAGCCCTTTGAGAAAAAGGTCCGATGTGTGCGACGAAGCAAGAGAGAGAGCGGGGGAGAGAGGGGGGGAGAAGGACCGAGAAGGACAGAGAGTAAGAAAACAGCATAGGTACTCTAAAAATGGTAGTTGCATATGAAACTACTCTTAATATATAAGTTCAAAATCTTTCAAAGATTTGATGTAAAGATTTTCAAGTACATCTCCATCCTACTCTCTGCATGGAGTACTTTTTTTTTAATTTACGTCTTCCAACGTTAAGCCTTATCGGACGATGAATGGAATGGGTGAAATGGTGCTCAAGTGAGCCCGGGGTCCATGGAGCTTAGAATCACCCGATATTCGTCCTTCAGGATAACGGAAAACTCCGGAAAAAACTTATCCAGGTAACTCACCCTGACCGAGATTCGAACTCGGGTCCTCTTGAGCATGAGGCAGACGCGTTACCATCTACGCTACCGAGGCGGGCAACTCATATATATAGTCACAAATAGAACACAATGTGTATCTCAAACTTTTTGCAAACAATTTATGAAATCCTCTTTATATTGACTGACTTTTGTATAGTTGGTAAATTGTAAGAACTAGACAATATTTTGAAGCACAGAAAATGTAAATAACACAATTTAAGTCCAATATAATTTTTTTGGTCTTAACATTTCAAAGATATTCTTTGTTATTGGTTTGACTTTCACAAATGTTGCAGTTTTTTCAAATGATAAACTGCTGTTTGGTTCTTTTGTGTGGTCATAATAATGACACACACAATTCTAAAGAATTCACATCACAATCTGATTTTTAAAAATTTGTGTCGCTTCAGGCTACTGTGTCTTTTTTATATCCTCAGTGGGATATGCTAAAGAAAGCAACAATTTAGAACTACCTTAATAAATGTTTTCTCTCCGGAACTTGTTTTCGATCATTTAGGAAGCAGCAGTTTAGATATTTTAGAACAACTAGAACATTACACATTACGCTTTAGAAATAGCTATGCTTGAACAAATGAGTGTAGTTATTTATTTAAATAAAAGTGTAAATGCATGATCCTTATCAATTGCACGAGTCCATATTCTTATTGCATGAGTATTCTTACAGTACATGGAATAAAGAAACAAAACCAGTGCCAAGTGACCGTACCTCCAAAGCTGAATCTTATGCACTAGAAATTGTTTACATTTCTTTTTATTCAACTTAAGTCATATTAGATGATGAATGAAATGATGCTCAAATGAGTTCAGGGTCCATAAAGCTAGGAGTTCTTCAACATTCACCTTTCAGGATAAAAGGAAATCCATAAAGTAATCTTATTCAGATAAATCACCCTGACTAAGATTCAAACTTGGGACCTCTTGAACATGAGGCAGACATGCTACTACCCTCGCTACAGAGGCAGGCTGTTTACGTCTCTGATAGGAGCCTTAGGAGAGAAAAGAAGTATTATAACACTGAAAAATGAATACACCTCAGATTTTATTTTTAGTACAAAGGCAAAATGTGATAAATTCCACTTACAAAATTTTCCTTACTAACATTGCACAGTCTATATTTACAAATCTCTCTGCTTCTGTTTAATAAAGTAAAATTTGATAAATTATGCTGTCAATACAAAGAAGAACAGAGTAGACTAAATGACAGATTTTTCAAAAATAGATTGCTAGTATGGCTTTCAAATTCCTTGTTCTTTGCATTACCATGACATAAAACAAATAGCTGCTAACCACTATCTGATCTGTTTTATTAATGTGTCTTTTCCTACCCACTATCATTTACTTTTATATAACTTCTACAAACTATTCTTATGAAATCTTTTCTATCTATTTGAATTTAATCGCAACAAATTTTTCCAGGTATATTTCATTGCCCATTTCATTGCAAGTACAAAGGGAATAGAAGAAAGTGAATCGATAAATATTACAACCAAGTTGTTAAATGTCAGCCTTGAAATTCTCTACTGTTTCTTTATTATCACAACAAACAACTAAATATCAGCAGCACTCTTAGAAAATATCAAAAGTATTGAAAATTTTACCCAAGTACTGGGTCTCCTGAAAATTATAATGGCATCAAAATAGTTATATGAAATACATTTTTGGCTTTTATATTTTTTGTTTAGTATACTTTTGTCTGGCTGTGCCATGGCTGAGTGGTTAGATTGCTTGGCTCTCACCATAGTGGTCCAAAGTGTTGTGGTTGACAACATGGCGCTGGGGCAGAATTTTTCCGAGACTTCCGGTTTTCCCCTCCAGCATTCCACCGATTGCTCCATCATCATCTTTCCTATCACCTCATCTCTCTCGTACTTCCACTTCTGGTGTTGGCTGATCCCTCATCCCAGAATCTCTCTGATCAGGAAACCTCTGATTCTGAACATGTATCCTACGAGCCTTGAGGTTGCGCAGTTCAGAAGGCCCTATGTTCCACTTAAGAAATTGGTATTTAGTTAAAGTTGTTATTTACCATTTTTTAAGAAATAAAACTATTTGAAAAATGTTCAGTGTAAAGGGTACGTTGGGGTTGGAGGATTTTCTTGAAGGTCTTCATGTCGTATCTTTGGAAGATATGAGCCTAATAATAATTGTTACTATGTTTGGTTGCTAACCAAGTTCTTTGAGTTATCCCTCAGTGAACTCTCATTATGAAGCATTTGGATGGAGCATCTTCTCAAAATACATATGCAGTATCAAAAGTAAAAATGCTCATCAAATGAACTTCTTAAGGGTAGGTGTAACATACATTAAGTGACAGTGAATTTATCGTAAATCATAAAGCTCTTTGGATGAAAGTTTGAAGCTTTTGTAGTGCTTTATAAACATTGTTTGAAAGTTTCTTAGCTTTTTCAGAATTTTTGCTCCGTGAAGTGCGTAATTATAAATTATTATAATCTAACAGAAACTGTTGTAGATACAGAACTGATATTTTGCATACATTGTCTCAGACATATTATTGCCATACAGAACAATAAAATCTGGTAATATTAATTTTTAAAAATAATCCAATTCTCTCTCCTGGGCAAATACAGTAAGTTTTACTATACAAATAAAAATATTTATTAAATATACTCCACTTAGCTTAAGAAGCCGGTGACAATACTTCTATTACGTTTTTGCGAAATTAATTTCATGGACATTTGCCCACATCTTTTAAAAAACATGGTATAGATATGTTGATGATATTTTTGCTATTGTTCCTGAAAAACAAATTAATGATGCTTTGAAATTACTAAGTTTACAAGATAAAGCTATAAAATTCACATTAGAAACTGAAATTAATGATTTCTTCCTTTCCTAGATTTGAAAATAATAAGAAATAATAACAAATTAGATTTTGGTATTTATAGGAAATCTACCCATTTTGATAATTACATAAAAAAGAAAAGTTTTAACCTATTCCACATAAATTTGCTGTTTTTAATAGTTTGATTTATCGATTAATAAATATACCCCTGAATAAAGAAGAATTTAATAAAGAATATAAACATATTATTCATACTGTTTTAATTAATGGTTTTAATAAAGATTTTATACAGAAGAAGATTGAAAAATTTAAATATCAAAAAAGTATTAATGATATTTCTACTCTTAAAAAAATAAAAGATGATTATAACTTTAAAAAATTTACTTACCATCCTTGGGTTAATAAACATTTTTAAAATTTTTTTAAAGAATTTGGTATAACTTAGTTCCTCAAAATAAATATAGTATTAAAAACTTATTACAATTTTCTATAAAAGATAAAATTCCTAATAATAAAAAATCTGGTATTTATCAATTTAATTGCTTGGATTGTGACCAAGTTTATATTGGAAAGACGAAACATAGTTTGGAAACCAGAAAGAAAGAACATTTTCATAACATTAGATATAAACAAATTGATAAATTGGCCGTGGCAGATAATTTTTGGTCATTTAACCATGAAATAAATCCCGAAGTTAAATTATTAAAACAATTAAATGTTCCCATAGAATTAATGGTTTGGGAAAAAATATTTATTTTAAAAAATAAAAATCGCATAATGAATTTTGAAATACCGGCAATTGATTCTGTTTTTAGGTTTGTTTCGCCTTCAGATTTGGTAATACGTAAATACGTAAATACAAAGTATCCTTGACAACGAAGTGTGTTTGACTGAAGATATGGGCAAATGTCCACAAAATTAATTTCGCAAAAACATAATAGAAGTATTGTCATCAGCTTCTTAAGTTAAGTGGAGAATATTTACTAAATATTTTTATTTGTGTAGTGTTTGTTACTCCACTGTAAATAGCTTCATTTTCTGTGCAAACAGTAAGTTTTGTTTATTATTATTTTATTGTATCTAGTTTCAACCCGCGTTTCAGCCATAGGTATAGCAAAGGATATTTACAGTTTGATTACATATGGTTATAAATAATACAAAGCTCCATTAATATTATAGTATTCAAGCTCTATGAACCCTACAATGATTGGAGCAATATTGCATCCATTTCACTCATTCATCTTGTATGGTGATGGTTAAAGCATGCTGAGGTTAAATGATGATGATGATTGATGACAATTTTATATAGCATTAAGCATTTCAGTAATATTTATTGTTATTGCTTAGAATTTTCACATATTCTTACATATTAAGATTTAACTATTGCTTCGGCATCATATTACACTCTTTTACTAATAATAAAATGTGGAATGAAGTAATTTTTTCAAATATTAATCTTAACTAACATTATGTCAATAGAAAATAAATGTGATGTCTAGCGTTCGTATGAGTTTTTTCACATACTCATTTGCAAATTACTCGTACAAAGGCTCATTCTTCTTTTACTCCTTGTTAAACAATAAACTTTCATTTGACGTTTATAAATTTAGCTCTATGTAGGTACATGAAGGATGTACTAGTTTAAAGAGATAGATTTCTGAAAATTGGGTCTTTGAAATTCCGTGAGAAGAAACCACGTAACAGCAATAACTATGACAACGCAAACAACTTTGTTTGCTGACAATGCAAATAATTTATTTGTGAAACTAGTACTGAGTACTACAAGGTGGTATTTATAATTTCATGATAAGTAAAGCTTGTTACAATTATTATGCATTAGTGTGGCATTTGTATTGCATCATTGTTATTAGCTTCAGTTTTTACGTATCACTTAACTGTTGAAAAATATTAATCTAACCATTAAAAATTAAAATTTATAATAAAGAATATTTTGGAAACATTAAAACCTCTAGAACTTCTATTTTGTAAACAATACAATACCTTATTTGTCCTATTACCCTTAAGTAGTTGAGCAATGCTGATTAAGTTTGTGACTTGACAAGATTAAAAAACTATAAATCAAGACTGCAATATTTAACAAGTATGGTAAAACAAAGAAATATGATATATGCATAATATTTACATTTCCTAAAATTATACACAAAGATACACTGAGATCACAGATCATCATCCATGTATCCCTCGATTGAATAGTATGCCTTACTGGCAAGTAAACTTTTATTGGACCTTTTGAAGAGAATTTGGTTTTGGGTTACCCCAAATGTTTGTTGCAAGTTATTATATTATTGCAAGTTATATTATTATTCGCTTCACTGTAGTGTTGCAATACAGTTAAATCTCGATATATTATATATTTGTTGATCTTGTTGTTTTCAACAACTCTGCTCTAAGTTGTAAGAAATGTGACAAATGCTACATAGGTCAAACTAAAAGAAATCTAAAAACCAGAGTCAAAGGCACTTTAGAAACATCAGATTGAAACAAGAAGATAAGTCAGCAGTAGCATTTCATTTTTGGAATAAAAATCATGATATTGATCCAAATCCAACATTATTAAAGGGAGTAATAAACCAAAATAAATTGACAACATGGGAGAAAATATTCATATGGAAAAATAAGGATCGCGTAACGAACTTTGAAATCCCACCAGTAGGTAATTTGACAAAAAAGTTCATAGTTCCACCACTAGAGAGAGAGAGCAGATAACAGCAGATGCCAGTTGGAAAGAGATTGAAAATGGGGGCAATTGCCTTTGAAACTAGTCTCTCATTAATATAAAAAAGTAAGTGATGAGTATCAATAATCCAACTACAAATAGTTTTTGATATTAATTTTGACGTCACTGTTACTAAATTTCTTCAAACAGATATAGAATAAAATTTATTCACCAATTGATATAAAATAAGTATATATGGCTTCATCAATCTTGCATAATATTAACACATAACAGAAGAAATTACATAAAAATAAACAGGTTACAATTTGAATTCAAGAAAATCATTTACACTATAAAATTTATGTTTTAACAAAAGGTGTTTGACTGTTTTCTTGAACATTTTGCCTGAGAATACTTTGATAGATTTAGGTATCTTGTTGTACAAAATTACTCCTTGGTGGAAAATACTGTTGATTGTTCTGCTCAATTGGTAATGATGCAGATGTATCAGTTCAGTTGCTCGAGGATTATGAACATGATAGTTTTTATTTTTTGTAAAATAATATACATTAATGTAAATAAAACATATAATTTCTAATATAAATTTCTTAAATTTACCATTTACAGGATAGGGACTGTAACTCATTTTTTAAGAATATAGTTAATATATAACAATAAAATATCAATTTATATTCAGATTCTGTAGCCATATTAGTTCTCTGAAGAAGAAACAGCATGTAACTTGTGAAATTGTGTTGCAGGTACAAACCGACGACCCAGTCTGGAGCGACAATCAACACTGTATGACGATCAGTACTACGGTGATGAGTACTATGAGCAGCAGGACTCATACAGGTATACCAACCTCTGTAAAGTACAACTATTACACCGTAGTATAGCAATACATATATCAGTGTGTTAAGTTTTAAAACCCATCAAAATATTACCTTTAAAATGTTATTATTAAGCAATTATATTCAATAATATAAAATAACCAAAGCTACTACCAGTGAAATAGAAAATCAAATAGCTAAATTAGTGTTATGTTGTGTGAATTAGAATTACTTTAGTAGAAACGTCGTTATTATTAGTTAGTTTTACCATGTTCATAACTTCTGAGAGAGTGCTGCGGCATTAATGTTACTTCTGTTGACACCGACAATGGCTAATAAATAGAAAAAAGCATATCCAAATATTACATTATTTTTTATTCAAAGAATAATGAAAGGTCCAAGCGATTTCATTTTCAGATTTCAATTGCATAATTTGTTATGGTCGGTGATAGATCCCTCAAAACCAGTCGTCTAACATTCTCCAGTTCTAATTAGCTCGCCATGTTGCTAGTTAAGCTCACTGGCAACTTCGAAGCATAGAGATTCATGTGGGATGTCATTGACCTTGAGTCTTTAGTTGTTTCTTTATGGAACGATTGTTGCTAGTGCAGTGGAAAGAGAAACCTTGCAGTGAAAAGAGAAACCTTGCATTTTAGTGTTCATTCTTCACAAGTAACAGTAATATGGTGAATGATTTAATGTTAAAATAACAATAAGAAGAATGGCATCACAATTTGCCAGTAAAAGTGACTATGTTTGTGTGATCAAAACCTTTTAAATCAGTCCTTGAGTTCACTTTCTTTTTGTGAAAAATGTCATATAATTTCAACAGGAAGGCCAACTTCAGATCTTAAACCTTTAAAAACTAAGTCACACGATCATACATTTAATTTTGATCATTCCTGCCACCAGTGCATCAGCAGAAAGATCTTTTTCAGCGCTCCACAGAATATACTCTTATCTAAGAGACACTCAAACTCAAAATAAACTTTGATCTCTGTCTTTGTTATCAGTGCAATAGGGGTTGTTTAATAAACTTAAAAAGCAACAGCAAGCAACATTTGAAAACTGTGTCATTGAAGTTTCTTGGAGAAGAATCGGTGCATTGAATTGAAATAAAAATAGTCACTATAAATTGGAGAGACCCTAAATACATTTTCAATAAGGCAGGTCACTATAACTTTTATTTATATATCTGTGTTTGTTTTATGTTATACAACAACCTTAATAATAGAGTCAGACTGAAAAATTCAATGCCATGGCCAGGATTTGAACCACAGATCTCCCAGTCACTGTTCGGTCACTTTTAATCATTGAGCTACCATGGCCAATGTACGATTATGACATTAAATTCTCCAACTGACTCGTATGTTTCTCGGTAAACCACTAGGGGTTCTCATTTATGAGATATGCAAATGAAATGAAATATGTAGTGTTTAACTCCCGCTTTTACGACATACGGCACTGCAGGCGGTGACACTGATGATTCATGAGATGAAGATGGAGCACCGGTGGAATGAGATGGCGGGGGAAACCGGAGGTCCCGGAGAAAACCCGCCCCAGCGCCGTGTTGTCCACTACAAATCTCACTTTGCGGTCGCCTGGGTTCGAACCCGGGCTGTCTTGGTGAGAGCCAAGCGGTCTAATCACTGAGCCACGGCGCGGCCGTGTGAGATATGCACCTTTTGTGGTGACTTACTATGCTGTAAAGCCTGGGACTTAAGCACTTACAGCACCATAAAAGGTGTGTGCCTCATTGTATATGAGAACCCCTAGTGGTTTACCGGGAAACATACGAGTCAGATTGAGAATTTAATGTCATGATGGTACATTGGCCATGGTAGCTCAGTGATTAAGAGCAACTGGACAGAGACTGGGAGATCTGTGGCTCAAATCCCGGGTATGGCATTGAATTTTCAGTCTGACTCTATCTATCAAAATCTTATCATGCACAAAGCTAGTGTGGAAGAACGATTAAATTTCCATCAGTTAATCTATATAATATTAACTATATAATATTAACCTGGGAACTGTCAGAATTTGTGACTGCCACTCCCCAGATTAAGTCTGAAGCAACTAGAAACACTTATGAATCACCCACGCCATGCCCCTGTTTAACTGCCAAATATGCATTAAACTAGGCATCCTTTCATATATTCAAACACCATTGTAATTGTACTATTCATTACCAGTTTCTTAATTCCCAATCCTTTGTGGTTTTCAGAACTCCATTCTTCAGTTGTTCTTTTTTGACTCCTTGGTGGTATCCATTCAAAGCAATCTTCATTAACATATCTTGACCCATACATACCACATGTTTAACCTTACTAATGTTTCCATGAAGTATTGTATATATAATATCAGTTCAGATCTGGCCCTATGAACATATTTCTATTCCCCAAAATAAAATAAAAATTGTAGGTCTTAAAACTTTCATGGTAAATGTTACTAATAACTGCTTCATGGATAATCAGCTAAGTTAAGTGTGTAAAACTCGAGCTTTCAGCCATATTACGCTCTATAGCCTTCATCAAGAGCTAACTAGCCAAACTGGATGGACCATTGAGGAAAGATGTGAGGAACATCAGTGTAACAACAGACTCCTGCAACCAGAAAAATTGGCTCTGGCACTGCACAATAATGAAAATGTACACAGAACAAAGTTTGATGATACTGACTCATCAAAGAATTACATCCATCAAAATTCAGCAGAGACTCTGGATGCAAACTGAGCATGGCTTGGGCACCAGTCATTAAACCCACAATTAGAGACAGCACTTGCCCAATAAATCACACTAAAATGGCCCAATCACTGAGCTCACCATTCTCTTTGGCTAGGACCTAATTAGCTCTGCCCATTCTCTTTTTGGTATATATATAATAATGTGTTGTGGATGTCGAGAAAGCCTTTTGTACGATCTGGCATGCAGGCTCCTGCATAAACTCATTATCCTTGAGCTACCCACACATGCTATCCATTTACTACACTCTTTTCTTAAACATAGACAGTTTTTAGTTTCAGTGGCGGGAGAGTCTTCAAGAAGGACTCTCAGAGGCAGAGATCCCAAAGGCTCTGTACTATCCCCAACCTTCTTCAACATTTATGTGGCTGACCACACTGAGCAGCAAGTCAACATAGCACAGTTTGCTGACCATGTAGTGCTTTTCTCTATAGACAAACATCAATTGCCTTCAACCCCCTTCAGAGACACCTAAGCCTCATCCAAGAATGGTGCAGGCTTTGGTGATTGTAGATCAACCCAGAGAAAAGCCAAGCCATCTTGTTCACCAAGCACCACTTTTCCACCAATCTCCCCACACTTACCTATTCAACACAAAGAATAGAGTGGATGAATTCCATTAAACTGAAGTTAAGCTGGACAAGAATCTGACTTTTAGGAAGCAGATTCGGGACCTGTTGTATTGGGCACATGGAGCCTCGGCTTCGTTTTACCCCATGCTGAGGTCTGGGATGCCTATCCTTCTTTAGTTACGCCTTTTCAAGGCTTTAGTGCTTCTTGTCATGCTTTACGTGTGCAAAGCCTGGGACATGACTACAGACTCAAACCTACTGCTCCTGCAACTGGTACAGAATATATGCCTTTGGGCCATCTGTTCTGAATGCAAATACTTACCCGTGAGACTACTCCACAAAGCCTCATCTCTTCCCTACGTAGAGGATGTGGTTAGGTGCCCAGCCAAGAAATTCTACGACCATTTAACTAAACATCAGAGTGCATTAGTTAGGTCTGTTGGGGACTGTTGTCCTAATGAACACTGCCTAAAATGGCATCTGGTTCCCTGCATGGATTGCGGACTAAAGTTTGCCTTCCAACTTCAAAATTATTCCCACCGAAGAGTTTCCTAGATTCTCTAAATTAAAAATATGCCAAAATTATCCATCAATGTTGAACAAAGGCCGTTGCACCTGGTTTCTTAACTGTCGAGGAGCTTAAGCTTCCCTTCTTTACCTTAACCTAAATTTCACCCGCCATCATGCAAAACCTACATTCCCATCATCAATGGTTAAGTCCATCCTAGGACAGATACATGCATGACACTCTAGGGCTGTCCCTCAGCCTGCCAACGCTTCTGCTGCTAATCTTTAGTTCCTGATAAGGCTATGGAGTATAAGAATGAGCTTCATTAATTTAACATGGCTGATTATCTGTGATGCAGTCCTTAGTAAAATAAAAATTAATATCAATGATTTGAATTACATGTAACTGCTTAATAAAACTTTTTCTCAAATATTGGAGTACTCACATATTAGCTATAATTGTGTTTATTCAAACTTTAATATTCTAAAAAGTAAAATATACAAACAGCTATATAAAAAGAATTTACATGTTATACCTACAAGTACTTATATTTATACAAATATTTTTCTATTTATAAAATACTTGATAATATTCTAAACTTGCTTCTTTCTGTCAATGGCGATCACATGTGCCACTTGGTGGTGGCCCCGCCCTCTTCTTTTGAAACGAAGTGTGGAGAGGATTTTAAATTACATTGCTAGCATTTTGTAATGATCTCAAATTGGAGAAAGTTCCTTATTTAAAACTCTGGGTGCCTTTATTTAAAACCTGCAATCCTTTCACTGTGCGTTGTACTTATAATATTGAGATTATATTTTTAATTCTCTTAAATAAACAATTACTAGTGATTTGAAACATGGTGTGTGATGTATTATTTCTAGCATTCATTAATTTAAAGACTCTTAACCTACAATGAAAGAAATTCATTGATTTGCATTTTACAGTAATATACAAATCACAACGAAAATGATTGATGCCATCTACAACAAGGTCAACATTTAATTTTCTGTACATATGATGCAAAAAAAGTGAGTAAGCAAAGAATTCCACGTTGGCGCGACAGTTTGAAGCAAATAATGGATAGCGCAGAGTAGGAGTAAAAGAGGTACTCTCAGGGTATGCGTGTATATGTATGAGTAAGGATAGTTCTAATGACACTGGAATGCCCGTTTCACATCACATCAAACTCGAAGTTGACGACCAAGGTTATCACTATTTCACTGTTTAGAGTGACCGTATGTGGAATACTTAGGACGCAATAATACTTAAGTCATTACGTATGAACCGATAGGTATCTTTTCTCATCACTTCTGGTCTGCCTTGCCCAAGACAGAACCAGAACACTGTCTTAATCGGCCGCCAGCCGCGGACTGTCTGTCCTCACTGTGCACAACTGCATGTGTCACTTTCACCTCTGGAGGTCCTCCTTATTCACCCAAAAACTCCTTTGTGACTATTTTGTCCATTGTGATTATTGGTCTCGGTCATACCATTATTAAGGGTGCGAAGAATACCTTTTCAAATGGAGTCAAGTGCTACCCACTGAGAATTCTGTTTCTCCCATGTCTTTTGTTACACGACTCAACCTCCTACACCTGCACATGTTGTAACAAAGATATAGCACGTGGGCATATACGTGTCAAAGCGATACGTGTCTGCCCTAGACGTGGACATACACTTGCAATAGTTATGCCTGTGTGTCTGTACACCTGGACATACACGTGTCAGAGTGACGTGATTTGTATGTACACGTGGACTTACACGTGTCATAGACTCGTGTGGCCTGCACACGTTGATATGCATGTGTCAGAAAGAAGCGTGTGGGCATGTACAATATAATTTAATTTTCTATTTTATAATTTGCCATGGGGGTCAAATTGTAATAATTTATAATTGGGGCCCAAATGACCTAATTCTCGATGGGCCTTAAAACTCTACACACTCACTCACTTTAATATTATATTTCACGATTTGCTCCAGGTTGTGTTGAGATTACTTTTTAATATACAACAGTTTGATAATAAACTTCAACTTCATTTCCCAAGCATAACTGCAGTTGGCAAACACAAAAGATTAAACTCCTGGACGTGGCATCGGATTGATGCTTATTTTCTCATAAATTATTGAAATAACAACACTGTGTTATAAGGATTGTTAAAAACAGACATTGGATCCCATGTACCTTTAAAGGAATATGAAGTTTACGAGTCTCGCAGTATACTGCTGACGTAGGTCCTGGAGAGAACATGCAGGGATAGTCTGGTTTGCAACTCATAACTTAGTTTCATTAAAACTAATACTGCTCACGCAGGTAGATCTGCCTTCCAGGGAGTGTAAGGTGTTGGACATATTGCGGTAATAGCATTACTTTCACAACAATTGTTGGACAATCTCTATTTTATAAATCAAAAGCTTTAGGTATTATCAACAGCCATTAAATAGCTTGAAGTTGTATGTCATTTCGAGCTGTTTAAATCAGTTGGGAAGGTGTCTGCAAAAATTAACAATATACAGAATGTACCACCTACCAAACGAGCAAAAAATAAACTGTCCAGTATTCTACACAAAAATACTGGATTTTCAGTCTTGCATAATTAAAAAATACACTAAGTCTTGCACAAACACATGAAAATGATTTGTACTACTCATATGCACCATTAACGTCATGTGACATCGAACAAACTTTCCCTCAATATTTTTATGTTTTTTCAGCGAGAGGCACAGACAATTCACATTTGACAATTTATGAATGTACATGGTTGTTCACTGTAATATCTACATCGAATGCAATGAGAAAAATGGCATATTATAATGTAGGTTACATTTTGTATCCGTACTGGAGTGTACACACACAGCACATCTATACTTGTTGGCACGGATGTTTGTTGATGTCATGCTTGGACATTTTTAGTACCTGTGTGCATACATAAGGTGTATGCAATCTGATTTCAGGTTATAAACTTCGTAAACATAACTTATATGATTGAAAGCTAAGGCACCAAATTGAGGGGCATTGAAAGATTTTTGAAGCTTAATTTTAGCAGTTCTTGAGACCTATTAACTGCCTATACTCTGCATGAAAGCTTCAGGAGTTCCTGCAGCTCATAGTTGTTTTTCTTGTCTTCTGAGCAACAGTCTCTGATGCCAACTTAAATGTTGCTGATAATTGGCCCCAGTATTGGTTCAGGCCCAAAGAGCCTTCAAAATATCAAGATTAAAAACTGTTAAATTAAATTAATTGGGAGTCGATTAATGACACAAAACAACACTTACTTTTAAATTTTCCCGGAACCGGTTTCTGAGGCCTTCCCTCTATCTTCAGCCAGACATCGACTTTTTCTCATTGGTGTAGCTGGCAATATTTTGTCATCGGTCTCCTCTGGTGGCAGTTCGAGGAACTTGCTGAACAAATCTTTCTGGGGGATGTCGAAATTGAATACTTTGTTCCTATTTTTTGAAATAAAGATTTGTTCCCATGTAGACAGTTCTTCTTTTCCTGTTGTATGTTTTAGTAATTTTGGTTCTGGATTTATGTTGTGGTTTTTTTCACAAAAATGCGTGGCAACTGCTGATTTTTCTAATTGTTTGTATTTTATGTTCCTAAAGTGTTCCTTTGCTCTTGTTTCTAAATTTCTTTTGGTTTTTCCAATATAAATTTGACTACAGTCACAGCATTCAATTTGATATATACCAGATTTTTTGTTAGATGGAATGGCATCTTTGATGTTTGAGCAAATTAGGTTTTTTTAAGGAGAAATGGTTCACTGGAGCTAGTTGAATGTTTTGTTTTTTGAAGACTTTTTTGAATTTATCAAGGATTTATTAAAAACAGTGCTCATTTCTGTAAGATTGAGTACTTTCATGTTTGTTCGTAAATCTGTGAACTCAAAGCCTTTAAATATACAAAAATCATATAAAAGTAGATAACTAAATGGTATTAATGTAGATTATTTAAAACCAGTTTTATTGTATTTCATCCTTACATATCTGGTTTTGCCGCAACATAACACATTTGCACTCATTCCAGTGATTTAAGGTTAATGTTAAACAAATGATGTGGTAAATAAGTCTGCTGAAATAAGTCTTTATTTTCCAAAGTCTTTATTCTTCTAAATGTTCATTCGTCCCACATAAACCACATCAAATGTAATCATATGTAATAGTTACCAGTAATAATGCTCACTGGACATTATTCTGTTACTCCAAAGATAAACAGACAGTGTCAGTACAAAAGTGAATCGAGAAGATATTGACACAGTGCTTCACTCACAGTGAAGTGAAGTGAAGTGTGAGTGAAGCAATGTGTCAATATCTTCTCGATTCACTTTTGTACTAATGTGTGCTTCACTGTCCCTACGCTTCTTCCAAGTTTATACTTTGAGACAGTGTCATTTTGCTTCTTGGAAGCCTCTTGGGTATTGTTGACTTCATATAAAGTAAAACACCAAACGTGAAGTTAACTATATTCCAATTATATTCTAAAGGTTTCCGAGCACTGTATTCTAGCAGCGGGATTAGTGAAATAAAACTAATTTTTACTTTATAATAATGATTACAGTATGTTTATGTGTAATTATTCAAAAGTACACTATGTTATCTAACTTTGGTTTTTTCCAATCAAAAATTAAATTTTATGTGGCATTAAATCTTTTCATCAACACGGCACAGGGGCAGGTTTTCCCTTGTATTTCTGTTTCCCCTACAATCATTCCTTTCATTCATTTTGCCTTCATTCTGTCATCTCCTTCTCTCACTGTCATACTAGCCATTGGGCTGATCACCCATTCTGGGTTCTCTATCTGATTCAAAGTTTCTGTTTCCCAATACAATGCCTAAAGGCTAACGGATAGAGGAAGATGAATCCCCAACACCATGATAGTGATAAAATTAGGGAAGTTGAAAAAGAAGAAGAAACCTTTTCATGAAGACAGAATATAAGCAAAACCTCTTCTTTTCATAATTCAAAATATTTTTTCAGTTTCAAAATATCACAAATGTATTCCTCCACCACTTTAAAATATTATTAAAGTTTATGATGTTGGATAAAAAGAACTGCTGTACCAAATACACAAAAATTTGTTCATGAATATAAAAAGTTGAAAAATGAGTATACTTTTCTAAAAATTATAAAACTGACAAAATAAAAAAAATATGTAAAATGCAAAGACTGTACTGTGCAACAACTAAAACACATTCCTCCTATTCAATTTTGACACTCGCTTTGAAGAGAACCCAAACTTCAAGTTCATCCAAATACCAACACAGGTGCCCCTATAGCCTTCAAGGAATTCACCAAATCAAATTTCATTATGTAGACAACATTAGCTGAGGATGTTAGCAAGGTTCTAACGGGACAAACCAATCTCACTTAGGTACTTGGAAGAAATTAACTACAGCTAGGCAGGTACATGAACTTATTGAAGGGCCGAGCCAAAGATATAAAGAGATCCTAATAAAGTTGAACGGGACCACAATACAAATGGTAGTTGGAGTGCAAACAGGCCACAGAGACACATACACAATGTGAAGATCAGTGAGGTTCCTATATGTAGGAGAAGTGGCAGAGAGGAAGAGATGTCCTTGCATGTGCCGTGTACTTGCAATGCTCTTGCACGCACCAAACATTGTTATATTTGTTCACATTGTGTGAACCTAGAAGACATCAGAAATGCCAACATGAACCTAGAAGACATCAGAAATGCCAACATCCAGACACTGGTATACTTCATAGGTGCTCTAGGGTTGGACTAGGTAAACCTGTTTAAGGGAAACAAGGATCTTCATACATCTACGAAGGCAGGGCTCACCCATTTCTTACCTATCTATCTTTGAAGTCCAAACAAAATGTGTTCTAGTCAGACACTAGCAATATATGGAGCATTAAATACTAGTTTGACTCAAAATAATATTAACTAAAACAGAACCAGAATTTGTATAAGTTGAGGAACAAATGATAATACTAAATTACAATGCAAGTTGAATGGCCACTTAATTGCTTGAATAAAACACACACAAACCCACCCACACACACACACACACACACACACACACACACACACACACACACACACACACACACACACACACACACACACACACACACACACACACACACACACACACACACACACACACACACACACACACACACACACACACACACACACACACACACACACACACACACACACACACACACACACACACACACACACACACACACACACACACACACACACACACACACACACACACACACACACACACACACACACACACACACACACACACACACACACACACACACACACACACACACACACACACACACACACACACACACACACACACACACACACACACACACACACACACACACACACACACACACACACACACACACACACACACACACACACACACACACACACACACACACACACACACACACACACACACACACACACACACACACACACACACACACACACACACACACACACACACACACACACACACACACACACACACACACACACACACACACACACACACACACACACACACACACACACACACACACACACACACACACACACACACACACACACACACACACACACACACACACACACACACACACACACACACACACACACACACACACACACACACACACACACACACACACACACACACACACACACACACACACACACACACACACACACACACACACACACACACACACACACACACACACACACACACACACACACACAGACACACAGACACACACACATGCACACACTCTTGCACACCGCATGCACATGTGCACAAGCACATGGACATTTTTCTAAGAATGTGTCTCAGGTTTAAAGAAGTCTTAACAAATTTTAATATCAGATGAAATATCACTACAAAATTTTGGGTTGAATGCAATATTTGCTCTGGCAGATAATGATTATCCGGGCTTGTGGGAAGAAGATTTTCCACTAGATCACGGCCCACAAGAGCAGATAATCATATCTATCAAATGACTCTGGCCGTGCAAGCCTACATATTTCAATACTTTTTCTGTTTACTACACACATTAGTACAGAAATTGGAAAGGGCATAAGTGATATAAGCTCAATGGGTTAAAGATGATAATGTTTAACAGAAGGAAGTGATTTGTCTATAGTCATGGATAACATGAAACATTTGTTGTGAAATTACAAGAAAACTGTAGTATTTAAAATATCAAAATAATGTAATATAATGTAATGTTTATTTGCTTGTTTTTTTTTTTTTAAATTATTATACTTGATAAAATCAGTTACATATGGTTGCAAGTCATGTTAACCTTGACACGATACCTCATGGGGCAGAAGTTCTCAGAAGATCAATCCTTGGTAGAACTCTGAATAAATCCTAGCTTTGTTGAATCTCAGGATCTTTTGGTGAATTCAAATAATTCTAACGATCTGAAGTTTACTTACACAGTTTGTATGAATCAGAATAATCATCTATCATTATTGCCATTAGAAGTAAAATACTATAATATAGTTCCTTTAACAACTGGAATTTTAAATTTAAAGGGAATCGATTAAAGACACTAAACAACACCACTTACTTTTAAATTTTTCCGGAACATGTTTCAGAGACTTTGCCTCCATCCTCAACCGGCCATCGACTGGTTCTCATTGGTGTAGTTGACGATATTTTGTCATAGGTCTCCTCTGGTGGCGGTTCAAGGAACTTGCTGAACAAATCTTTCTACGGGATGTCGAAATTGAATACTTTGTTCCTATTTTTTGAAATGAAGATTTGCTCCCATGTGGATAGTTCTTGTTTTCCTGATGTATGTTTTAGTAGTTTTGGTTCTGGATTTATGTTGTGGTATTTTTCCCAAAAATGCATGGCAACTGCTGATTTTTCTAATTTTTTATGTTTTATGTTTCTAAAGTGTTCCTTTGCTCTTGTTTCTGAATTTATTTTGGTTTTTCCAATATAAATTTGACTACAGTCACTGCATTCAATTTGATATATACCAGACTTTTTGTTAGATGGAATGGCCTCTTTGAAGTTTGAGCAAATTAGGTTTTTTAAGGCTAGTTTAATGTTTTGTTTTTTGAAGACTTTTTTGAATTTATAAAAGGCCCATGGATGGTAAGTGTCCACAAGGGAACAAATCTTCATTTCAAAAAATAGGAATAAAGTATTCAATTTCGATGTCCGTGAGAAAGATTTGTTCAGCAAGTTCCTTAAACTGCCACCAGAGGAGACCTATGACAAAATATCGTCAACTACACCAATGAAAACCAGTCGATGGCCGGTTGAGGATGGAGGCAAAGTCTCTGAAACATGTTCCGGAAAAATTTAAAAGTAAGTGTTGTTTAGTGTCATTAATCGACTCCCTTTAAATTTAATTTATTATAACAACACTGTTTTCAACACTTCCAAGAAAGGAACTGGATTTTTATTGAGATAACTATAGAAGCAGTTAGCAACCTGTTTTGTCTTTGAATAATGGAAGATTATTTAAATAATTGAAGTTCCCATCATTCCTTGCCTTGTCTTGTCTTAATCTCTTGTACCAGAAAGTGTCGAGGATATGAGAGATCTCCATTCACTCCTATCTCCAGTAATGGCAACAGCCTCTCATACAGAGAGTCCCCTCTCCTACAATGCTTCTCTAATCCCCTCTTCCCACGTCTTCCTTGATCTTCCTCAAGCCTTCCTTCCTTTCACTCTCACCTTCTTCATTAACCTCTGCAAGCGGTCTGTCGACATTCAGTGGACCTGGCCAAACCATATTCAATACTTTGCAGATGGCTGTATTTCAGATTCTGTCCCTCCTGGTTTTGTCCTCTACTTTTCAGAGGTATTTCATCTCTGCCGCCTGGATTCTGCTCTTAGTACTTTCCGTCAGTGCTCAGGATTTGCAGCCATAGGTCAGTGTGGATACAAAGGTGTATTTGTAAACTGTTAGCTTTGTACCCTTAGATCAAGTGCCAAGCATCTCCTTCTTTTGAGCACGTTTGTTCGGATGACATTAAACAGGCAATTTCCTCCTCCATTTTCCCGTTTGATTGAGCCAATATACTTGAGCTTGGTGACTTGCACCAATGGTTTACCACCGACCATGATACTGTGTCTCTCTTCATTCCTGCTGATAACCATAATCTTTGTCCTGTCCACATTCACCACCATGCCGTTTTTCTTAAGCTCTTCCACCCAGACATTGATGTTGTGTTGTAGATTTTGTTTGCTGGAGACAACAACAATCAGGTCATCAGCAAATGCCAGGTCAGAAAGTCGTATTGGCCGCATGAGGTAATTTCCGACCATAGATTTCTTGTAGATGCGTAGGCTTCCACAACCTGTGTTATCATAGGTATCCTTAGCTTCTGGAGAAGGCCGCATTGTATGATGGCAACTAGCCATCATATGACGCGGCCTTCTCCGGAAGCTAAGAATGCCTACCATAAATCTCTTGATTCTCTTATGACTCAGCTTTATAATTTGATCAAGGTTCACAATGAAAAGAAGAGGAGTAAGACTGCAGCCTTGCCCATCATTCTTGCTAATTTGAATATCGCAGTGGACTATCTAAGCATGTTAAATGGTGTCTCCCACCTGCAAGCACATGAGCAGCATTCAGCTCCTCATTAACTCTGGAGAATTTATGTGAGGGAGGTTAGGTTATGTTAGGTGCAGAGGACCTACTCCCATTAGCCTTGAACCCATAGGAACAAGACCTGGGCCTCCTTCAACCAGGGAGTTATCTGAGCTGTCCCAAAGGGCGCCTGGCGTCCTCCGTGGGGCTTTCCATAGGGCAAACCTAGAGACTAACAAGCCCCCCCATCTGGTCCATGGACACAAGACGGAATGGAAGTGGATACGCCACTTATGCGCGTCAACCCCGCAGGGAAGACTACCGATAACCTCGGTGGGGCTGAATGGTGATCTAGCACACCTTTCTACTAGCTTTGCAGGCTAGTACCCGGGAGAATTGATGACTTCCCTCAACCCCATCCATAGACATACCCGATTCCCACGGGTATCGGGAACCACTGCCCCCTCGAGACCATCCCAATCCGAACAACTCCCGAAGGAGGGGCTCCGATGTTCGGCCCGAGGTTCCTCTAGTGACGTCAGGGGTACCACAAGGGCTAAGGGTCCGCAGTGCCCGCACCACGGCAGCTGAAGGGGACGGATGTGAGGGAGCATGAAATTTGGAGCAAACCTCCTTTTTATACAAAATTTCAATGATACCACTTTTATGTTCTTATCCTACTATCGACTTTGATTGGCCACTTACTCAGCATTCAATGAGAGACAAACCATTAACTTCTGTAAGTCAAATATTTCTGCTTGCCTATCTTTATAACTACTTCTCCAACCTCCCATGTGGTAGTGACTAGTTTGGAATTTTTCCTATATCTTTTTCTTTGCTTCTCCAGATCTGATGGCCAAAACTTTGCCAATTTCCTGAGTCCACTATTGCATTGGTGGACTTGAACTTATGTCCAGCAAAGTTTATTACAATTTATTTATTTTTAGTGCTAAAAGCTATCCATAGTAACTGTAAAGGGTTCTGAATTTATACGTATTTTTAAATCATTTTTGACCATAAGACTTTTTCATTAACAAATGTTGGATCTAACAGAATATTGTATTGTTTTGTATACCTGCAGAACCAAGGAAAATCTGAAAACCAGTGAGCATTAAATTACTATATGCCTCTATATGGCATTTATGTAGGACTATACACCATAGTAGACAACATTATTTACATATCAATATATCACGTTTACCATACCAAAAATACAAGCAACAATATTGCATAGAGAGCAAGGGAAATCTGTTGTGTTTGGTAGCTGCCATTGCTAATACTAGCCTTTTAAATTTGTTTTTTAGGTTAGAGTTGGCATTTAGCAATAATATTATTTCATCTCAGGAAATGAAGAAGGCCATGGAGCTCAGAATGGCCGAAAGCTCGAATTTGGGTACTTTGACACAGCTGATCACTCGTGATGTCTTAATTAGTAGTATCGTACTACAAAACACTCTGTACATAAATGAAATTACCACATGGCAAATCGTTGAGGCATATTGACCTTCATGACAAAGCGCTGCATTCACTTGCTATCTTGTTTACCAGAAGAATGAAATATTTGCAACTTGGTATACAGTACATGACAAAACACAAACAGAGTACTTGGGGGGCCATGTGTCTGATATGAAATGCTACGCAATAAATTATTATATGCAAATGTAAATTATTATAGGCAACTGTAAATTATCATTGCAGCCACTTGACACAAAGGGATTTTGATTCCCTTTTCTTACTCCTTGTCACAGTATTCGATCATGTTATATATGACTTCATGCACCTGCCAATGTGTGACACATTGCTGTGATTGCTTTTGGCTCGCCATGTATGTATGATAGACTTACGTAAACAACTCCATTATTTTGATTCTTTCTGATATGCCTCCACGCTTTGCCAAGTAGTACAGTAAGTATTTATGTACGGATTTTACTTTATTTTTGAAAATGCAAAGATATTACATGCAGTTAATTTACAAAGTTGTATACAGTTTTGAAAAACACACACATAAATACATCAGAATGTCAATTAGGAACAGTGTTATATAGTGCATTAATATGAGCACATAGAATGCACTCCTTTGGTGAACCCTCTTAATATGGCTCCTGTCCTTAATCAAGCTAAACCCTCCCTCTCATATCTATCACATATGTCTATATATGTTTCCCTTCCCCATTCTGTCTTTATTTTCAGGTATACATTTAGTATTTCTTACTTATTAGATTTCCCCATATCCCTTGTCTGTCAATGTCCTCTCCTATTCTTAATAATTGTCCAAAAACCTTTTACATTTCTTTCTCTCTCATGCCAGATATCCCCCATCCCTATTTTGACCAGCCTTCTCTCTAGCTCTGCCCACCAACTGTCCATACCTGTTGAATACTTCTGTTGTTCTAGACAGATGTTTAGTCTAATTACCTTGATAATAGCATTAGCCGGAGGATCATAACTCAGTTTTAAAACTGGGGTGCTAACAGAAGGGACACATCCCATGTTTTACTCTTTGAAAGTGAAATGAAATGTGTAGTGTTTCAACACTCGCTTTTACTACATACAGCACTACAGGTAGTGGCACTGATGATACATGAAATGAAGATGGAGCACTGGTGGAATGAGATGGCGGGGAAACCAGAGATCCTGGAGAAAACCCGTCCCAGCGCCATGCTGTCCACCACAAATCTCACTTTGCAGTTACCTGGGATCGAACCTGGGCCACCTTGGTGAGAGCCAAGTGGTCCAACCACTCAGCCATAGTGTGGCCTTTTATTCTTTGGCTTATCCACAGTCCAAGCAGCTTTTTTCTCTTACTACTGTATCACCATGAAGACTGACCATCTACAACACATGTTTATGGAGGGGGAAAATAAGAGAACAATAGCATGGGGCACAAATTGACATGTCTGGTTTAGATATATGGCTTATACCTTAAACATTTCTGTTATTACTAATTAAAGCAAGAATAATCTATCTACCAATATTACAGGATGATGAAAATGTTGATAGAAAGGCAGATATATAACGTAGCCAATAATAATTAAATACTCTTTCTTAAACAAACTATATATAAACAAAAAAGTTAAAAATAAAACCCATCGTCTTTGCAACAAAATGATGACTTTGTATTTATCTAAAACTGCACATTACTAAGTTTATTATACTTTAAAAGTTTGCAGTGCCATTTGAAAATTCAATTTAATGCAGCATCTATATCCACTAGGATAATTTTATTCTATGAAATAAACATCTGTAGTATTGATAGAGTCGACATGAAAAATTCAATGCCATGGCCAGGATTTGAACCATGTATCTCCTGCTTTCTATCCAGTCGCTCTTACACATTGAGCTACCATGGCCAATTTGCCGTCCTGACATTAAATTCTCCAGTTGACTCATGTTTTTCCCCGGTAAACCACTAGGCGCTCTCGCATCCGAGATACACCGTTTGTGGTGACTTACTATCGTAAGTACTTGAGTCCAGGCTTCATTATTTAACTCTTATTATTTAAATTAATTGATGGAAATTAATCATTACTTCACACTAGCCGTATATAGGCTAAGGTATTGGATTGGTTGGATTTCCATCAATTCACTTAAATAATAAGAGTTAAATGATGAAGCCTGGGACTCAAGTACCTACAATAGTAAGTCGCCACAAGCGGTGTATGTCGGATGCGAGAGTTCTTAGTGGTGTACTGGGGAAATACATGAGTCGATTGGAGAATTTAATGTCATGACGGCAAGTTGGCCATGGTAGCTCAATGGGTAAGAGCGACTGGATGGAAACCAGTAGATCCGTGTTTCAAATCCCGACAGTGGCATTGGATTCTTTATGTCAACTCTTATCAATCCAATACCTTAGCCTGTATACGGCTAGTGTGAAGAATTTATTAATTTCCATCAATTAACTTAAATCCGTAGTATGTTTATTACAGATACTGATTTACATAATTTTGTCAGTGATAATTTTTAAAAATAGTTTATAAATCAATATGAGGATAGTGAAACTGCCTGAGTTTAATATTACAGTATACAAGAAATCATAGAGGGGTTTTAATGTATTTTTATATCAAATGATGTAACACCTCTAAAAATGTTTAAGTCACTTGAGCATCCTTCAGAGATGATTTGCCTCAGTCTGACAGATGCTTTTAAGTAATTTATAAACTTTTAGTTATGTTACGTTACTACTACAGATTTACTGTGTAATGATAAATACATAAACAGAGCTGGCCTTCTATTATAGAATGTTATTACCGAAAAACCCTAGCTTACAAAACTAAATGGATAGTCATCCTGAATAACACAGATTTTTCATAAATGATGATAATGATGTTTAAGAAGTGAAAGAAAGAAAATGTTTTTTTTAAGGTTAATATCTAATAGAAAACATGACTGTATACAGTATTAGCGTATGCATTATACTACTTCTAAGAACTGTTTCATAAAATTAGCATTCCTGTAATGAGATTTATTCTTGTAACACTTGTGAGTAGCTGTACCACATATGTTTGACAAACACTATTTCTGTGGTGTTGATTTACTATTTTATTCCAAAAAATGAAAGGGAATCTAAAATCAAAGAGTTCGGTATTAATTATTCGTTGTGTGATAGCTCAATAGTCCATTAAGGTTTGAATATGCATTTATAGTCTTTCTTGGCTTTAATGATTTCAATATTTCATCCACTGTCACTTTGTTGCTAATAGCTTTGAGTTTCCATTCAATGCTTAACATAATGTACTTTCTTTGTGCTGAAATTTTAAACACAAATATACCACATTCCAATGTGTAAGGACTATGATACAATGAAGTACAAAATTAATATAATTTTGAGTTGAACTAATACTCAGTGCTCCACTTATTGCTAGTATTTACCTAGAACACGTTTTGTTAGAATCTTCCTAACATCATCAGCTGTTGTCGACTAATGGATGTTGGTTTGGTGAACTCATTGGAGGCAATAGGTGCATCTCTCTCTGTCAGTATCTTGATGGACTTGAAGTTTGAGTTTTCTTCAAAGGTAGTTCTAAACTAAACAGTTTTCTTTCATATTTGCTTATGAAGATTTTTTCTCAAGTGGTTAATGCAGCTGAACTTTGGACACTTTTTAATAAGTGGATTTTGCGTTCTACTTCATGATTCTTTTTCCAAAAATAGTACACTACCCTTGATTTATCTATTTCTCTGTTCCTGATGTTCCTAAAATGCTCTTTAAGTCTAACGTTCAAATTCCTTTTTGTTTTTCCAATGAAAAAGTTGTCACAGCCTTTGCGGTTTATCCGGTACACACCTGATTCTTTGTCTGTGGGTATCTCCTTTGTATTTTGTGATTTCTAAAGGTGTTGTACACTAAATTTGTTCTGTGGGGCCAATGTGATATTGTGCTCTTTGAAGACTTTTTGGAAAAGGTGTGTAGCTCTGGGATGATATGTAAATTTTCTGTACGAAGGTGCATTGCTGATTGGGGAAGGAGTAGTTACTTGTTTGCATCTTTGTTGTCTTTTGAATTTATCTTTTATTTTTCATCAATTCAGTAATGAATCCATTATATTCTGCAATGTGAATGATATTATTGTACTCTTTGATATGTTCCATCTTGTTTAAAGATACTATCCAGTCTGTAAGTTAAACTGTTTATAACAGCATGCTTTTGTTGTCTTGGTTTATATCCATCCGCTTTTATGAAATTTTCTGTGTGTGTTTCCTTCTATGTATGCCAAATTCAAGTTTATTGTTTTCTTGTGATTTTTTAATCTAAGAAAGGGATTTCATTATTTGTCTCTTTTTCTATGGAAAATCTTTACTACTCATTCCCCAATCAGCAATGAAACTTCATACAGAAAATTTATATATCATCCCAGTGCTACACAGCCTTTCCAAAAAGTCTTCAAAGAGCACAATATTACTTTGGCTCCACAGAACAAATTTAGTGTACAACACCTTTTGAAGTCACATAATACAAAGGAGACAAAAAATCAGGTGTGTACCGGATAAGCTGCAAAGCTTGTGACAACTTTTACATTGGAAAAACTAAAAGGAACTTGAACATTAGGCTTAAAGAGCATTTTAGGAACATCAGGAACAAAGAAATAGATAAATCGGCGGTAGCGTACAATTTTTGGAAGGAGAATCATGATATAGAACGAGATATCTACTTATTAAAAAGTGTCCAAAGTTCAGCTGCATTAACCATGATGGAGAAAAATCTTCATAAAGAAATATGAAAGAAAGTTGTTTAATTTTGACACTAACTTTGAAGAAAACCCAAACTTCAAGTTCATCAAGATACCGACAGAGACGCACCTATTGCCTCCAATGAGTTCACCAAACCAACGTCCATTAGTCCACAACAGCTGATGATGTTAGGAAGATCCAAACAAAACTTGTTCTAGGTAAATACTAGCAATATGTGGAGCATTGAGTATTAGTTCGACTCAAAATTATATACAAATATACCACATTGACCTACACCAACAATGAAATAACAGGGCCTCTATACTGAAGGTGTATGCAAACAGTCGACACTTGTTATTATGATACAATATTTCTTTGGATTATAGGACAGCAGGAGAGAATTAAATGCATGCAATATCAATTTGGAGTTTAGGGTTGGAGCAAAGGCACATTGCATTATCATAGGAACACTGCCAATTCAACTTTGAGGATATTTTTTGTTCACTCTTTCTTTCTTTTTCCTCCTCTGCTGTTTTGGTTAAGTGCAATTCAGTTAAGCAGTTTTAATGTATTAAAGTATTCTTTCCAACTATTTTTATTTCTTAAGATGGTTACAAAAGGAGGTAAATGTTTATGATAGAAGGGCATGATGTAATTCTTGGAAGATTAGCTATAGTTCTCCTTTAAAGAAGACTGGCTTAGAGCTTGTATATTTATTTTGTGTTGTTTTGAATTGAATGCAGGAGTTACGATCATACGCAGTGCTACAGCTCTACGGACTATTACAGCACGAGTGTCGAGTACGGGTACCAGGAGGACAGGTCGGTAGTGGAGTGCCCCCTGTTGTTCTCTGTGTCTCACGCACCACTTTTCAGCACTTTGGGTTGTTTGCACCTCCCCCTGTATATATGTGTACCAAGTTAAATGCTTCCAGTGGTTTACACAAGTTCCTGCAAAGGACTTGTTTCATTTGTTTTCAAAAGAATAATGTTCTTTTAAAATTAATAGCATTTCGATTACAAAGAAAGATTGAAAGCATTTAACGTTAGGTGTTGTGTTGTTCCTGCACTAAGAAGTATTTCTTTATGTATTTCTCCACAGAAAACCAAGGAAGTGGTACAACTATGTGTTTATATTTGTAGGAGTAATTCCAAATGTGTCTATCTTACCCATCTGTCTGCATGAAAATACCTAAACCTCTGCACCTCTGTTGCTGTTTGCTTTGCTACATGATTAGGATTATTCTACCTTTTTACTTTGTATTTGCTGTATCTTTCATGGTAAATAAGATTAGTACTTGAATAGTTATTCTGTAAACTTACAGGTTCTTTATTATAAAACCAAAAATATTTTCTGCAATACTGATGAGCTTTGAAAGAACTAAATGTTCAAAACCAATGTAGGTTGCAAAGAGTAATATTCAGACACAACTGATATTTCCTTTGGAGCTTTAAACGTAATAAGAAGAAATTTACCACAGACAAGACTGATGCATAAAATTATTTGTAAGTTCTAGTTGAGTTGTCACATGCAGCAAAAAAACTATAGATTCAATGAATATACCAATGGATTATGTATATTTTATGCTCGACCAAACCAAACTTTAGTATTTATACGACTGGTAGCAGTACTTTAATGGGCCTCATTGAAGTACACCTGTTCATTAAAGTATTGGTATTCGACCAATCAGAAGTGGCCACTTAACATTGTGAAAGCACAAGTATCAATTATTATCATTTCGATCGTCAATTGTACTAACACCAGTTTAGAAAATACTAAAAATATCTGACACTAGTAACAGTGACATTGAACTTACACCCCCAGAAATTATGGCAAAAGCAGTCAATGTTACCAATAAGTTACCACAAAAGTTAAGAAAGATGTATGAGAAATTCTACACATGATTCATGGATTGGAGAATATCAAAAGGTATAAATTTGTTTTTAAAATATGTATTCCTAGTGTATTTCGAGAATTGTCTCAAAATATGAAATCATCGACCTCGTGAGCCCACTATTCTATTTTAGATTCAACACTCAACATTAAGCACCAAATTGACTTATCTAAATTCTCAAAACTGAACAGCTTACTAAAATGCAAATCAGAAGGATATACAGGGAAAAAGGCCAAAACATTTACGTCTGATGAGTTGAAAACATTTATAAATGAAGCATCTGATGCTAAATACCTTGAAAAAAGTAAGTTTCTTTTCTTAATGTTACTAATATTTTGTTTTAATGTTTTTAGGTTAAACTGTATCACACATTAACAGCTGTTTATAGGGAAGTAATGAATATTTCTGCATCTGTGTACTACATACTACATCTCAGACAAAAGAATAGCGACAAAGACAAAGCAATAACAATTGTAACATATCACTCAAACCAGAAATGAGTACTTTGAAATGAAACCTTTAATTTAGATACATGATTGAGGATAAACAGTCGAATGAAGTTTGACTATAATGGTAATTAAAACACTTGTACCATACTCAAGTTTTAATTACTACTGTTATAGTCTCATTGCATAATATACTATTATACTGTTGTGATTATGCTGCTTTTTATTCGAACCAGCCAGAAGTTAATTTCCTTTTTTGACCCCTTTATTTTTTATTTTCATTGCATTAAACTGCCCATTTCTGCTCTCTATTTTGAAATAGTTATCCTGAATGCCTCCTTCTCTTGCGTCTTATAGTATAATTATCATAGTTGTCATAATCATTATTAATATAGAATCCACCACCAATCACACCATTAGTGGTACCATCTCCTTCATCATCATCATTATCATCTCTGTGATCATCAGCGGCACCACCACATCACAGTAATGGATAATCAAGGTTGGGGAGATGCAGACTTGTGAGTGAAAGGTCTGCAGCTCAATTCCTGACAGTATTATCTTTCCTAAAAGAGACTTTTCCCAGATGTTTCTTAAATTTCATAACCAGCAATAACTGGAGAGGTAACTTAAATTTAGGATTGGCATATTTCCTTCCTAAATTTCCATTCCTAATTATTGTTAGTTAAACTATTAATTTAAACTACTTAAGTAAATTAAAACCAAATTAAAACATTCTCTTTCTAAATTAAAAAATTTAAAGGTAATCAAAGTAATATTAATAATAAATATTCATGACAATAACCTCTAACTCTTCCATGCATTTTGCTGTGTCCAACTCAATGGTACTTGTAATAAGAAGGAATGTTAATTACTAGAAAAAAAAAGAACACTCAGTGCTGCTACTTCAGCCACCATCACTGCTACCACCACTGCCAACCTTTTGGGCTAAAACATCAAAACATCTAATCAAGCTATTCCCAACTATGCCATTATCTTTTTATTTATTCTGTTACTTACCAGAGCAAGCATACGAGGGTCCCAGACCTTACAATTCAAAACATTTGAACAATTTTTTTCTTTATTTCTCAAAATAATCTCCAGAAAGTCTAATACATTTGTCATATTGGTGTTCTAATTTAATTAAAGCATCTCTGTAGTGCAATTTATCATGGTCCTCAAAATAACTGTTTACCGCATCAGTGACCTCCATATTGCTGTAAAAACTTCGTCCTCCAAGACATTTTTTTGAGGTTGAGGAGCACGTGGTATTTACTGGTGCTAGATCTGGTAAATTCAAGCAATTCAAATTTTAATTCACACGTTTTTTCCATTTTTTTTTTTGCCAAGTGAGGTCTTTTTCTTTTTACCTCATCACTCAGATGTTGCAGTAAGCTTGTGTAGTAGTCATCAGTGATATTTTTACCCCTTCCTAAGTACTCAATAAAAATAATTTCCTGTGCATCCCAGAAAACACTCGCCATAACCTTATTAGCTGATACAATTGACTTTGTCATTTTTTGTAGCTAGTTCATCTAGTGCAGTCCACTGTTTAGATTGTGATTTACTTCCTGGAGGGTAGTGCTGTATTGAAGTTTCTTCCATGGTAATAAGCGGTCTCAAAAGTTTTTATGGAATTTTTATGGTAGAGCTCCAAATTCTTAACAAAAACAGTTTTTCTTTGCAACTTTTGATCAGGTGTCAACAAATGCAGCACCCATCTTGCACAGACCTTGTGAAAGCCCAAAACATGACTTAAAATATTACCTGCACATTCTTTTGATACACTTACAGCCTCTGCTATTTCAAACAACTTTAATCTGCTGTCTTGCAGTGCTAAACAATGAATATTTTCAATGATATCTGGAGTTAGGACTTCTACAGGACGTCCAGAGCAAGGCTCATCACTATTGCTTGTAAGTCCCATTTTAAACTGTACAACCCACCTTTTAATCATTGTAGGTGTACGAAGAGGCAGAGTCTTTCAGTGTACTATCCATTTCCTTCTTGATTTCTTTAGACGTTAAGTCTTTCAAATGGAAGTATTTAATCACTGCTCATTTTTCCAAATTCTCCATTTTCGTGAAACCTCTTCACTTATCTTGTTTAAAATGCTGTCATTAAAATAGATAACAAGCTATTGTCCTGTAACTATTGATAAAAGCTAATTGAAAACTCACTATATACAGTTAATGCCATTGCCTAAGATAATATTCAAAATAAAAAGGTCACCAATATTACCACTGAGGTATATGCCCCCCTCTCTTGTGTGTGTTAGCATGTCTACCTCACATCCATGAGATCCCAAGTTCAAATGTTGGTCAGGGTGAGTTATCAGGATAAGGTTCTTTTACTAGGGGTTCTCTTATCCTGAAAGGTGATTGGCAGATAACTCTTTAAGTTCTATGGATCGTGGGTTCATTTGAGCATCATTTCACCTATTTCATTCATCATTTGATATGACTTATTTTGGAGGACATTAATTAAAAATATGAAAATTTACAGTAATTGATTTGTTATTAGACTTATAAAAATCTCTTGAGTCATAGAAACCTTTGTTGTTCATTCTTCTCATTCTCTTACCTTGGAAACTCTTACTACTGTTTCTTTTATAAATGTATATTAAAACACAAAGCATTGAATAAAAACTTTGACTACTTGATCATGATATCAACTACATGATACAATGATCATTTAAAGCCAGTTATGTAATACAAGCAGGAGCAAAGCGTGGTATGGCATTTATGGAAGGTTTTTGTAATTTACATCCTCCAATGTTAAGTCATATTGGACGGTGAATGAATTAGGTGAAATGATGCTCAAAGGAGTCCAGGGTCCATGGAGCTTAGAGTTACCTGACATTTGTCTTGAAGGACAAGGGAAAACCCCGGAATAAACCTTGTCCAGGTAACTCACCCTGACCGAGATTCGAACACGGGACTTCTTGAACGTGAGGCAGACATGCTACCATCTATGCTACCGAGGCGGGCCATTTATGGAAGTGCTGCGTGTATATAGGCAACGAGTTTCGAGTCCAACCATGAGTTGTAGATATATAGGGGTAGCTTCCCTGAAGATCATGCCAGCCTTTGCCACTGAATACAAGTCAACTTTTCTTATGCACGTCATCTGTTTGTAGGAAAAGAATCTGATATGTTACATTCAGATGACTTTCTCTGCCGGTGTCATTTATTAGTTGGTGTACCAAGTATTGTTACAAAAGCTTATTTTTCTGTCGACTTCATTTTATTTGTGATGAACTTTGTAGAAATAAGTATACTGCAATTTTCATTGCAGATAATTAGAAATAGCAGTAGACATATGTTTTAAAACTGGAATGCTCTATGTTGGTCTTAAAATGATACATTCTTTTCATGCAATTACTGAAAACAAAGGGAATGTCGACAGGATTTTATAAAAGACCAACTATATTATGGAAATCTCAGAAGCATTTTATGTCTCAAAAAGATTTATTTTAAATACACTGGGTGTTATAAAAGGTCTATACAGTTTGTTCCATACATTTTCACCCATCGCCACAAATTATTTCCAGAAAATTCAGGATATAAATATTCTCTCTAATGTAAATAACCATGATATGGTATTTGAATCAAAAACATAAGAGAAATTACAAATACACCCACACACACACACACACACACACCCACACCCACACACACACACACACACACACACACACACACACACACACACACACACACACACACACACACACACACACACACACACACACACACACACACACACACACACACACACACACACACACATACACACACACACACATACACTTTTTTCCTAAAACTTCTTTTTTAAAGATCTGAAAATGTTATACAAATATAACTATTTGTAAAAAAAAAAACTTCACTTATCTTAAGAAAATGATGTCAATTTTTCTTATTAGTTGAATTAGTTGAGATCGATTTCACAAACCCTTGTTCACGTCCTCAGACAACACACTTCATCGTCAAGGAAGTTCCTATGTTAGTATGTATTACCAAAATCTGAAAACAAAACAAACTTAAAAACAGAAACAACTGCTGGTATTTCAAAATTCGTTATGCAATGTTTACTTTTTAAAATAAATATTTTTCCCCAAACCATTAAATCTACCGGAACATTTAATTGTTTTAATAATTTAACTTTAGGATTTATTTCATGGTTCAACAAATTTGTGAAATAAATCTCAACTAATTCAACTAATAAGAAAAATTGGCATCATTTTATTGAGATAAGTGAAGTTTTTTGTTACAAATAGTTATATTTGTATAATATATATTGCTTCCCTGTAAGTAGCTTAATTTTCTACTTAATCTGAAGATGTATATTTCGGTGAAACCTTACACTATGCTCATACATGTATTCACTTAAGAGTTTGATAGCAGCATCTCTGCACTATGTGGAGCCTGTGTGCGAAAAATCGGATATGGAATACAGCTGGAAGTACTTCAAAATGAGTCCAGAATACATAGGAACATGCAGGCATAGTAAATGACACAGCATTGTATGGGAGGGATTGTTTACCCCTGCGGGCAACGGTCTACACACAGCATACATAAGGAGTGCCGATGCAGAGCTAATAAGGGATGTCCAGCAGCTGCTTTCAAGTGGTCACATTCAGCACTTTACAGGCTTCAGTTTTGGGCATTGCGGTTCTACTCCGCGGCAGATTTTTGGTGCATAGTACATAGAGCAGAGATGATGCCGTCAAACTCTCAAGCAAAAACAGGTATGAGCATAATGATAGTTCCCTTGTTAGTATCAAGTTTCTTGGTGAATGCAATACCTCCTCTAGTTACTGATGGTAAGCAACAGAGACAGTAAGAAGTCTGATGTTTCACATGCATACTACTCAGAAATGGAAAAAGTCACTTCTCAGAATCATAAAATAATCCTTAGATAATGGTCCTTCCTTACTAGGATTGAAAGTCTGCTTAAGCAGATGCATGCACTGTTGCTGTGTACATAACTTTATAATTTTGTAGCTAATTGTGTTCCATAAAATTCAGTAAGCACCTCTCCGTATAAGTTGCCACTCCTGTTTAGCATAATGCCATTGTAGATTTCTTACAGTCCCTCTCCACACAGTACTTCTATACTTCTTAATTCCCAGTAATTTCTCATTTTATATACTGTCCTGCAGATTGATTCATGTAATTTAGTAGACACCTAGTGAACAGTGTATCATAATATAATTATGCTTCTGAAGGATAGCTTAGAATATCCTGAAATTTAAAATAGTTATATATTTTAAAGTTGCTAGCTACCTAATAGAGACTGGGAACAGGCTCATTGCATAAATTCTCATTTTATGGCTGGGCACAGATTATATGACGTGTGCTCCATTCACAGTTTACTTACAGTTTATTCATTTTAAAACTCCTATGTTACATATTGATAAATATTAATAACATGCTTTAAAATCAGTGTTAACCTACAACAGACAACTACATAAAAGCTAATGGCTACAACCCAAGATTCCAACAACATTGGCAATCTTCAATAGTTTAACACACAGACTGGTCAACATTCCTCTCAGAGCAGAAGAATACAAAACAGCATACAACAAAGTTATTGAAGTAGCACAAAAGAAGACTTTCCCAAATCATTAGTAGACAAAACAGTGAACTTAGCAAAAAAGAAGAAGCTACTAAAGGAAACCACAACCCTCTCAGCTACAGAAACTAATATGACCTTCGAAAAGTTCACTTACCATCCATGGGCCTTTGATAAATTAAAAAAAAAAAGTCTTCAAAAAACAAAACAGTCAACTAGCACCAGTCAGCCCGCCTTGGTAGCATGGTGGTACAATGTCCGCCTTACGTTCAAGAGGTCCCAAGTTCGAATTTCGGTCAGGGTGAGTTACCTGGATAAGGCTTTTCCAGGGTTTTCCCTTATCCTGAAAGACGAATGTCGGGTAACTCTAACTTCAATGGACCATGGGCTCATTTGAGCATCATTTCGTCCATTCCATTCATTGTCCGATATGACTTAACGTTAGAGGAAGTAAATTAAAAAAAAAAAAATAGCACCAGTCAACCATTACTTCTTAAAAAACCTAATTTGCTCAAACATCAAAGATGCCATTCCATCTAACAAAATATCTAGTATATATCAAATTGAATGCTGTCACTGTAGTCAAATTTATATTGGAAAAACCAAAATAAATTTAGAAACAAGAGCAAAGGAACACTTTAGGAACATAAAATACAAACAACTAGAAAAATTAGCAGTTGCCACACATTTTTGGGAAAAAAAACCACAACATAAATCCAGAACCAAAACTACTTAATCACACAACAGGAAAACAAGAACTGTAAACATGGAGCAAATCTTCTTTTCAAAAAATAGGAACAAGGTATTCAATTTCGACATCTCCCAGAAAGATTTTTTCAGTAATTTCCTCAAACTACCACCAGAGGAGACCTATGACAAAATATCACCAGCTACACCATTGAGAACCAGTCGATGTCCGGTTGACAATAGAGGAAAAGCCTCTGAAATATATTCTGGGAAATGTAAAAGTAAGTGTTTTTTAATGTCATTAATCGACTCCTTTAACTTTAAGTGTTAACCTTGTTATAAATTGGATTAAAAGTGTAATCCATGAGCAATAGCTGCTGCATAGTATTTAAAATTTAAAGCATAGCAGCTGCATGACCAGAAGTTTTAGAAGCACCTACTTCTTGTGCAACACGTCTTAGAAGCTTTCTTGGAGGAACATTTGAATGATGTACCAATATTGGCAGTTTTTTTCTCCATTAGTATGTATCTTTTGTGGCTCTTAGGATTAGTGATCCTACTGTCCTAAACTTATCAACCGAGACTGAACCTGGAATACCAGCATTTGAAATTGCCTACAAATCTGTCCACATGATTGGGATCTTATGTCATACATAAAAATGTTTTCTTCAAGTTCAAACTATTGATTGACATCTCAGTGGACTAATAACAAGTTAACAACAGTAACAATAATAAGAATATTCAGCAATTCATGCCCGACAAAAATATCAGGAAAAAATACTTCTTTACTTTTGTGATGTACAACAACATTATTTTACCACCCTTCGAAAAATCTACTCTTCTCAGTTTGCAATAGCTATCTTTCCCAGAAAAACAGTTTTCAGAACTAAGAGGCATACACCCTCTACATCACTTTGTTCATAATCAGTGTTGTGGTCACTTTATTCAATTACTACTTCTTCGCTTGATTTGTCACTGTCTATTATGTCTTTTGGAAGTTTGTTGAATATCTTTATCCAAAAAACTGTGTCAAACTTGTTTTGCACTATATACTTTAAGATCATCAGTCAATCTTGATGTGCTTAAAATAGCCTATTTTGCCTACTTTCACTCGCAGTTATCCTATGGCATAATATTCTGGGGAAAGACGAGCTATACGAAAAGAATGTTTATAATACAAAAAAGGGCCATACGTTTAATGATGAATCTTTCCAGTACCACAAGTTATAGACCTTATTTCAGATCATTGAATATTCTGTCAGTTCCATCTATATATCTCTATGAGGTGCTGGTGATCGCTCATAAACAGTTAAATATTTTTGTCACAAATGCTGAAATACATAGTCACAACACTAGAGGTAAATCACATCTTCATGTTACAGGGCATAAGAGAACCCTATATGAAAAAAGTATACACTATAACTGTATTAAATTGTACAACAAACTTCCTCAATATTTCAAAGAATTACCAAATTTAACAATATTTAAAAGGAAATTAAAGAAGTATCTAATACAAAGATGTTTTTATTCAGTAAATGAATACCTTGATGAACAGTGAATCAATTTTGTTAGACATATGTATTATATATATTGCAATTGTAAATACTATCACCTTATTTGTTTATCCGATCATGTGTTTACTGTTAATCTGTAATGTAAAATTGTATTGACGAAGCCGATATTTCTGTAATTGGAAATCTTATGGTGAATAAATTTGATTTGATTTGATTTGCAATATTTCCTCTGGAGTTGTTTTTCTATGTGAAAAAGCATTTTTATTGCTACATGTTCATAACTATGACAGCATGCCAGTGAAATGAGATTACCTATGTGGACAGGCGTGCGGGTAGCTTTATAACCAGCTCGACAATGCTTAACAAACATGATCACAAACAATCCTTTACACTTGTAAAATACGATGTGACTGTATCAACACATGCTCAAAACAACAATGGACAAATAGTAAGCATAACAAACTGATGGAATCATTAGGAATGTTGCCATATGCAAAAATGTAAGATTGGGGTATTTTGTACCCCAGCGTGCCCACTCTTGGGTTAAAGACAGGCCAAACAAAAGCACCTCAAGGACGAGATTCAGTAATAATAATGAGAAAAGTGCGCTCAGATTGAGCATTAATATACAAGCATACAAGCATTTATATACAAGTATTTTAGTCTATTTAGTATTTTAGTCTGTTATAGATTTTGTTCTCTTTTTACATTCTATCATATGATATTTTCTGCATTGTTGACCACATAACACACATTTACAATTCACATTCAGTTCGTGAAAGTTTTTGATGATGCATATCTTATGGTGAAAGCCATGTACTGAAAGTCTTGTTGTCACATGTCTCTGGTTTCTGCATTCTCTGGTCCAGCTATCACCCATCATGGTTGGTGTGTTGTAGGTGTATCTCCTTCTTCTTTAGATCCATGATGTTGATCATTTCCTGGTATGGTCCTGTTGATGGTAGGCAATGTTGTAGTCTGATGTCTTCTATGAAATAAGTCTCTTTCAACATTTCATACATCATTCGAGATGGCGCTATTTTTCCCACTCTTAGGATCCATTTCATGAACATTGTCTTAGCTTTTTCTATTGTTTTTAGGTCACCGATTTTAAGCTTTTCCCATATGATCCCCATTCCATATGTTATGACTGGTGCAAACTATGACCAGATTCAGAAATTGGACATAGTTTGCAAAATCCTGATATGGATGATTCATGGATTATGCTTTACTTGTAACATTTTGAAAAAAGTTATAAAAATCTTATTAAATAAACATAGCTTAATAGATAATACTTGAATAGTTTTACTGAGTTTTCTCACTATTGTTTCAGAATTTAATTTTTATTCAGAAGTCATTAACAAGTAAATATAAATATAAATATTTACATTTCTTTCTTTTTCACTAAATGGAACATCTTCGAGATATAGTTCACTGTTAAAATAAAACTAGAAATATTGTTCGTCCTGGTACTTTAGCAATTCGACTAGCTGCTAATATAATTGCAGGACACCTTTTAATAACTCTTTTAGGAAATACCAGAAGAACAATACTCACTGACTTGAGATGAATGGATGCCCGTCTGGTCTAAATACATGTGATAGAAATAAAAGCTTTGGTATTGATTTTAACGAAACAATTTCAAAGCCATAAGTAAAAGAAATTCCATACATTTTGCTTTAACTAATTGGGGATATTCAGCACTCCCATGGTTCACTTATGGGGTCTAGCCAGGAGCAGAAGATGGACAGGTACAGGTTACATGTTCACGAGCCAGATTACCTCTGCCTTGTGGTGGAGTAATTAGTCAACTGTAACATGAACATGGCTACAGTGCCAAAGCATACAAGTACTTATCAATAACATAGTTATGATAATACCAGTTAGAACATAACTGACCCTTTATAATTATGTATTAGAAATATGCTAACTTCAGATCCTTCTCAATTAACTGTGTAGGCTTCAGCGGCCAGTGTCCGTAGTAATAAAGTCTTCCAAGGAAGGCCACGTCTTGGTTGTTTGCTGATTCTAACGTTTCGCCCTACTATGTAGGACTTCTTCAGGGCTCCTCTTCTTCTTGACAGTTCCTGGAGTGCTGTCAAGAAGAAGAGGAGCCGTTGGCATCAGCAAACAACCAAGACGCGGCCTTCCCTGAAAGACTTTATTACTTCAGACCCTTCTTTACAGTAAATATGTAGGGGGTTCATTTATTGTTGGGAGTTTAACATACAGATGTTAACAGCAATTATGTCATTAGAAAACATTGAAGTAATGATACTAAGAGGACATGAATGACTATGTAGGACTTCTGAAGGAGTCACTGCATTCTTTTAATGTCCAATTGAATGATAACGCTGAGTAGCAATCACATTGAGTTATCCAGTTATGGTTGTTTCCAGGGCTTTCCCTTATGTTGAAAGATAAATTTTGAGTAACTCCTAAGTTCTATGATTTTATGTATGGCTAAACATTAGGGGAAATCAAATTAAAAAAAGAAAAACACTCTGTTGTGCAACTCAATAATAGCATTGCATAGAGACTGGAAACGTTGGGAGAAACGAGTGTTTGCAATGCATGGTTAAATGTACATGTATATAGTATGAACATGTTTTTTGAATTTTCTAGTGATACTAATTCAAGGAAGTTTAATATTTAAGAAAATAAATAGTTTCATAGGACAGGAAAATTTGGAGCTTCTCCTGCTGAATGATAGTGTAACAAATGACGAAAAGTATTTGCCTTAAAACTTCTTTTATTGTCACAAAAAAGTTCCTTAGCTCAATGCAACTACAATCAGCCATTCTTACACACAAATCAATGCTTCAGAACGTCTATACAATGTTCCTTTAAGTCTCTGTAGCATGCAACCTTTTAGCTGTTAATAATCTGACGTACCCACAGGTCCACCTCTAACATGGAGCTACACACTTACTCTGAACACAGCTCCTATATTCATACATAAAGTGCTTTGCTACGGTTGCGCAGTTCGGCGATCACTTACTCGGAGCCGCACTCAGTTACGAAACCACACTGCAGTCACTACCAACTCTACACAAACTGACTCTGAGCAACTAACTACTGACTGACTAATGCTGACTCACTCTCGACCTTGCATCGATTTCTATATACCCACCGGGTGCGGTAGATATTCCTGGAATTGGATCCTACTCGAAGCACGACTTGGTAAGGTACTTTGCGTAGTAGCAACACAGTTTTTCCCCGGCTTCACTACGTCAGCTCGTGACTGGCCACTAGCCAACAGCCAGCCAGTAAGCAACGAGACGATTGTCCTATTCCCGCTTCTTCGTGATGGCGGCTACTTGACCCATTCGACCTTTTTCCTCCAAAACAGACAGCAATGGCGGCGCAATCTCTTGGCAGATCACGTGAACGTCGATCTTACAATACTGTAGGCAAGGAAAGAAAATGAGGATATTAAAATTCTTCGCAAAAGTATTCTGCAGTGTGACACCATAATTTACAATATATTAAAATAAACTTTAAAATTAAATATCAGAGCTGTCGTCACTGAGTGGCTCTTGTCCCCAACATAGCATTGCCTGAGATTGAGATTGTAGAATTTTGTGTTGCCCAGCAAGACACTCTGCTTCACAGATAAGTATTTACCTTCATGATAAGCGATAAAGGTCTAGAAAAAATGTTATCAACTTTACGTATCATCTGAACAATTATGATGTTAAAAGTTTGCAGGCGTTCGTATTAAGTCACGATAATGTTGCGAAATATTTACTTCGATCTGTGGGTATGTAAAAATTGACCGCGAGGATAAGTCTACAGATTGCTCCAGAAGTTGGATAGTTGAATAATTATTAATTGTGTTTCAGATATGGTCAAGAAGACGAGGATCGACAATGGGATTCCGGAGGGTACTACTACCAGGACCAATACGGCACGGACAGCAGAGATCAGTACGAGAATCGCCTCAACACCCGGCGATCGGCCAACCGGAGCAGCATCAAGGCGGTGGACGGCTACAAAGAAGAGGACTACTACAGCACGCAAGGGTACGAGGATGAGTATGGTACCGTCATCAACAGCACCACGACCACGTCTACTCCCAGAGGAGGACGGCGCCTTCACAGGCGCTCCGGCAGCAGACAGAGCTCTGTGGAGGACTACGACTATGCTCCGGTTATCACGAACTCGGGCTATTACGATGATTACGGGTCTGCGGTGACAACGGCCGTCCCAGGGACTGCCACGTCGTCGTACCACAACACCACGGTGCCCCCCGGCCGACCGCCCGGTAAAGAGCTGCCCAAAACTCCGCACAAAACCCTGCCTCCAACGCCGACGACATCCTCTAGGCTGAACAAGCACCACAGTGCCACCGACGTGACGACCTCGACGGTCACCGCGCCGACCCCTTCCGTCGTTACCCCTGGTAGGCGTGGCAGGGCACCCATCTCACGAACAACTTCTGCAGAGTACGATCACGACGGCTATCCCATTGCTCCAGACAGTCAAGACGGCTATTCCAGTTACTACGCGACTCCTCAAACGAGCAAGGACGACGGCTATAACGAGGACTATAATTACGCATACCGTAGCATAGATAACTTACCGCAAGATAGTGTAGATGAGGAAGTGAGGACTAATGGGGTAGTGACAAGTGCGGGGAAAGTGGGTTACCACCAACAGGACTATTACTACAATGCCCACGAGGAGTACGTGAACGAGGAGGAGGAAGATGCAGGCTACTATAATGATACCTTACCGCCGGCCACAACTGTCGCTACTGCACCGGTCACGTCCAGGCCAAGCACTGCCATGTCCGCCATGGCAGAGACGAGGAAGAACTTCTTGGCGGGCGCTGCGAGAAGAGCGGCAGGTGGTGGCACATCCAGTCCTCTTCTACAGCAGAACACGGACTCGCTCGAGTCACGAGACGATGAACTCAGGGACTCCTTCGAGACAGCTGTGTCCTCCATTAGTTCGTCCGCTCACGCCCAGCAGCAGCACCGGCGAGGCGTGTACGACTACTCCACAACGGGCGAGACCACAACTACCACCACCCCCGCCGCGGAGACGGAGCCCTTGCCGCCCCCGGCATCGTCTTCCGCCACCTCGTCGCTCCCCACCACCACGACGACCACGACGACGGCCTCGGCCGGATACCACCAGCAGCATTCCGCCACGCACAGGGGCAGTTGGGACCAAGAAACTTCTAAACCCGTGGCAGCAGCTGCTATACCGGCCTCTTCGTCGACAGTTGTGACTACCACAATGACAATGACCACTACCAGTAGCACCTCCATCACCACCGCAGGCAATGCCGTCCTCCCCTCCTCCTCACAGAGCAATAGGGGTTATCTCCGGCCGCAGGAATCCCTCGACAGTTGCGCCGAGGAAGTAACCCTACACAATGCCGCCGCGGAAATGGACGACTACTATAACAAGAGTATGAACTTTAGAGAATCGCCGCCTTCCGTTCTTATGAACCATTATAACGCGTCGGAAACACCCGTGGAACCGTACCCGAGCTCGCCCCCGCCAAGGGGCTTCCCGCAGGAGAACAGTCTGATAACACCGTACAAACCCGCCCCACACAAGGCACCCGAGTCACCTTCGCCGCCACCCAGTATGCTACCTAAACAGCAGAGTCTAGATGAGCAATCCCATGGCGGGGGCGTCCCGGAATCTCTTGTCGGTAGCCCCACGACCAGCGAGGTCGCTACCGGCACTGGAGGTAGGCCCTCCTCGCAGTCCCAGTCTCAGGGCGAGAAATCCAAGAGTGTGTCCTTCGAGGATGAGGAAGCGGACGTCATGGTAAAACCCCCAACCCAGCAGCCGGAGAGAAGGAAGATGACAGCAAAGGAGCGATGGCACTGGGCGTACAACAAGATCATCATGCAGCTCAATGTAAGTAACCTTTCTTTTACTTGTCCAATTCTAACTCCACGCAGCCATTACTGTGAAACAATACTGCATCCAGCGTTAATTTAATCCTGGCGCCAACAAACAAACTTTGTCCTTCCGCGAAGATGTCAGTTTGTACCTACAATAGTAAGTCGCCACAAGCGGTGTATCTCGAATACGAGAGCCCCTAGTGGCTTACCGGGAAAATATATAGGAGTCAACTGGAGAATTTAATGTCAGGACGGCACGTTGGCCATGGTAGTTCAATGGGTAAGAGTGATTGGACGGAAACCATGGTTCAAATCCAGTCCATGACATTGAATTTTTCAGTTTGACTCTACCTACAACCTTAGCCTATACACGGTTAGTGTTAAGGACAGTGGGACGTGTGAATGCCTAAAAAAAAAAAAAAAAAATCGAATTTTTGTTTTACGTCTTATAAAAATCTGCAAGATTTTACGAATCCAATGATATTTTGCATTATAGGTATTCTTAATATTTAAGCCCTTTAAATGGTGATTTAAATATGGCGTCACCATGTCCCCGCCCCCTTTTAAATACATACATAACCATTGAAATTAAAATTGTTATAACTTTGTGATTTGTGGCAGCAGAGTTATGCGGTAAATTTTATGCTTGTTGTTGGTATCTCTGCTGCAGATGTGGCTGCATGTGTATTTGTAGAAGGCTCTCACAATATGGCGAATTGTTTACATTTGAAGTACATGTGGATTATAGTTGCTGTTTTGTTTACATTTAAAATTATCGACTTGAGTGTTATTTATTCAAGGCGATTTAAAGCTTTGCTATAAATATGGGTAGAGTAAAGCGTTTCAGTTGGAGAAAGGCAGTGTTTTGTCGTAAAAACATAAAAACAGTGTCATTGAAAGTGTATCTAACCTTCCTAGTTGCAGTAAATTTTCAGCTTCTAGAAAAAAAATTGTCTCACATTCAAGCAGATGATGACAACAGCTTTTGCGTAGATAACAATGGAGCTCAGAAGAGTATTGTAATTGTAGAGCTATCATTGTTATCCAAAATAGTGTAGAAAAGTACAGGATTATGGTGCAGGAATGTTGTAACTTTTGGTGAGTTAACTGAAAAATCTGTTGTTTTAGTTTTTTGCATTTTCCCACAAGTTGCAATTTTACATGTTTGGGTACACATTTCTTAGAAACGACTTATGTTAGAGGTCTGAAACTTTTTGTAGTGTCACAAAACATTATGTTTAATAAAATGACTGTAAAGATATTTTCAGGTAAAACATTTTGAATTTTTTAAAATTTAAAATCTGTGCATCTTAAGGGAAAGAATAATGGTATCAAATTCAACTTTTTTGTCTATATACTTCACTATATAAAAATTCTAACACGGTCATTTTATGCATCACTGAGTACTTTATTTCTCCTAAAAAATTGGATTCTTTGTGAAAACAATTATGGCGGTTATGTGTAACTAAATAATAACATGTGTTTAGAGAATTTCGTTTGTTGGCGTCATCTTAGAAAGCATCTGAGAAAAGTTATGAATTGATATTACATGTTTTGCTTTATCAACATATTAAGAAATAGTTGCTTGCCCTGTGACACGGCAAACCCATGAATTTTTATTTTTCAAAAGTGTGTGGTTAAACGCAAGCATTGTGCATTCCATACGTCCCTCTGTCCTTAAGAAATGATTAATTTCCATCGATTAACTTAAATAATTCCGTTTGTTGTTAATCAGAGTTGTAGTCAACTAAACACAAACACGTGTTGATAACACTTTTTAATAATTCTAAACTTCTGTAATGTGTATTGTGACTTTGTGGGTTCGTGAAATGAAAAGTCCAATTTCACCACTCAAAAATGTTCTTTATTTCCACCGACTTACAGTTTAAACACTTGCCAATTACGCAGAATTGCGTACTGCACACAATTACAATTCACCAGTTCGTCCGTTACAGTTTCACTTGTACTCGCGATTACATCAACTCCGATACTCATACACAGTTACGTACAGTCTTCCGTTGCACAATCTTTTCGTTCATTAACACGTCACTGACTAACACTGCCTTCTTACACCAAGAACTGTCACTCACTCACACACTAAACTTCTGACTAGCTGCAGCCCTTTTTATAGGCATCTCGCCGTCTTCTCGGCTTTTCTTGTTCCCAGGCGAAGATTCCAGAAGTTTGAAAGATCCCGTAATTTCCAGAACAGGTGGAAGAGAAACAGACCGCACAATCATGTTTTTCCCCAGCCGTCCCTGTCACCACTATAAGACGGACGAGGGGGAGGCGTGGCTAACACGGACCTCCCCTGTCTTCCGCTCTCAGCTGCTTCCACAGGGTGTTCCAACGCCCGGGTGACAGTATTACTCGATTACTTGATGTCTATTTAGTTATACAGGTGGTAAAGTGTCGCTGTTTACATGGTTACATACGTACCTGGTGCGTCGTAGGCAAAGCAGCTTAGTTCCTCTGCTGGCACAAATAAACAAATGCAGTGCTATTTGTCCTAATACACACACGCAGTTCTTTCTTCGTGCAAAACCCGTTTACTATTCTTGAAGTTTTAGCCTTGGGATCCCTAATTTACAATCTAATCACTGGCGTCACTTAAACTTTGAGCACGTGGAAATGTAACAGACGGCGAAGTTCACAATGAACTTCAGTAATTCAATAGTACTTTAGGCTAACAATTACAATATATTTCTTCTTCTTCTTCTTCTTCTTCTTCTTCTTCTTCTTCTTCTTCTTCTTCTTCTTCTTCTTCTTCTTCTTCTTCTTCTTCTTCTTCTTCTTCTTCTTCTTCTTCTTCTTCTTCTTCTTCTTCTTCTTCTTCTTCTTCTTCTTCTTCTTCTTCTTCTTCTTCTTCTTCTTCTTCTTCTTCTTCTTCTTCTTCTTTCTTCTTCTTCTTCTTCTTCTTCTTCTTCTTCTTCTTCTTCTTCTTCTTCTTCTTCTTCTTCTTCTTCTTCTTCTTCTTCTTCTTCTTCTTCTTCTTCTTCTTCTTCTTCTTCTTCTTCTTCTTCTTCTTCTTCTTCTTCTTCTTCTTCTTCTTCTTCTTCTTCTTCTTCTTCTTCTTCTTCTTCTTCTTCTTCTTCTTCTTCTTCTTCTTCTTCTTCTTCTTCTTCTTCTTCTTCTTCTTCTTCTTCTTCTTCTTCTTCTTCTTCTTCTTCTTCTTCTTCTTCTTCTTCTTCTTCTTCTTCTTCTTCTTCTTCTTCTTCTTCTTCTTCTTCTTCTTCTTCTTCTTCTTCTTCTTCTTCTTCTTCTTCTTCTTCTTCTTCTTCTTCTTCTTCTTCTTCTTCTTCTTCTTCTTCTTCTTCTTCTTCTTCTTCTTCTTCTTCTTCTTCTTCTTCTTCTTCTTCTTCTTCTTCTTCTTCTTCTTCTTCTTCTTCTTCTTCTTCTTCTTCTTCTTCTTCTTCTTCTTCTTCTTCTTCTTCTTCTTCTTCTTCTTCTTCTTCTTCTTCTTCTTCTTCTTCTTCTTATTCTTCTTCTTCTCCTTCTTCTTCCTCTTCTTCTTCCTCTTCTTCTTCCTCTTCTTCTTCTTCCTCTTCTTCTTCTTCTTCTTCTTCTTCTTCCTTCTTCTTCTTCTCTTGATGTAGGACACAGTCCTGTACAGCATGTTTAAGACAATCAATCTATAAAGAGATTTAATGCTAAAATAAAACCTGAAGCTTTCCTGGCGACGAATATGCTCACGTTCTTCTCGGGAAGCAAGTCAGGTGAAAAGACGATTAGAAATCGACGTTTCGGAGTGTGCATCTCTCCCATCATCAGGACATTTATTAAATGTTACAACCACAAATGAATCACTGGATATAACACAAATATAAACAAACACAAAACACTATCAAAATTCGCATTACTGAACAAAAGACTGTTTTCAGTAAATTAAATGCCAAGTCAGGAGATGGCGTGAGTGTAGAAAATTAATTAGGTCAAAGACACGTTGCATCTCCGGCTCTGAACGTTTTGCGACTGCAAGAGATGGATGGGAACGGTTAATAGTACCAACATACAGTAATGAGCAATTGAAAACAGGTCCTCAAAATTATCTTTAGAATAAAAATATAGTCCTATATTAGCTTTCAAACACTGAAACCCAGCTTGCAATTTCATTATCATGCAAGATATTTGTTCCAACACCACTCTATTCGAATATTTCGTTCACACCTTTCACACACACTAACCGCATCTGTTGGTAGTACTGAGAGCCTCTACATCCACTGTTGTAGTCAGGAAGTTAGAACTGTCTGCTACAGCCAATCAACATTGTCGTTGCTAGGCGTGTCTTCCGAATCCAACACGTGTTGCCAGCTTAAATTTGTTTGAGCCACGTGGCTTTAGCTGCTTGTGCTGGTGAACTTTCTTTGCTATATTTTGTCGTGCGTGAATTCCAATTGTTAGTGTTCGTAAGTCCTATTATTATTGCTATTATAGTAATATGGCTACTGGTTCTTGAAATATGTAAATACGTGAAATATTTAAAATACGCATTGTTCCTCTGCTTGGAATTTCCGCTAAAGAGCTAGCAACAGCCTGCTTCCCCCCTCTCGAGAAATGTCAGAGCCGGAGAAGGAGCGGTCAAACTGTAACTAATTTATCAAGCTGTATTGATCTGTACTTCTAAGTTGACAAATTTCTATTTTTAAGGCCGGTTTCCAAGAGGAGCTGAACTGAAATCCAGCAACACGATTAAGCGTGCTCCTCTCGGAGGAAATGGTCTAAGCCTCCTTAATTCTCCGCTCCCAGTAACTGTTGCATTTTTCCAAAATTGTCGTCTCCGAAAATTTGCTCTATGGTCGTTATCAAAACAATGCTCTGCCAGCCCCAGACTTCTCAGGTTGCATTAAACGAATGCTCCGTTCATGTTCGTTTATTCTAGTAGCGATGGTCCTTCCAGTTTGTCCCATATACGGTATCCCACATTCACAGGGAATACGGTACACTCCCGGAACTTGGAAGTCCAGTTTGTCTTTCACCGGTCCCAACAGATGTTTAATCTCCGGAAATGGCTTGTGGATGGTCCTGATGTTGAACTTGGCACTAGATTCTAGTGCTCAGTTAGAAAAGCTGAGAATTGTGTTTCAAGTGGGAAATATACCTTAAATTGATATTCTTAGGTTTGCAGACAGTGAAAAATAACTGCAACAATGTGTGTATGTTGACATCAAGTTTGAACTAAGGCTGGATACTGATACCGAAATTATGGTTTGAAGAAGCAGTCATGATAGATGTCGAAGGAATGTTGGTTCTTTGTGACGATCAAGGCCAAGGCCAGTTCAGTTGGGGGAAGTCTGTAACAATGCCATGAATGAAAGAAGCAATGTCCTTAGAAGGTTTCTAAAGGAATTGTCACTGGACGTATATGAATAGGGAATTCTTCGGATCGTTTACAATGGCGACCAAAACAGCCACAAAAGGACTTTGTTTGTTTAAAAGAGTGTGGAGAGTGAAAGTTATATATAAATACACACGCGCAGTTGTGGTTAAGGCAGTCGTAGGTGTATAGCCGATATGGCTATATCGCGGCTAGGAAGCCATTACGAACATTTATCGGTGTGTAGCCGATATGAGGGAAGAGTCAGACGTGAAGCCTATTAGAGCGGTCAACTTGTTCGGTCTAGAAGATTTGTCAGGTCATCAAAGTTTATCGAGAAATATAATTAGCATTCAGTCACTATAAAACCGTGATTGGTAACCCTCGGTCGGCAGCTTCCATTTCGAGGTTTCAAATAAGAAGCAGTGAATAAATAATTTGGAAACGGGCATTCCAGTGTTGTAAAATTTCCTTCTCACACACATCCACGCATACCCTGAGAGAAACCTCATTGCTCGCCGACTTCTGTGTTCGCCATTATATTATATTTGCATCAAAGTGGCCTACAACGTGGAGCGGTGGTAACCTGTGATCGCCACCACAACATATATTGTTACAATACATATATCCTTTAGGTAACTATTAGCAAAGCGTTAAGTGAAAACAAAAGAACATGGGTAGTTTTATTTTGCGATACTGGTTAATGCAACAAAACAAAATAAATGCTTCTACGCTAAGGTTTAATAAATAACAATAATAAGTAAGTCATGCACTATTTCACTTAATTCGGTAATTAATTAAGAATGAAAATGAAAACTAGACGAAAACTATGAGGGCTGTTCAGTAAAGAATGATTAAAATTCTTTTTGGCAACGTACCTCTACTCATCCTCATAATTTTTTATGATCCGTCTCAAAATAGTCTCCCCTGAATGAGATGCACTTTTCCCAGCGTTTCTGCCAGTCTTTAAAGACATGCTGGAAACCATTTTTGAGAGATCCTTCAAAATCGCCTCCGCAGCCTTCACCATTGCTTCTGATGATGGATAATGCCTCTCACGAAGGGCGTTTCTTTAAGTTAGTGAATAGAAAAAAGTCACATGGGGCTAAATCCGGACTATAGGGAGGGTGACGGATGCACTTCACGTTGATTTTTGCAAGATTTTCAGCAACAACGCATTATTGGTGCCGCGCATTATCGTGGTGCACCATCCAGCCTGCTTCACCGAAATTTGGTCTTTTGCGTCTGATATGGAATCGCAATGTTTTCAGGACATCCCTGTAGTATTGTTCAGCTACTGATGTGTATGCAGGTACAACTTGTTGATAAACCATTCCATGAACATCAAGAATGAGATGACCATAACTTTCCCAGCAGAAGCAACCACTTTTGCTTTTTTCGGGGGTTGGTGATGAAGGAGATTTCCACACTGAGCTTTGTTGTTTGCTCTCAGGATCAAAATGATGTAGCCAAGTTTCATTAGCAGTGATTACGTTTGAAAGAAGCTCCGGATCTTCCTCTAACATCAACTTTAACTGCATGTTACCTCCATTGCAGCGGTAGGCGATACTGAACATGTCTGAACTTGCCTGGTTTTCACAGGCGGGAACCAGGAGTACCAACAATGAAACTAATATGGCGTGTTTGTTTCAAATTAAGCTAATAAATATAAATAAATAATAAATATAATAAGATTGAATTTTAATCCTAAAAGTTATGTCCGTTAGAAAGTTATAATCATTCTTTATTGAACAGCCCTCGTACATTGATGACGTTAAGTATTGACAGGTCATGTTAAGCTAGCGAGGATACTACAGCAATTTGAGGTGTGCATGTGGTAGTTCAGAGGTCGCTGTTGCGAGATTTAACTCCAGCATAAATTAGATTTGTATGAATAGAAATTTATTATACAAGTGGATAAACCGAGAGTTTATCCATGAGTAGAACAATTTAAAACGCGACTAGAAGGGTCCACGATTGGAGAATAGAGATTTGTCCACTTGTATAATACATTATTTTATTCTATAGATATGATAAATTAATATATGACAAATATTCAGTTTTATCTTACAAGATAGAAATAAATTAAATAAGGAATAAGGCACTGAACGGGGGCATGCTTGTAGTTATAAAATATGGCAGGCTATGTATGAATACAAATTTTGTTTTTATTGTTAGTTTCCGTAAACTAGTCAAATTAAGTTAACGATGGACGTTGAGAAAGTTAATGTATCGCTTACAAATGACATTTATTATTACTTTTGACATTTTTTTCAAGTACTGCAAAATTTAACTGGCTAACCACAAACTGTGAGTTACTTACTTACTGCGGACCTGGTATTGTCAACATGCATTCTCGACTTGATAAGTGTCAATTACAGTCTTTGTAAGCAATATAGTATAAAGATGCAGTAAGTAATAAGAAATATTAATAAATTGTTTATCTCAAAGAAATATTTATTTGAAATAAACTGCGCGCTTTAACGAAATCTGCTGCACTGCGGAGTAAGATTTATGTATCTTTTACAGTTTATCAGATATAACTATACAAAAATCATCCAGAATGAAGAGGCCTTCAGAGGATATTTTTACAAAATTCAAGATGTGCACTTGATTTGTGATGAAAATATCTTATATATGTAAATATCGAATCGATGTTTGTTAGTCTCACAAAAACTCGAGAACGGCTGAACGGATTTGCCTAATTTTGGTTTTGAAATATTTGTGTTAGTCCAAGGAAGATTTAAAAGGCGAGAAAGAAAACGTGAAGTGATAATAGACCGGGTTATTAACTAAATATAAAAGTGAGCATGGACAGTTTTATAGAACACATACACCGTCTTTTATTTTCGACGAACAAAAGCACTACAAAGTAGAAAGATAGTCCTCTCCTTGCTGAAGTCTTCAAAGCTATTTCACTTATCATATTTTATCAAAAGTGAATTTTTTTTGTGATGATATACTGTGGCGAACTAACCATGGATGATAATGGATAAGGAACACATGGTCAGATCGTACACGGCGGAATTAGGAGTAGGAAAATACCTGCTTTTCGAGAGGTTGGGGTTTTCTATCTGGTTACAAAAGAACTACAACTCATTTTATAAGAACATTTACTAAACTAAATAATTACTAAAAATAAAAATGGTCCCTCGGACCCATACCTTACACAGTCAGGGCAATCCGCCCTGCCAGTTCGAAGACCTGCACACAAAGAGGAAGACATGCCATGCCATGCCATGCCATGCCATGTGGTGCTGACTGGCTGTATACAGCTAGAAGGTTTTTGCTGCGTGCCCACCCGTTAAGGGTTTTGCCGCAGGTAAGGTAGATTTCGGGATATTGTAGGGTGAAATGTAGGTTTTTAGAATGGTGTTATTTATGAGGTTACAAGTATGTACCTGGGGGTTGAAGGACAGTATGCAACACCTTGCACCCTGGTGTTTTTATTTGATTTTGCTTTGGGGAATAATTTTGATGCCAAGCAGCTTGGAAGGATTATGTGGAGCTCAGCTTTAGCTGCTGTTCGGATTAGCTCCTAGGTTATCTCGGATGCCCGCAAGCCATGCGGGGTAACCGGTGCGGTCTAGAACGACGTCTAGTAGGGTCATAATCTCCCAAGGATCTGACAAGGGCGCTTCTGTGGTTGGGTAAACTTGCGTACAATTTTGATGCCGGGCGCCTAATTTCATCCTCCACGTATGGAAGACTCGAGGCCTCGTGAAGCAACCTGGTAGGAAAATAACTTCCCACAGAATATATAGACTAAGAGGAAGACACTTCACATTCACTTATGCCAGAGGGCGGAGGAGTGAGTGAGTGACGTCACATACCACTGAAGTCACATAAACTATTATTTGTATTAATTAAAACAGTCACTTGTGACAATACTTTTCGAAGATTAGACGCAAAATTAATTTCTAAACCCACTATAACATTATAAATATGAAACAACAGACAACTGTTGTCAAATATTGTTAATCCTTGGATACATTCTTTATAATTTGTGTTTGGGAATTCGTGAATGTGAATTAAACTGACACAAAATTAATTGAATTTCTTTGTGACTTTATGAAGTTCGGGAAACCTTTTTTACTATGCCAAGGAGAAGAGTTTTTTTTTTTTTTTGACGTGACTTAGGTCGTAGAAGGCAGTCAAATGTGCGACGAGCTACGTCACGTGCTGACCACACTGATGAGCAGCAAAACGCAGATAATGTGTTCGTATTGTTACCCAATTATCGGAAGGCACGAGCGACTGGCAGCTGGGTGGGCGACAGGAAGTATTCTGCCCACGCCTACCCATTTATCTTGTAGCGTTCACTGAGGGGATGGTAGGAAAAGCATCACTAGCCGTCTTTTTACCCTCCTCCTGACATCTGGAACATTCAGGATGATTCACTGAGCGGCGAAACTTTCAGACACAGAGATCTGCGTATATAAGGGATGCAGTGGACGAGTCAGTTGAGTTCTTGGCGAGCAGACGTGAGGAGCGCCGTGCTATTAAACGGATTGGAAGACTCTGTACGTGTAAAGTCTGTTTAGTTAACTCATGTGCAGTCGGCCGCTGCCTTTGACGAACCCTTATAATCGTTTTACAACCCTGGCCCTCCTCCTCGCAGCCCTTTCTGCAAGGTTGCCACCTTTCTCGATACGTCATGGGTATCGTACGAGGTTTCGTCTAAATAAATTATCTTATGTCCATTACCGCAAAACTTTCTTAGTTTTGACGATATATATCGCCAAGCTACAATTCTACTGGATTCCATAATAACCCTTAAATTATTCAATGTGCAGTATTTGAAACCCATTTCCTTTAGGAGACTGCGCAAAGTGCAATGCCCATAAGGAAAATCACAAATTTCTTGCAAATGTGCAACCAATTCGTCTAAGGTGGGCACTCTCCCTTTTGCATAGAATCTAATAATTTCTCGACGAATTAAATCGCATATGAAATTATCTACTTTAGAGAAACGTTTCCTTTTGTTTCCACACTAGATCGGCGTCTTTGGTATTCCTTTCGTCACAATATTTCTTACTGTATTTCTGTGAAAACCCATAATTTATCATCATTGCACGACCCCTTACCAAGATTATTTCTCAGCACATATTTATATATGTTCAAAACAAGCGCTTGAATTTGCTTAGAAACAGTTCCCGTTATAACTTTGTTTTTTGAGGCTTTTCCAGTAATATAACTCGGCCCAGTTATTCACACTATTGTCATCACTTTGATTATTTTCACGTGACTGAAATTTATCTACTACTTCATTTGCATTTACCACTGCATTTCCCTCCCACGGCCTCCACATCGTGACACACAACTAATTGCTGCATATAATGAAACAGATCAACTGGAAGTTGGAACTTTGGCAACTGAGACTCCACGTGGAGTAGACATGCGGCTGTCACTTCGAGAAAATCAGGGTTGTTATTGTTACTGAACGACAGTGTTCCATTTCTGAAGTGTGGAGATAGATTTATGACGGTCATTAGTGGGCGGAAGGTTCAGGTTCCTTTGATTCCGAACTGCACATGCGTTAACTAAACAGACTTTATCAGAGGAGTTGTACGTAATTGTGAGTGTGGAGTGGACCTGTGACAAACGAACTGGTGGATTGTAATTGTGTGCACTACGTAATTCTATGTAATCGGCAAGTGTTCCAACTGTAATTCGGTGGAAATAAAGAGCATTTTGAGTTTGTGCAATCGGACTTTTAATTCCACAAAGTCACAATATGTTAGACTTGCGTTCTAGAGTGTCTGTTTCTTCCGGGGGAGTTGACACAGTTATAAATCAGGATGACGTAGTCAACTATCCTAAAGAGTTTTTAAATTCATTAGAATTGCCTGGACTCCCACCTCACAATTTAAAATTAAAGGTAGTATCAGTTGTGCGTTACATTAACCAACCATGACTGTGCAATGGAACGCGACTAACTGTGAAAAAGCTAATGAGAGACAATAATCATTAAGGGAATGTACAAAGGAGAGAATATCTTGACCCCAAGTATTCCGAGGATTCCAACCGATTTACCTTTTGATTTTAAGCATCTACAATTTCCAGTGCGTCTGAACTTTGCAATGACAATAAATAAATCACAAGAGCAGTCGTTGGAAGTTAGCGGAATCATCTTGGAGTTTTTCTGTTTTTCTCATGGACAAGTGTACGTCGAGTTTTGGCGCGTCGGTAAACCAATATCTTTATATATTTACACACCACAAAAAAGACAATATTAGAGAGTTTTAAATTGATTAACTTAATTGTAACTGTTGTATTTAAACTTCACCCCCAATTACAGAATAAATAACTAACAAATTCAAAATTGTTTTATTTGTATTGATAAGTTCCCACAACTTTTATTGGCGGTATGAAGTTTGCCGGGTCAGCTAGTATAAGATATTTTAATCAAACTTATAAGTAAAATTCAGGGGCGGCTTCTCAATGAGGTAGCATGTTTGCGCTACAACCAAAATGCTGGGTCTCCCTTTAATGCAAGGCCATGTTCCATTTGGCGTTCAGTTCAACCTTGTCTAGTGCAGTGGCCCCTAGCGCGCTGTATTGTTTGCAGGTGCCAAGTGATTCACTCTCAGTTGCAAACCACTGGTATACAATGGGGAGGTATAAGCCAGGATGAACCTTTTGGCGTGCCGAGGCAAGTAGGGGGGCAGGGCGGGGCTTATGGCTGCATAAGGTTGGTTAACCTAGCAGCCAGAGAATAGTGAATGCCAAGCCTTCTCCTTCTGTTTTCAGCGCCACCTATTATTCTCATATTAAATGTTCGCATCGGTCAAATATTACCACAGATTAATATTACCTACCAGAACATAGCCACGTGCTTTGTGCCGTGTTTTGTTAGCTGTGTCCAGCTTTGAGTAGTGAATAAGAGTGATTTATTTAAATACAAGTATATTGTGTTATATAAGGAGAAACAATGAATTCCATAAAGCGTCTATGAGCACATCCTTTTTAAAAATGAGCTTAGAAGAAAAAAACCGAAAATAAGCGACTTGGAAGTCCCACGCCAAATATAAAAATCACATAGGTAGTCAAAACAAAAACAAGATATTTGAACAGGAACTTTAACAACAATGCATATGAGAAATATAATTTGATGCGTGGTTGTAATATTAAAAATAGCCTGTTTTGCTTTCCTTGCGTTCTCTTTGGCGGTGAAGATCCGTGGACAAAACATGGCGTGAATGCTTTGCAGCATCTTCATGATCGCGCTAAAACACGGAAATTAAAAACTGCACATGAAAAACACAGTTTTGCTATGCTTGGCAATGTAAATATAGCAAAGCAGATGAAATGTGTAGTGTTTAACGCCCGCTTTTACTACATACGACACCGCAGGCGATGGCACTGATGATACATGAGATGAAGATGGAACACCGGTGAAATGAGATGGCGGGGGAAACCGGAGATCCCGGAGAAAACCCGCCCCAGCGCCGTGTTGTCCACCACAATCTCACTTTGCAAAGCAGATGGACAGTGCATATCGGAGAACAATTGAAGAACATAGCCAGAAAGTGGCTCAAAATAGGTATGTTTTAAACATTATTGTTAACTGCATTAGGTTTTGTGGAACCTTTGAGTTAGCTCTACGAGGATACAATGATTCAGCTACGTCAAGCAATCCTGGTATTTTTCGAGGACTGATAAACTTCGGGCAGAGCTAGACTGTGTTTTGAAAAACCTATCTGGAGAATGCTACAGTGTTTAAGGGGACCTACAAGACAATCCAGAACGAAATCTTGCAATGTACACTTGAAGTTGCCATGAAGAGATATCAAGTCCATTTTTAGCTGCATAAATAGAAGAGTGTGATGCTCTAGAGTGTTTCTGAAATACGCATGTTGTGTTATACGCTGTGAATAATGTTAACTTGTGTATACGGCAGTCTATAGTGGCAGGATTAAACAACCGTTTGTTACTTTAAAAAAATTAAATTGCATGGATAAATTTGTGAACAACCGATTTTCAGAGCCCCTGCTAAAATTTGTCATTAATCCTTACGTAAAGGATAATTTATTTTGATGGGAGTTTTTGTTGTGAAAAGGCTTCTGTCACATCTTTTGACCTTACTGACCTTTTAAATATCAAGACTTTTGGTTTTTCAGTTATGGTGCTTATAGACACATTTATTTTTTAAGTTTTTACGTACAACAATGTATTTGGCAGAGAAGTAAAATCCGGGAGCAATTTTATGAAAATTGTAAGTAAGAAACCCTTGAAGTTTGTCAGCACTTGAGCCTACCGTATGAAGTTTTACTAAGCAGGTAGACAAAGTGGCTTGAACATGTGTGAAAGTTCGTAAACTCCCTCATCTGCAACATATGTTGTATATTCAGGTGCTGGGTATGTATGACCTTGGCTGGAAGGTCGGCCATTGTGCTCCACTTGCAGATCATGCGGGTTCGCGATAAAATTCCATTTCTACCATCGAAAATGCGTTCGTTATTCCCTCTGGTTTCGTGTTGGTTACACATTCCAGGTAAAACTTTCCTTTCCCAGTGAAATTCATATCCAGCGGGGCATACACAATCATAAAGAATGATAAACACTGATAAAATATAGAATGACAATTATTTTGGCTGAAAAATTTATTCTTTCTGTGTTAAATACATATTATATTTTCATTCGAGTTTATTTATCAGTGATAAATTCACGAATATCATACACAAAGCGTATCTTCTTTCCAAGTTTACATAATATATTGCGCTTTCAACAATTGTTTGATTAAATAAATGTTTAAGCTCTTGTTGTATAAAGAAAGATAGTCACACACAGTTTGTTAGGTGGCCCACTTGCATTTGGATAACGTATAAGGAAGACTGTTAACGCTACAAAAATATTGATATTTTAGTGATCTTAGAGTTTTTCCTAGTATGTAAGAGTTATCTATTTTGTTTGGTTTACCTAATAGTTACATAAAACAATGTAAAATATAATTGAATGAAATGAACTCAGAGGTTATTTAGAAAAAAGAAGGGTCAAATTATAACTATATTTTGTGTTTATATGTGTACGTATATTTTATATTTATCACGTCAAAATGTCAAACATATACTTCAATCAGAATGCTTAAAGGCATTTTCTGTAAAAATGAATAATAATGGAACACCTTGGACTTGGAATGTTGTATACTATTTCATTCGAAATTAATTGACCCAATAGTGATCTGATCTATGCTTTGAATATTGACCATTCAGTCCCGAGTTCGAATTTCGGTCAGGGTGAGTTACCTGGATAAGGTTTTTCCGCGGTTTTCCCTTATCCTGCAAGACGAATGTCGGGTAACTCTAAGCTCCATGGTCCCCGGACTCATTTGAGTATCATTTCATCCAATTCCATTCATCGTCCGATATGACTTAATGCTGGAGGACGTAAATTACAAAAAAAAAAAAAAAAAAAAAAAAAAAAAAAACTACCATTCACGGTTTTTATTTTATGTGTGCCTATAAGGATGTATTTATCGGATGCTTATTACTGAACCGTAGTTTAGCTTCATTAGTCACTTATGAAGAAATTGCGAAATCATACATCCTCAAACATCCAATTAAGTTTCCACTATCGAAGACCAGAATATTTCTTCAAATTGCAACTTGAAAGTTGTGTTTATAATCAATAGATACAATGATCAAATCGTGTGTTTTAAATGAAACCTTCATATCCAATCTATGGATACAGGGAGTTATCGAGCTGTCACCGAAGGGCGCCCGGCGCCTCCATGGAGCTTTCCAGTAGGGCAAGACCTAAAGATTAACAAGCCCCCCCCCCCACCATCTGGTCCGAAGACACAAGACGGTTGGAAGTGGATACGCCACTTAGTGCGCCAACCCCAAAAGGGGAAGGCTACCGAACAATCTCGGTGAGGGCACCTGGTGATCTAGCACACCTACTAGATATGCAAGCTAGTACGCGGGAATAGGTATATGACTTTCCTCAACCCCGTCCGAAGACGTACCCCATCTCCCACGAGTATCGGGAACCACTGCCCCCTCGAGTCCAACCCAATCCGAACAACTCCCATTCAGGGATGGGCTCGGATGTTCGGCCCGAGGTTCCTCTGGTAACGTCAGAGATACCACATTAAATTCTCCAACTGACTCGTGTCTATCTCTGTAAACCACTAGGACACGAGTCAGTTGGGGAATTTAATTTCATATCAGCCCATTGGCCATTGCAGCTCAATGGTTTGAGCGGCTGGATGGAAACCAGAAGATCCGTGGTTCAAATCCCGGCTATGACATTGAATTTTTCAGTCTGGCTCTATCATGTCATAGTGCGTCCTGCACATGGCTAGTGTGAAAGAACAATTAATTTCCATTAATTGTACCTAATAGTGGTCCAAACTACAAAGCCCGGGCATTAAAGTACTTACAGCATAGTAAGGTAGTTGTCTCATGTGTTTATGAGAACTCCTAGTGGTTTACCGGGAAATACACCTATTTTGCTAAGCGTTTTCAGTAAGAAGTGAGCATTATAATCCTTTTCAATACAAATAACAAAAACACAACAAATATAAAAGGGTATACTTAATATGCAGTTGCCCTCACAGGCATGTTTAGAATTTCATAGAGATTAACAGAAAACTGCATAATGTGGAACATTCTGAAGTTAGGAAAATGTGGAAAACATGGAATCTGAAAAATCTGAGGTTAAAATTACGTAATGGCAGCTACGATACACGTGTAGGATTGTCTAAATAGTCACGTGACTTTTCTGTAGTGGTGCTAGGGAATAAAATTATATTCTTCAAGTATGTTTATATTAATTTTAAGACAAAAAACTAAATTTGGTATGTTGTAAGTCTTGGGCCAATTTGCACAGATGTGTCTCCTTAGTAAACCCCTTTTTGTATATCCAGTGTGCAGCAGTAAAACGTTTCTCTTCCTTCACGTTGAAACCAACTAATGCAAAAGCTGTTGTCACAAATTACAAGCAGAAGAAATTGGCTAAAGAGGTAGTTTTAGGCACTAATAAGCAGAATAGGCACAAACGTATGAAATAGGCATTTATAGGCACTATAAAACTAAATTGTAGGAGACGTACTTATAACTTAAAGGCCTACGTTTCTGAATAAAAGAATAAAATAGGCAAATAGGGCAAAATCTGCCCCTTAGTAATCAGTTAGACATCCCCTAAGCAGTTCTTTACGAAATGATAAATCTTACCCGTCAATATCAATATAATATGCATACTTGATTGAGCACAAAGAGGAAACACAGCACATCTGTTCGTCCAGCAAAAGTACCTCTCACTTGCGACCTCTTTGTAGCAGGAGGTAGGGACAGGCCGCAGATTTTCAAATTGGATCGCACTTCGCTGCAGGGGCTAATGGAAAATTGTTGTTCACATTTCACAGCGACCTACACTCGCTTGATCCGTTTAGGCAGCAAAACAAGTAATAATCACACTGTACGTCTGTGCAGCAATAATGCCTTTCTGCTAAATTCCATCCTGCATTGTTTATACACCATAGGCTTTTGGAACTGTAACTGAAAGGTGCAGGACAAAAGCCATTTCTGCAGATTCTTAGATTTTACCGAAAACTTGGTTTCTTAGCTCTCTGATTGCATCAAAGCGTTTATAGAAATATGCGCGTGCGTGTATTTAAACGGTATAATTAAAAAATGGAGATTGTGAAAAACGAAACTTGTTAGGGTAAAACTTGCCTAAAACGGAAATCTGGAAAAACGTAAAATAAATTTCGGAATGGAGTTATTTTCCATGTAAAATTAAACTCCAAGCCGGAAAGCTACCTAAACCGGAAACGGATAATTTTTCGGTAACCATTTGCGTAAATAACCTGATAAAAACGGATTCCTTTATATGTAATGCGTTGGCATTGGCATTGGGATTTCATTATGGGGGGGGGGGGATTCGGTACGTAGGCGACCATGCTGGGCCCATTGTTCCTATGCCCCAAGTGGGGACACCCCCGGGAGACATAGGGGAGGGGATCCGTCCCCTTCAGCTGCTTTAGTGCGAGCGCTGCGTACCCTTAGCACTCATGGTACCTCTGACGTTACTAGAGGAACCTCGGGCCGAACATGCCGAGCCCTTCCCGTAGGGGAGTTGTTCGGATTGGGTTGGACTCGAGGGGTCAGTGTGTTCCCGACACGCACGGGTAAATGGGTACTTCCGGCCAGGCTACGGTCGCCCAGAGGGGGTAGAGGGTTGCCTAAAAAGTCCCGGGCACTAGCCTGCAGAGCTAGTAGTTGTGCTAGATTACCATTCGGCCCCACCGAGGTTATCGGTAGTCATCCCTGCGGGGTTCACCCGCGTAAATGGCGTATCCACTTCTATCCCGTCTTGACGTTGACGGGGGGGGGGCTTTTTAGCCTGCAGATATTGCCCTATGGAAAGAGCCCCGTAGTTATCCATCACTCCCGGGTAGAAGGAGGCACGGATTCTTGGTCCTACGTGTCCAGGACTAATGGGAGTAGTTCCTCTGTATTTAAAAACCCCCGAGAGAAAGGATGAGTCAAAGGAGACAGAGGATGGCCGACCCAAAGAGCCACGACAGTACAGAGGGCAGGATCCCTACAGCTTATTACTTGGATAGAGTTCCCTCGACAGGCCAGGACAACGAACTCGCTCCCCTACAGCGGGACGGCAACGAGCCCAGCAGCCGAGCCATAATGGTCCCAGGCAGCTGATCCGAGCCCCAAAGGTTCCAAAATGGTCCCAGCAGAGGAGCGGAGACTGGCAACCGACCTACTGGAGGAGGAAGTAGTTTTCCTCAAAGCATATCATCTCACCATGCACCGCCGAGACACCCGCCGACACTTTTACCCTGAAAGAGAGCATCAAGTGATATAAAATGATAATGGAGACGAAATTGAGGGACAGGAAACTCGGGTGATGTATTTAAACTACCCAGAATTTGCCTAGCGATCCGGGAAACCCCCGAAAAAGCCCATGGGTCAGGTAGGTTGGCCACGGGAATCGAAACCGGGCCTCTGGAATGCGGGCTACAGATGAAACCACCTAAGCCATCCCACTCGGTATGTAATGGGTTACAACGTACGTATTTTAAAAAGTACAATTATTTTAAGGGCAACTGCACTTGCACCGAAGTTCCATGAACCAAAAACTGTAATCCTTGGAGGAAAAGGGAAAACAAACCATTAACTCTGTCAACTCTCTTCCAACACACATGGTAAGGGTACAACTGTTTTGTAGTGTGTTCATTCTCAGTTTCGTTGTTACATGTGATAAGGTACGAGTGGAAGAAAACTGTGAACTTTGGTGATTTCTAAAGACATAGTTTATATGCACACAAATTCTATAAAATGAGTTCTAAACATAGGGTCCTATCACTGGAAGCAAAAAATAAGATGATTGAAGAATACAAAAAGGGCAAACGTCCAGCTGAAGAATAAATTGTGCTGTTTAATGTAGGGAAAATCACAGATGTATGAGATTTTTAAAAATGAAATATAAATTAAAGGCTGGTGGTTAAAGGTAACAGCTGGGCATGTGAGCCGCATTAGAAAATCTACAGAGTATGACGAGCTAAATCGTGCTGTGTTGGAATGTTTTGTTAGTGCGCGCGCAAAAGTAATTCCCATTTCTGGTCCATTGCTATACACCCAAGCTTTAGAAACAGCAAGAAAATTAAGCAAAGACAATTTCAGAGCTTTCAATGGATGAATCGAGAGTTTCAAAGATCGCCATAACATTGTTTTGAATGTTGTGTGTGGTGAAGCAAATGATATTGATAAGCTTATAGTTGCAAATTGGAAAGGGGAAATTGAAAACAGAGAAACTAGAGCATAAACTACAATTATTGTATGCAAGTTGTAAATATAATACATACCAGGTTATTATTATTATTATTATTATTATTATTATTATTATTATTATTATTATTATTATTATTATTATTATTATTATTATTATTATTATTATTATTATTATTATTATTATTATTATTATTATTATTATTATTATTATTATTATTATTATTATTATTATTATTATTATTATTATTATTATTATTATTATTATTATTATTATTATTATTATTATTATTATTATTATTATTATTATTATTATTATTATTATTATTATTATTATTATTATTATTATTATTATTATTATTATTATTATTATTATTATTATTATTATTATTATTATTATTATTATTATTATTATTATTATTATTATTATTATTATTATTATTATTATTATTATTATTATTATTATTATTATTATTATTATTATTATTATTATTATTATTATTATTATTATTATTATTATTATTATTATTATTATTATTATTATTATTATTATTATTATTATTATTATTATTATTATTATTATTATATTATTATTATTATTATTATTATTATTAATATTATTATTATTATTATTATTATTATTATTATTATTATTATTATTATTATTATTATTATTATTATTATTATTATTATTATTATTATTATTATTATTATTATTATTATTATTATTATTATTATTATTATTATTATTATTATTATTATTATTATTATTATTATTATTATTATTATTATTATTATTATTATTATTATTATTATTATTATTATTATTATTATTATTATTATTATTATTATTATTATTATTATTATTATTATTATTATTATTATTTACACTTTACTCTATATTATTCCTTCACTATAAACCTGTGTGACTATGTCGTCATTTCTTTGTATCCAAACACAATCCTCTACAAGACGGAAACCTGTGTAAACGGAAAATAAATGCCGGATCAATCGCGTTCTCTTCTAGAGGGGTTTTACTGTATTTAAGTTCAGCAAGAAAATCCTCCCACCCTAGACTACTCCTCACATTGACACACTTTTTGCAATGTAAAGTGTAGTTTGAGTTTGTGAAAGTCTTCGTGTCGTATCCCTGGAAATTACCGGAATTAAAATCTAAGGTTAAGTGGTATTTAACCGGCATTTTATTTCTGAGTTGTACCTTACACACATATCTTTTTATAATTTGTTTTAATAATGCCGTATCGCTAACGTAACAGCTGTGATTAACACCACCCGTCTGTGTAGATAGCTGGTAGCGTGCTCAAGTTCTTCTCGGGAGGCAAGCCAGGTCAAAAGACGATTAGAAATCGACCATTCGGGAGTGTGCATCTCTCCCATCATCAGGATATGTATTAAATGTTATATCACAAATGAAACACTGGATATAACACAGCTATAAACAAAGACAAAACACTATCAAAATTCGCATTACTGAACAAAATACTGTTTTCAGTAAATAAAATGCCAGGTCAAGAGATGGCGTGAGTATAGAAAATTGTGTCAAAGAAATGTAACTACTTAAGTTGATTATCAAGCTGTATTAATCTGTGCTTCTTACGTCGACGCATTTCCATTTTTAAGGTCGGGTTCCAAGAGGAGCTGAGCTGAAATCCAGCATCACGATTAAGCTTGCTCTTCTCGGAGGAAATGCCCAAAGCCTCCTTAACTCTCGCTGCCAGTAACTGTTGCATTTTGCCAAGATGGTCGTCTCCCGAAAATCGGCTTTATAGTCGTTATCAAAACAATGCTCTGCCAGTCCAAACTTCTCAGGTTGCATTGAATGAATGCTCCGTTCATGTTCGATTGTTCTGGTAGCGATGGTCCTTCCGGTTTGTTCTATATACGGTGTCCTACATTCACAGGGAATGCGGTACACTCCCGGAACTTGGAAGTCCAGTTTGTCTTTTACTGGTCTCAACAGATGTTTAATATTCGGAGGTGGCTTGTGAATGGTCCTGATGTTGTATTTGGCGAGAACTCTGCTGATTCTGCCGGATAGGTTGTCGGTAAACGGAATGCAGACTGTAGCGGTAGGCTTATCTGACGCTTGGGGTGGGTGGGTGGGTAGGGGGATTCTGGTTCTACTTACACCCAAGGCTGCTTTAGGGCTTATTTCGCCCTCTTCAGCCAGAAATTCTTATTTGTTTGGGAGAGGCAGATGGCTTTTTCTTATTCATTTTTTAATTTATTTTTATTATTTTATTTTTTTTATTTTTTATTTATTATTATTTTAATTTTTGATAACTTATTTTTTTACATGTTCTAGGATATTCTACATAGTAAGAAATGTATCCGTCGGTCGTCAGATGAGTTTTTTCTAGGTCAGAAGTTGTCGTAGGTGCTGTTGTATTTTCTGTACTTCTTCTTCTTTTTCTTGTTCGTACTGTTTAATGATGGTTGTTAGAGGAGGGTCGCTTAAATTCTTACTCTGATGCATCTGGCTTTGCTTATAATTCCTTGCGGCGTCAATGATGTTCTGTCTATGGGTTCGGTCCTTTGCGTTGTCCATGTATTTGGTGGTATTCTTTTTTATCGTTTCTTCTATACTTGTAGATTTTGCTATTTCATAGACTTCGTTGCTCCTGGACCATGGTGGTAGCTTCATTGCTATGCGTAGGCATTTCCGTTCATATCCGGATATTCTGTCTTTTGTGTTTTGCGTGGTGATGGGACATAAGGTGATTGCAGCGTAGGTAAGTGTTGGTCTAATTATGGTTTTGTAGATCTGTGTTATGGTGCTTGGGGCTAGTCCTTCCTTTCCTATTTTTACCAAGAGCCTTAGGCATGATGTTGCTGCTTTTGCCTCTTGAAGTTTGTTTTGGTAATGCGTACAGGTTGATAGCTTTTCGGTTAATGTCACTCCAAGGTATTTAACTTTACTCTGGGTCGGTATGTCGTGATTGTTGTAGGAAATGGTGGAAGCTCTGTAGGTTTCCTTGGCTTGTATACGGAAAATTATGTATTGGGTTTTTGCCGGGTTTATGGTTATTCTCCACTTGTTCGCCCATTTGTTGAAGATTGCGAGCTGTTTCTCAAGTCGTGATTTGCTGCTCCGTAGTTTTGGTGCTGAGCACCAGTATGCGGTATCGTCCGCGTACTGTGCCAGTTGGATTGTTGGGTGGATCGGTTGGGGAGTATCAGAGGTGTATATTATATACAGTATGCCGGATATGGCGCTACCCTGAAGGGTTCCTGCTTCAAGTTGGATGGGTGCTGACAGTTGTCCATTTATCTTGATCCGGTAATGCAGACTGTAGCGGTAGGCTTATCTGACGCTTGCTTTCCGAGAAGAACTTATTCGTCGCCGGGAAAGCCTCAGGTCTTATTTTAGGTGATAGTGTGTCTACCTCACGTTCAAGAAGCTCGAAGTTCAAATTTCCATGTTCAAGAAGCCCAAATTTCGAATTTCGGTAAGGGTGAATTATCCAGATAAGGTTTATCCGTGGCTTTCCCTTATGCTGAAAGATGAATGTTGGGTAACTCTAAGCTCTATGAACTCCGAGCTCATTTGAGTATCATTTCATTCATTTTATTCATCATCCAATATGACTTAACGTTGGAGGAAGTTAATTGAAACTGTACTTAACAACTGTGGCCACATCTTTGCCATGAGGATATCCTAAAGATTTACTATCATTGTCAACAGAATGTCAACAAAAGCAATCACAGAACACTGTAATGTGGGAAGTATTCAATTGTTTCTTTCTCTACCTGTACGAGCAATACCTAGCTGGTATTGTTGGGTGTTCATTCTTAAGCCGCTATTGTAGGGTAACCTTCAACTTCAGTTGAAAAATGGCTGAAAAGAAGGTTGGAGTGATTATGAATTTGCAAAATAAAGAAGATTTGAAGATGTTTATTGGACTATCGAAATTAATAAAATGGTATATTTAAAAAAAATTAAGAAGGCTGCATAAAAGTCTTGAAAATCAAAATCAAGAAAACGTCTCGTATAAAAATTAAATATTTCTGTATCACGAACAATTTGTATGCACTGCATTCACAAAAACTTGGTTTTATATCTACTGCATGTGGATGAGGTCGACATTTGCGGGCATGATTTTATTTCATACTTCTGTATAGGCACAATACGTATTGGAGTATACAATATTCTAAGCGATAGTCAAATATTTTAGGCATTATTTGTTAGATGGTGGTTTGCATGGCCAGATTATAAAAAGCGAACATCTACTTCCTATTTGAGAAAAGGTGTAAGTATTTGAAAATAATGAACATGTATTTTATAACAAAAAATAACAATTTGTGTGCTTTTAACGAAATCCATATTTTTGCATAGTAAAACTTTGTCTCTTATGTAATGCATAATGCAAAAGCCATTGAGAGTGGAAACGATTTCAGGGACTATTTCCAGAAAATTAAAGATGTGCATTTCATTTACCTTGAAAATATCTTAAACAGACGGCAATTGAATGATAATTATCAGAGCCGTTTTTGAGACATTACAAGTTTTCAAAGTGTTTTCGATGTGTAGTATACAATGAAATAATTTACTTGAACATAGTTGTGCATCTTTGGTGCACGAACTTAATTATCAAGTGCGATATTTGTTTCACAAACGTTTTGTTTTTGAGTAATGCGATTTACACACACTCACATACTTACCCTTTTATAAAATGTTTTTTTTCCCAGATTCAAGGACCTCACAACATGTTTTGTAGTGACATCTCGATATCGAAATTTGTTATAGAATGCAATACTTCTCTGCCTGCTATGTACTTGGTAGAGAAATTAATTAAAATGATATCATTATCGAAATTTGAGGTAAAGTTTTGCAAAATAAGAAATACTTTTCATGACGTAATAAGGCTACTTGAGAATAATACGAGAAAACACACCTTTAGTAAAGGAAAGAAGACAAGGAAGTGATAAAAATAATGAAGGAAGAACAAAATTGATTTCATGTTATTACATATAACTAAGGAGCTTAGTGTGTATAATTAAACAGAAGAACGATATATAGTGAATAATAAAATAGACGTTAAAGATATGATGACTATCTCAGAAGCTCACAAACATGAATATTTGATGGTATAATGCCTGCTGTATATAAACCATATGTACCAAAAATTTACTGTGGAGTAGAACCGCAACGCTCAAAACTGAAAGTGCCACATGCGACCACTTGAAAGTAGTGTTGGACAACCCTCGTCAACTTTGTGCCGGCGCTCCTTACGTTTGCCATGTGTAGACCGCTGCCTAGCCAGGGGTAAACAATTCCTCCCGTACAATGCCTATATGTCCCTACGTATTCTGGACTCGTTTTCAGTTCTTCCAGCTATACTCCACACCCGACATTTTTTTACATAGGTCCCACATAGAGCAGAGATGATGTCATTAAACTCTCAAGCGAATACGGTGAATGAAAAGGAGGAAGGAGAAGTGTAAGACAATCTTACTTCAATGCTGCAGTCATTTAGAGTTAGGTAGCTATACTGGGATAAAGCATCGAAGATCCTTAATACAGCTTTAACACTGAAAGTTTCAAGTCTAATTCAACTTTACAATTTGTCTCTGATCTGTCTCAGCCATTCAAGTGTGATGTTATTACTCGACAGAGCGTTGAGGCGTATTGACCTTCAGCTGACCAGCGCTGACATCGTCTCTTATCGGGTCTTATCTGGTCGATTAGAAGAGTTAAATATTAGTAAGTTGACGTACAGTAAGTTACGAAATAAAAATAGAGCGACTGAAAGCTGCGTATGACTATATGATATGTTTTCTCGCATCTGCTAATGTATGACACGTTGCTGACCAGAAGATATGATTACATCTGAACAGACTATAGGTGCATACACTGGACTCGCCGTGTATGTGCGTTAAGCTGATGTTGCGAATTTTTCCTCATACGTCTTCTCGCTTTACCATGTTGTATACCTGTCTTACTTACAGTGATGCGAAACACAAGTAGGTGACGAATCACCACAAGAAATCATGACATCAGCAGTCAGCATCTGGTGCAAGTGTTAAACATTACAATACATGACGTTAAAAGCACAGTTGATGTTGCGTGTTGTTTCTAAGGTAACATCTGCTGTACCTCGTGTGAAGAGATTTCTATACCTTCATTATATGTGTAACATTGCGATGCATTCTTTTTGTATAGAAATCTACGTTAACACTATACGAGTATATCTATCTTGTTGTAACGTTGTATTTTTTAATTTAGGAGGTCTCAAAGCTTGATTTCCATGAAACGTGAGGTTTTAGTGAATACGTTTTGGATGGAATGTAATAATTCTTTTACTTACCTTTAAGCAACCTTTGCAGAAGGTTGTATTTCGCAAAACCTGCATTTTACTGTCATAGTAATATATATATAAGGTCAGCTTTGGTTTTCCAAGTTGTTCTTAAAAATAAAACAAAGCAATATAGATGTAAGAACTAAATCTCTGAGGAACGGAAAGTCAACAAACAGAGCAAAATAAATGAGAATCGGTCCTCATTATAATACAAGCTATTAACGCTTGCAACACTTCTTTATCTTTTTATAACAAAATGTCGGTATGTGTCAGAAAATAGTGTCAAATATCCGAGAAAATATTATGTATAGGGGGTCGGAAAAGTTTCCGACCTAATAAACATATAAGAATTTTTTTATCAGAATTTTTTAAAATTATTTTTCAATATAGTCTCCTTGTAACTCTACACACTTCTCCCAGCGATGCTGCCATCTCTGTAACCCGTCCAAATAGATAGATAGATACTTTATTTCACTGCTTAGAGCATGGCCCGGTGGCAGCGCTGTCAATATAATATACAATTCTCAATATAATATACAATTCAGTATGATATACAACTCCTTACAATATAATATACAATTCGTATTTCAACATAGTCTCCTTGTAACTCTACACACTTCTCCCAGCGATGCTGCCATCTCTGTAACCCGTCCAAATAGTACTCGGCGTTTTTCAACATAGTCTCCTTATAACTTTCTCCCATCGATGCTCCCATCTCTGTAACCCGTTCAAATAGTACTCGGTGTTTTTCAACCTATTCTCCTTGTAACTTTACACACTTCTCCCAGCAATACTCCCATCTCTGTAACCCGTTCAAATAGTACTGGGTGGTTTTCAACATAGTCTCTTTGTAACTGTACACACTTCTCCAAGCGATGCTCTGTAACCCGTCCAAATAGTACTCGACGTTTTTGAACATAGTCTCCTTGTAACTCTACACACTTCTCCCAGCGATGCTCCTATCTCTGTAACCCGTCCAAATAGTACTCGGCGTTTTTCAACATAGTCTCCTTGTAACTCTACACACTTCTCCCAGCGATGCTCCCATCTCTGTAACCCGTCCAAATAGTACTCGGGGTTTTTCAACATAGTCTCCTTGTAACTCTACACACTTCTCCCAGCGATGCTCCCATCTCTGTAACCCGTCCAAATAGTACTCGGCGTTTTTCAACATAGTCTCCTTGTAACTCAACACACTTCTCCCAGCGATGCTCCCATCTCTGTAACCCGTCCAAATAGTACTCGGCGTTTTTCAACATAGTCTCCTTATAACTCTACACACTTCTCCCAGCAATGCTCCCATGTCTGTTACCCGTCCATATAGTACTCGGCGTTTTTCAACATAGTCTCCTTGTAACTCTACACACTTCTACCAGCGATGCTCCCATCTCTGTAATCCGTTCAAATAGTACTCGGTGTTTTTCAACCTATTCTCCTTGTAACTCTACACACTTCTCCCAGCAATGCTCCCATCTCTGTAACCCGTTCAAGTAGTACTGGGTGGTTTTCAACATAGTCTCCTTGTAACTCTACACACTTCTACCAGCGATGCTCCTATCTCTGTAACCCGTCCAAATAGTACTGGGTGGTTTTCAACATAGTCTCCTTGTAACTCTACACACTTCTCCCAGCAATGCTCCCATCTCTGTAACCCGTCCAAATAGTACTCGACGTTTTTGAACATAGTCTCCTTGTAACTCTACACACTTCTACCAGCGATGCTCCCATCTCTGTAACCCGTCCAAATAGTACTCGACGTTCTTCAACATGGTCTTCTTGTAACTCTACATACTTCTCCCAGCAATGCTCCCATCTCTGTAACCCGTTCAAATAGTACTGGGTGGTTTTCAACATAGTCTCCTTGTAACTCTACACACTTCTACCAGCGATGCTCCCATACACTTCTCCAAGCGATGCTCCCATCTCTGTAACCCGTCCAAATAGTACTCGACGTTTTTGAACATAGTCTCCTTGTAACTCTACACACTTCTACCAGCGATGCTCCCATCTCTGTAACCCGTCCAAATAGTACTCGGCGTTTTTCAAGATAGTCTCCTTGTAACTCTACACACTTCTACCAGCGATGCTCCCATCTCTGTAACCCGTCCAAATAGTACTCGACGTTCTTCAGCATGGTCTTCTTGTAACTCTACATACTTCTCCCAGCGACGCTCCCATCTCTGTAACCCGTCCAAATAGTACTCGGCGTTTTTCAACATAGTCTCCTTGTAACTCTAAACACTTCTCCCAGTGATGCTCCCATTTCTGTAACCCGGCCAAACAGTACTCGACGTTTTTCAACATAGTCTCCTTGTAACTCTACACACTTCTACCAGCGATGCTCCCATACACTTCTCCCAGCGATGCTCCCATCTCTGTAACCCGTCCAAATAGTACTCGGCGTTTTTCAACATAGTCTCCTTGTAACTCAACACACTTCTCCCAGCGATGCTCCCATCTCTGTAACCCGTCCAAATAGTACTCGGCGTTTTTCAACATAGTCTCCTTATAACTCTACACACTTCTCCCAGCAAAGCTCCCATGTCTGTTACCCGTCCATATAGTACTCGGCGTTTTTCAACATAGTCTCCTTGTAACTCTACACACTTCTACCAGCGATGCTCCCATCTCTGTAATCCGTTCAAATAGTACTCGGTGTTTTTCAACCTATTCTCCTTGTAACTCTACACACTTCTCCCAGCAATGCTCCCATCTCTGTAACCCGTTCAAGTAGTACTGGGTGGTTTTCAACATAGTCTCCTTGTAACTCTACACACTTCTACCAGCGATGCTCCTATCTATGTAACCCGTCCAAATAGTACTGGGTGGTTTTCAACATAGTCTCCTTGTAACTCTACACACTTCTCCCAGCAATGCTCCCATCTCTGTAACCCGTCCAAATAGTACTCGACGTTTTTGAACATAGTCTCCTTGTAACTCTACACACTTCTACCAGCGATGCTCCCATCTCTGTAACCCGTCCAAATAGTACTCGACGTTCTTCAACATGGTCTTCTTGTAACTCTACATACTTCTCCCAGCAATGCTCCCATCTCTGTAACCCGTCCAAATACTACTCGGCGTTTTTCAACATGGTCTTCTTGAACTCTACACACTTCTCCCAGCGATACTCCCATCTATGTAACCCGTCCAAATAGTACTCGGCGTTTTTCAACATAGTCTCCTTGTAACTCTACACACTTCTACCAGCGATGCTCCCATCTCTGTAACCCGTCCAAATAGTACTCGACGTTCTTCAGCATGGTCTTCTTGTAACTCTACATACTTCTCCCAGCGACGCTCCCATCTCTGTAACCCGTCCAAATAGTACTCGGCGTTTTTCAACATAGTCTCCTTGTAACTCTAAACACTTCTCCCAGTGATGCTCCCATTTCTGTAACCCGGCCAAACAGTACTCGACGTTTTTCAACATAGTCTCCTTGTAACTCTACACACTTCTACCAGCGATACTACCATCTCTGTAACCCGTCCAAATATTACTCGGCGATTTTCAGCATGGTTTTCTTGTAACTCTACACACTTCTCCCAGCGATACTCCCATCTCTGGAACCCGTCCAAATAGTACTCGGCGATTTTCAACATGGTTTTCTTGTAACTCTACACACTTCTCCCAGCAATACTCCCATCTCTGTAACCCGTCCAAATACTACTCGGCGTTTTTCAACATGGTCTTCTTGAACTCTACACACTTCTCCCAGCGATACTCCCATCTATGTAACCCGTCCAAATAGTACTCGGCGTTTTTCAACATAGTCTCCTTGTAACTCTACACACTTCTCCCAGCGATGCTCCCATCTCTGTAACCCGTCCAAGTAGTACTCGGCGTTTTTCAACATGGTCTTCTTGTAACTCGACACACTTCTCCCAGCGATGCTCCCATCTCTGTAACCCGTCCAAATACTACTCGGCGTTTTTCAACAAGGTCTTCTTGTAACTCTACACACTTCTCCCAGCGATGCTCCCATCTCTGTAACCCGTCCAAGTAGTACTCGGCGTTTTTCAATATAGTCTCCTTGTAACTCTACACACTTCTCCCAGCAATACTCTCATCTCTGTAACACGTCCAAATAGTACTCGGCGTTTCTCTCTGCTAAATAATTGTTCACGAAGGTGATTGCCTCTTCATTTGACGAAAATCCCTGTCCTCTGAGCACCATTTTCAGATGAGGGAACAAAAATAAGTTGCTTGGGGATAGATTTGGTGAGTAAGGCGGATGGTCAGGCAGTTGAAACCGTAATTCGTAGAATTTTCCCCATTGCAACCGCTGAGGTGTGAGACGGTGCGTTGTCTTGGCGAAACAGAATTTTCTTTTCTACAACTGTGGCCGTTTACCCGAAAGTTTTGCTTTCGGTAATGGTTTTTCCTTTTTGAAGATAATCGATTAAAGTAACTTCATGACTATCCCCCCCCCCAAAAAAAAAAAAAAACAGTCGCCATCACTTTACCAGCTGAAAATAAAACATTTTTTCCTTTTTTTGAATTCGTTCCCCCCTTTGCACTCCGCTGTTTCGACTGTATTTTTGTTTCGGGCGTATAATGGTTTTTCCAAGTTTCATCTACAGTAATTAATCGGCGCCAAAACGCGGATTTATTGCGCCTAAACTGCCACAAGAGAGCGTTGGAAATGTCTATTCGAACACGTTTTTGGTCTAACGTGAGCAAATATGGCTCCCAACGCGCGGACAGCTTTATCATGTCTAAATGTTGATTTAATATGTGACAAACGCGTTATTTTGAGATGTCCATAGCCTCTGCTATCTCTCACTGTAATTCGGCGGTCGTCCAGCACCATTTGTTGAACTTTGGTGATGTTTTCTTCGCTAGTTGCAGTTTTTGACGTCCCGAACGTTCATCGGCTCCCAAACTCTTTCGGCCACCTTTAAATTCAGCTGCCCAAAATTTCACTGTGATAAATGATGGCGCAGATCCCCATATACAGAATCCAACTCATCTTTGATTTGCGTCGGCGTATTGCCTTTCAAAAACAAATATTTTATGACAGCTGGATACTCAATTTGTCCATTTTCATAAAAACACTCACTTCAACTCACTCAAACGACTGTTACACAACAGCTTAGCGTCCAAAATGGCTGAAACTTTGGTGGGTAACTGTCAACAGATGGACAGCGAAATTCACTATATTTTATTTAGGAGTGCTACCATCTTAATGTTGAGGCCGGAAACTTTTCAGACCAACAGATAATTATTATGCTTTAACGAACCTTGAAACCCAGGAAATTTCCTTTTATCCAGACAAGCGTAATGATGATATTTGGAATCTATAAAATGTTCATTGCGGTAAATGCAACAATAATTATTCGTATATAATTGAAGGTCTGGTAGTATTGATTCTATGAGAAGTGAAATGATTCGTATTACCACGTAAACGTGTAGTATTCTTGCAAATAGTTTACGGATTTTACCATTAATTATAAATAAAAACTGTCACAGAGGTGGTAAACATAATCTGCAGCCAACAACATGAATAAGATAAACAAATTACGTGAATTGGTTGATTGTAGTTCACGTCCCGTAAGTTGGCGCCTTTCATTGACTTGTTGCTACCAAATGTTGAACTCGTACGCTATTTATTTTTCCACAGCCATGTGCTGATCGTAGTGAAGGACAGAAACACAGATAAACTATTAGCACGTGCATTACCTGATTTTGATTTACAATTTAATGCTTTGTTATGTAACATTTTGTATCTGTTGCCGAACGTTTTACAGCAAACCCTAGAAGTTGGCAATCTCAACCACTAGAATCTGTATCGTGCGCAATGTGATGCACGTGGGAAAGCAGCAGGCGGAAGTAAGCAGGAAATAAGGACATGGCAGTTCTGATAAAGCTAAATGTGACATAGGAAATGTAACTTATAGGCACTCTACATCAAATGTACGTAACTAGTCGGCGATCCTGTGGTATACGAATTTCCTCCTCTGCCACAAGCTGTCTGAGCATTTTGGGGTTCTCACCAACATCTTTTCCCTCCTCATTGATATAATTAGGGTTTTAGGTTTTTAGGACGTCAAACTCAAATCTTTGCATGGCTCTCTTATCTGTTCTTCTAAAATGTCTTTCATGATCTTATTTTTCCATATACTTTATTTTAAACAAGTTAAGCATCTGTAGGAAGTTTTCAAACATACTTCGTTGCATGTACATGGGAAGTCATGCTGTTAGTACATCAGACAAAATATTTTTATTCATAAAAATATTGACAAATATTCCCTCTAACGTCAATTTTTGTCATATCAACGCCAAAGAAACTTTATTCTTGTAAAGTATACGTGTGTTGAATTTTACATTCGTACCTATTGAATGTTCTACACACTCTCTCATTGAAATATTTAAGCAATCTTCAATCAGGAGTAGACTTTTATATTGCCACCCCTAAATGAAGGAAGAGCATTTATATCTTTGTAACCATTGAGTGTAAATATTTGTAACTAAATGTAACTTTCTTTGTAACAATTAGTGCTGAAAATCCGGAAAATTGCTTCCCGCCAAACATGTTCAATCAGGTTTCACTTCTTATTTTGTCTCTTTCTTTCTTTCTTCTTTCTTTCTTTCTTTCTTTCTTTCTTTCTTTCTTTCTTTCTTTCTTTCTTCTTTCTTTCTTTCTTTCTTCTTTCTTTCTTTCTTTCTTTCTTTCTTTCTTTCCTTTCTTTCTTTCTTTCTTTCTTTCTTTCTTTCTTTCTTTCTTTCTTTCTTTCTTTCTTTCTTTCTTTCTTTCTTTCTTTCTTTCTTTCTTTCTTTCTTTCTTTCTTTCTTTCTTTTCTTTCTTTCTTTCTTTCTTTCTTTCTTTCTTTCTTTCTTTCTTTTTCTTTCTTTCTTTCTTTCTTTCTTTCTTTCTTTCTTTCTTTCTTTCTTTCTTTCTTTCTTTCTTTCTTTCTTTCTTTCTTTCTTTCTTTCTTCTTTCTTTCTTCTTTCTTTCTTTCTTTCTTTCTTTCTTTCTTTCTTTCTTTCTTTCTTTCTTTCTTTCTTTCTTCTTTCTTTCTTTCTTTCTTTCTTCTTTCTTTCTTTCTTTCTTTCTTTCTTTCTTTCTTTCTTTCTTTCTTTCTTTCTCTCTTTCTTTCTTTCTTTCTCTCTTTCTCTCTTTCTTTCTCTCTTTCTCTCTTTCTTTCTTTCTTTCTTCTTTCTTCTTTCTTTCCCTCTTTCTTTCTTTCCCTCTTTCTTTCTTCTTTCTTTCTTTCTTTCTTCTCTTTCTTTCTTTCTTTCTTCCTTCTTTCTTTTTTCTTTCTTTCTTTCTTCTTTTCTTTCTTTCCTTTCTTTCTTTCTTTCTTCTTTCTTTCTTTCTTTCTTTCTTTCTTTTCCTTTTCTTTCTTTCTTCTTTTCTTTCTTTCTTTCTTTCTTTCTTTCTTTCTTTTCTTCTTTCTTTCTTTCTTTTTTCTTTCTTTCTCTTCTTCTTTCTTTCTTTCTTTCTTTCTTTCTTTCTTTCTTTCTTTCTTTCTTTTCTTTCTTTCTCTTTCTTTCTTTCCTTTCTTTCTTTCTTCTTCTTTCTTCTTTCTTTCTTTCTTCTTTCTTTCTTTCTTTCTTTCTTTCTTTCTTTCTTTCTTTCTTTCTTTCTTCTTTCTTTCTTTCTTTCTTTCTTTCTTTCTTTCTTTCTTTCTTTCTTTCTTATCTTTCTTTCTTTCTTTTCTTTCTTCTTTCTTTCTTCTTTCTTTCTTTCTTTCTTTCTTTCTTTCTTTCTTTCTCTTTCTTTCTTGTCTTTCTTTCTTTCTTTCTTTCTTCTTTCTTTCTTTCTTTCTTTCTTTCTTCTTTCTTTCTTTCTTTCTTCTCTCCTTCCCCTACCTCCTACCTCCCACTCTCCTTCCCTCCCTCTCCTTCCCTCCCTCATCCGTCCCTTTCTCCTTCCCTCCTTCCATCCATCCTTCCTTCCTCCCTCTTCCTACCCTACCCTCAACCCTTTCAGCCTCCTTCCCTCCTACCTACCCTCCTTCCTTCCCTCCATCCTTCCTTCTTTGTTGCCTTGTTTTCTTCCCTCGTTCTTTCTTCATTTCTTTCTTGACTTACTTTTTTTCTGTTTCTCTCCTTTCTTTATTCCTTTTTTGTTTTTTCAGAACACTAGTAGTTTTATTTCTGTGCTATAAACCATGTGCCAAATTTGCGCTAAATGAAATATAACTGTATATTACGTGTCATATGTTAAGCCTTTCTGAGAACGAACAAAATTCTTCTATGTACAGAACTCACGATAATTTCTCGATCTGTATCACATGTATACTTACGTACTATATCTTATTATGCCTTACGTACTATACTTACTGTGCCTTACATAATATATTTACTAGGCGTATAATGTAATGCTTCTATTATTTTGAATTAGTCACGTGCAACGATTTTATATTTCAAATTAGGCTATCAGTTCTTTGTTGCAATTATTCCTGCATGGTTATTTGTAGGATACGGAGAAGATACTGTTCAACCAACACAAGAAGGCAAGACAAAGGAATGTGTAACGTTATTAGTTTAGCTGTCCGTATGATGTTTATGCTCGCCTCCGTATATGATAAGGATTCTAGGTTCATGTAAAACGCACAGTATTGGCACCGATGCATAATACTAATCACTGCAGTTACCGAAATGAGCGTTAGATCTGACATCATGAGTAGCTCATGTGGACTGACATTCCACTCATTTCATAGTGAACAGATGCACTACCGGAACAGATAAACAGTTCAAGCCATTCTCCCTCTTTATTTCCTGCTTGTCTTCTTGAATAGTCAATTGTTTATATCACAAACTAGGGCTTTTTTTTATGAACTCATTTGCCATAATAATTGCGGAGAGAATATGGTAAATCTATTGAAACTAGTGCATTCATACTACATCACAATCTGTTTTCTTCTTAGCCTGCAATATTTTACAGTCTCAATGTATTTATACGTTAAGTATGTTGAGGAGGTGTAGTTTTGTGTGATTAGTGATATTGTTTTTAAATATATGATGCTAAAACTGTTGTATACATTAAAGGAACGAATGTGTTCTTATATAAAGGTTATATTCGCAAAAACTGCACACAATTTTATATATTAAAACTTTAAAAATAAATGTAATCCTTTTAGAAGCACCATCTTGGTAATTATGGTTATGTCAGCCGAATTTTGTTTATTACAGCAATACAAAGTTTTGCTTTATAATGAGTCTTGCGTATTATTTTCTTTACAAGACCATACAATATGTTTCGAGTTAATTCTGCTTTCGAAAGAAGACGAAAGTGTTCAAAACTAATGTGGAAGATATATTAAAATTTGGCTATAACGGCTTTTTTTTTTTTTAATTTACGTCCTCCAACTTTGAGTCATTTCGGACGGTGAATGAATTGGACGAAATGATGCTCAAATGATTCCAGGGTCCATGGAGCTTAGAGTTACCCGACATTCGTCTTCAAGGATAAGGGAAAACCCCGGAAAAACCTTATCCAGATAACTAATCCTGACCGAGATTCGAACTCGGGACCTCTTGAACGTGAGGCAGACACGCTACCATCTACGCTACCGAGGTGGGCAATGAATTTGATTTAAAAAATGTTTAATGCATTAATTTGAATTCTCTGGGAAATTCCTATGAAGTCTTCTTCATTCCGAATGCCTTTTGTGTAGTTGATGAACCGTAAGAAACAAAATTTTACCACAAAAACTGTAAAAATCCTTAAGGCTCACAATTCATGTATGTTTTAATTTCAACAATTTCTCGACACACTTTGTTATTGGTTCGAGTTTTTGAATACAGTTTTCGCTACTACTTATATAGACAATTCAATATCGATATTAGCCAGGAAACATGTATTTAGATTTTTTGAATACAAATGTGTGCATGTGTGTATGTGCGTGTCATAACTAAAAAAACGAGAAGTTGGTGAAATGTACGGTCGAAGCCGAACCTCAGTAGCCGCGCCTTTAATTATAATCAGTTGCTGATTAGAGTGGAAACACAAATGGCGTGTTTGTCACCCTAAAGTAACTTTCACCTGTCTCAGAAGATAGCGCTGTTATCGCTGTGTCCATTCAGGTTGGTTTTCAATCACGTTGATTGCAGGCAACTCGTTTATGGCTTGTATCTCGTAAACCGCTACATAAACGTCCTGTGTCGTGTCGTTTTTATAATGTCAGATGTGACAACTCGAAACATCGTTGTACAATATGGAAAGAACGCTCATGAATTTCCCTCCATCAATCAGTAGGATTCCTCTACTATGAGAGAGGTTATAGATGTATAATGCGCCATAACTTGTAACCAATAGTGTAACTTTGGGAGAATATAATACACAATTGGGAGACTGGCGTGTCCCAGGGGTCTATTTTGGGACCTTTATTGTTTATTCTGTATATTAGCAACATAAAAACTGTGGTACAGTGTAATGTATCTTTTAGTTTGTATGCAGACAATGCCACACTGGGTTTCAGGAACAACAACTTACTAAATCTAGAAATCGATGCAAATTTGACCTCCAATATCGTGGCACAGTATTTTAATGATATCAGGCTGTGTACTAATGGACAAAAAAGCGAATTAATTCTATTTGATTTTAAGAGACGTCCTTTCGAACCTCAGCTTAATATAGGCAATAGTCTAGTCCAAGGTTTAATCCTTGATGACAAGTTAACTTGGAACAACCACATTGTAAAACTAGAAAGTAAGTTAAGCTTAGGACTTTTTGTGTTGCGATATTTAGCCAATTTTCTCTCAGTAGATACTAGTAAGTTAGTATATTTTGCATTAATATATTCACATATTTCTTATGGCATCGAGCTGTGGGGACACACTTCCAAATTAAACTGTAACAGATTTTTTTTCTCCTTCAGAAAAGAGCTATCAGATACCTTGCAAAAATAACACGTACGAGTTCATGCAGGCCGTATTTTAAAACCTAAACTTACTCTTCCGAGAATATTTATTCTGCAAACAACACTTTTTGTACATAACAGGAATATAACCTCCAGAAATTCCGATGTTCACACTTATGAAACAAGAGGAAAGAATAACTATATAGTTAAAGGTCATAGGCTTAAACTTTTTGAACATAACGATAATTTTCTTTAAATGAGTCCAATTAAATGATTAAAATAATATTTTAAGATATTTTAGTGACAAATAAATTGTATATCTTAAATGTCTTAGTATGTCCTTAGAGTTCCACTTCAATTTGAATAGCATGTATCCGTGCTGCTGATATTTGTCAAATTTGTGGTAAGCCAGCTGCAGCTGTGCTTCAGGCCCTCTCTGGTTAAATGAAACATTTATGAGAAGCTATCTCACCAGTTTTTCCTGATATTCAGTTACACAAGGGCACAAAGCATAAAGTATCATTTCTTCTCTCTGCGATGTTCAATTTTTATCTACTGTTTCCAACATAATTTACTCTGTACATCACTTTCGCAAGTAGCACTTCGTAATGGAAATTTTGATTTTATCATCTGTTTTTCTCCAGACTAAGTTTCTGTGCTTTAGGCCCTTATGGTTCTCAGTGGCTCAATTTGCTCCGGAGATCATGAGAGATTATATTGGAGATCATGAGAGATAGACAAACGTTTACTACAACACAAGGTAGATCTGTTTTTAACACTATGTCAAATATTTTTTTTTAGTGAAGTGAACTATTTCTTAGATCCTTTTAATGTTCTTAAGTATATGGTTTTCTCAAAAAGAAATACGTTACTTCTTTTTCTCTTTACTTTTAATGCCCACTACGTAATGTAAAAAGGGAAGTAATGTATTCCACCCAAAAATTGGACATCGAGGTCTCACCGGAAATAGAGGCGTTGGAACCCTCATAAATCTAAAAACTTTTCAAATAAAGGTCACTGCGCGCGCCTGGCGTCTGTGAACAGTATACGAGACGAAGATATTCAAGAAAATCCCTGTATTCCAGACCAGCTTTTATACAGAGCATTTTCGAGAGGTCTTCTAGGGTGTTAAGATCTTGATTAGAATATGGAACATTGTTCATGGCTCTGGGGTGCATCTAACTGCTTGTGGTGGGATGAGATGGAACTGATGCCCCGAGTTGAGACGATGTCCATATCTTGAACTTCCATGTTCGATGTTTTAGTTTGTAACAGTTTCTCCCGACGTTCCTTGTAGTTGCTGCAGCCAGTGCATGGTGTTTATTAAACTCAGGGATAATCTCGAGTAGAAGTCTAAAGGATCTTCACTTTTTTATATGATTTACTATACAGGTCGTTGCATAGATATATAATTATATCTACTCCTTTTGCTTTAAACCATATTAGTTAAAATACTGCTTTGCAATACATTCTCACTGTATTCTAAACTTCTCGACATAAATTCACTTATATCTATTCTCTACCACCTCTTGACACAAAGTGACGCTATCTTCCTCAATGAAGATTACTAATGTGTACTGTCACCATGGCAATTACACATTTTTGCTATTGGAAACGTCAGTTCCTAACAGAAATGAACTTACAATACAATCATACCATATGTGGTTATTTTTATGATGTTTCTTTTAAAACTTGATTTAATCAAACCAATATTGAATAATTATTTTAAATAATTTTAAATTTATAATTGCATCATTAATTACCATAACTAATTCTTTTCCATTTCTACCTCACTTTATCACACGTTTTTCTTCCTTTCATTATGTAATCAAGTTTATTTCACTATCACTTTCATTTGTTTCTAATTAATTTTTAGGTAATTTCAAAATAAACTTAAAATAACAAATATAAAAATAATAACAATACTTTTGAGGCTTGGAAACTAAACAACTGTCTCAAATATTATATGTTTTAATATAATTTGATGATAAATGCAATATGTATTTTGAATTTTCTACGAGTAGCCTCTGATGTACTCTTTTGTACATAAATAATACACCGTAAGAGACAGACAAAATTCTACGACCAAAAAATGTAGACTCTTTGGAGCACAAAATGTATGTCAGATGCATCTTTTTTATGGAGTAAGTCATTTCTGATTATATTTATACTGATTAATAGAACTGGAATACCAATATATTTCTGAATACCAGCATCAACAAATGATAATTTAAGCTAATCCACGTTAATCTCTAAATAAAAGACAGCATGAAACCACAAAGATTTAACATGCATTAAAAAGTTAAGCTCTGAAATTAATTTGAGGTTACAGTAAGTTTGAACCAATTATTCTTAAACATTAGACATAATATACGTAAGCTAGTTTAACATGAAACCAGGTTTAGACCGTTGTCGAATATCTAATTTAATTACAATTCTCCCCTTCGTGTACAGTAACTCTTATTTCACTTGCTTTATTGTAAACTCGTATCGTTTTTATGAATTCCAATTAGTTTAAGTGATTGAACTGTTTTATGGCTCAGGAGGTTTTCATATGCCACATTAGTTTGTATTTATACAATATTAAAATGGTGTTTCGCTTCTCATGTATATATGTATATTGAACATATACTATTTTAATTAAATTGTTAATAAATTAAAAGTACACAAATATAAAACAAACATTTCCACGTAAAGAGTAGCTTCACTGGGAATATATTTTTAGAAATCTTCGCATCACATATTTTCAAAACTCAGAACATTCTGTTCTTATACCAGATGCACAATTTTTATAAAGTTTCTTCTTTTTTGGTTCCGGAGGCCTTACAGCAGTTAAATCTTGATAAAGACAATTGTTAATTTGAAAAGTTAGAGTCAGAGTGAAAAATTTAATGCCATAGCCGGCATTTGAACCACGGATCTTCTGGTCTCCGTCCGGCCGCCCTAAACCATTGAGCTACTATGGCCAACGTGCCAACATGACATTAAACTCTCCAACTGACTCGTGTTTTTCACGGTAAACCACTAGGAGTTCTCATAAACACATGAGATAACTACCTTAATGGCGACTTACTTATGCTATAAAGCTCGGGCCTTAAAGTACCTACAGCATAGTAAGTCGCCATTAAGGTAGTTGTCTCATGTGTTTATGAGAACTCCTAGTGGTTTACCGAAAAAAAGCGAGTCAGTTGGAGAATTTAATGTCATTTTGGCACGTTGGCCATAGTAGCTCTGGACGGAGACCAGAAGATCCGTGGTTCAAATGCCGGCTATGGCATTGAATCTTTCAGTCCGGCTCTACACTTTCATAGTGGTCTTACACACGGCTAGTGTGAAAGAACAACTAATTTTCATTAATTGTTAATTTATTTACTTTGGTATAAAATAAAGTGAAAAGCAACTTTAAGTCAGACATGCTTTTAAGAACGTTAAACGAGAATTTTTGTTGTTTGAAAACTGACCTTCTTAAGCCATTTTTACACAGAACGATATTCATTATTTTCACGTTCTATGCCTCTAGTAGGCAAAAGAGGCTATTATAATCTATCCAAACATTTCACATCGAGATTTCACTGAAATTAAAACTCTTGAGGATCTAAATAATGTGCATTATAGAAAATGATATGTCCGCGCGTGTGTATAAAACATTTGAATGCTTTCACAAAGTGAATATCCAGAATTTTTTGAAAGCATGTTAGAGGATACCGCAGAAGATATACGAATTATTATCAGAGTAAAAGCGGAGAGCTCATTAAAATGTACAGGTTGTTACATAATTTCCTAGTCGTTCTTTTAACATTCTTAAGAGTTTGCTATTGTATTTTGAATATATTTGTTTTTTCTGCCATTTTAAGTAGAGTTATTGTATTCTGCCAAAATATTCTTAACCAGCATCAAGGTGTTAGACGAATACCAAACATGGTATTTAATTTCAGTACCTTCCAAGAAGAGAACTTGAATACTTTTAAGAAAATTCCGGCCCACTCTCATACCACATTTTACAAGGAAGTGTTTTCGTCATATTTGATTTTTCCTATAAAAGTCTGTAACCATCGGTTAAAGATAATTATACAGTAAATAAAACTAGATATGTTTTGAATTTTCTGCGTTAACCTACTGAAGTCCTTTACGTTTAGATTACATTTTGTGTGCTTTTGAAAAACTGCTAAACCATATAAATTAACAGACAGATTAGCACTCGAACTTCGCTTTACACTTTGCGTGAAATAGTTTTGTTGTTTTTATTAATTATCCCCAAAATAGTGGTTCTATTGTTTGAATGTCCTTATAATTTTTGAAGTGCTCATTCATCGTTTGGTTGTTTCTCGATGTTATTCAAGTTATTTGGAGTGTCGAAGTTTCATTGCTTCTTATATTCCTCTTGTACCTACAAAAAAATGTGTAATGAAACCATTTCTCTAAATATGATTAACTTAATTAGTACGAAGCTGATAGAAGTCAAGTTTTACTGACTTGTAGAAATAGTTTCTCTTAGGATGGGTAGTAAAATGATGTGTATATAACACATCGGGCTCTTTTATTTTCAGGTGAGTGTATTTTGAAGTGCTAGGGTTCTGCTTTTTTGTCATGTGTAGCTATTATTATTATTATTATTATTATTATTATTATTATTATTATTATTATTATTATTATTATTATTATTATTATTATTATTATTATTATTATTATTATTATTATTATTATTATTATTACTACTACTACTACTATTGTTGTTGCTGATGGGGAAACACTTTGGACAAACAACTGACACCCATGTTTAAGGATTTGTCACGCATTCTCCACTAGAGCAGGTAAACACCTTGAGACCGTAGCAATATCCCTTAGTGTTTACACACTATGGCAACCCCGTCCCCACCTCCTAGCGACGCCCTCCCTTCCATCTCCCCCTCTCCCCCTCCGCTATCACACGCGACGTAACCAACAAGTGGCCAGCAGACGTCGCATTTCAAGCCGACACTTGCTACGGTTTTGTTTTCTTTTGTGAATGGATTTGTCTTGCCGAAGGCGATCATGCATAAACTGCCTGCCCTGTGTGCTATGAAGAGTGTTTAATGGATAAAAGTGTGTTGTATGCAAGCGGAAGGAAGTGAGTTTATGATAACAGCGCTGTGTATAGTTGCAGTCAAACCATGGCGGGCACTGATGCCCCGTGCACGCAATATGGTCTTTACCTGGTGTCGAAACCCGCCCTGTTGCTCATCAAGACCTCTCCCACGACGTCTCCTCAAGAGGAAGAACAGAAAGAGGATGACGGAGAACCTCCTGTCAAGTTCGCGAGCGGTTCGCGGATGCGGATGCGAAGACGATCGAGCATGTCGGATATTGATAAGTTGACAATAACTTTTGGAGGATGTGGCGACGCGGAGGGAGCCGTAGGAATCAGTAATTCAAGGTCCAGCGGCCATCATCTCCGCGTAGGATACTCCTCGGTGCCACAGAGTCCTGGCACGCCTCGTAGGTATGCGACCCTACCCAGGCCGGGTACGAGTTCTGGTTGTATCGGGGATATTATGAACGACGTCATGGGCAGTTCCTGGAGTCTAAGGAGCTGCTCAGAGAACATCATGCCACTCTCGACGGTCACCTCAAGAGGCACGTCCCCAGGCAGCCCTATGTTAAAAATTATGGACTTCTCCCAGGACGAAGAGGACGGCCCCAGAGATGTAGTGGAAGAGGCTTTCCAGAAAGTGAGAGTCCTTGATTCAGAGTCCAGCAACTTCCGTCTCCAAAGGGACGAGGATGAAGAAGACGAGCAAGAAGAAGAAGAGGATGATGTGCTGGAGGAACTACCTGGTACCAAACTCACGGCCATCCAAAGGACAGAACGCCTATCCCGTCTCATTAGACGTTCAAGAAGAAACAGTCTGCGGCCTGTTCGTTTGGTGAGTTAAAAAGTTCCTTGTTTTCAAAACTTGGGAGCGACAAAGCTGTCATCTATCGATTAAAATCAAGATGTGCAACATTAACCTTCAGAGGATTCATTTTGCAAAATAAATAATATAGGAGCTTTGTTAGAAGCCATTATTTCACACAGAATTAAACGCTTTCAGAATATAAAATTTTAAATATAGCTTTCCTATATCTTAAGCAATATTGAGGTAGATCATAAATTTCCTCAAATTCTTGTATATAGAACTTATTCTCCATGCTTGTGCATTATATTCTGGATGCAGAAGAACAAAAGATGGACATCAATATGTCAAAGACATTTTTATAGACTGTGCATCAGACACTTTTTGTGCTTGATGATAAATATTCGTAGAAAAATGATTTATCAATACGGGTAAATGAAGTCACTAAGCCAAGAACTCCACAGCTCGAAACTGCCATGAGCGTCCTCACAGAAGTGAGGTTCCTTTCCAGGTTTTTCTCAGTCGTCGTAAATAGCAAATATTAAGAAGGTGTGCTAAAATTAGACCTAAAAATTTTCATCCTCAAATATAGTACACCAATTTCATATCCTACCTATAGGGCCGAATGCGTAGCGCGGGCATTAGTATTATTACACACGTAAATGTTTATACACAAATCAAGTTTAAGTTAGTCGTTAGCACATCAAAAACAAGTTAATGTCATTTTAAAACCCTAAAAGGTTATTTAAAATGCCTGAAATTAATAAACGATTTGTTTTTATGCTTTACTTTAACTGAATTAAATTGTTAAACTGAATTGTTAAAATTTGGTTTATCCACAGCCTGCAAAGTATAGAACTATTTGGTGTGGCTTCTTGTATATAAGTGTAAAGCCTGTGACACGATGTGACCTTAACCCAAATTATTATTTAAATTAAAAAATATCGAAAGTGTTTATTTTCACGAAACAACTTAACATGTCTGATAAAAATACCATATGTTTAAGACATTTTCATATAAACGAAATGTTTATCTTGAATTTCCTGTCTTCAGAAGTCCCCTTCCCTCTCGATGAGTTTTGCCTAGCTGGTAACCTGTAAGAGACAAACTCTTACTGTACAAAAATAGTAAATCTCATTAAAAATTTATTTATTTTTAAGAATTAACAAGATTTTAGATATTCCCTATTATTAGTAGAAGTTTTAAATATTTAGGCCTTTCCCGATTTTTAAGTCATTCACTTTCTATTTCTTTTCTATGTAAAGAGAACGAAATTTCAAAGATATTACATAACCACTGTGCACTTAAAATATTTTACTATGGCTTAAGTTTACTGTATTCCTTATTGTCATTGCACTTAACAGAAAATTTCAACAATATAACTTCTGACCAGTGTATCTCGTTTAACAGGAATTAGAGAAAACAATAAAAGTGGGACTTAATTGTTCTTTCACACTGGCCGTGTGTAGGCTAAATTGTGGAAACGTAGAGCCAGACTGAAAAATTCAATGCCATAGTCGGGATTTGAACCACGGATCTTCTGGTTTCCGTCCAGCCGCTCTAACATTGAGCTACTATGGCCAACATGCCGATATGACATTAAATTATCCAACTGACCAGAAGATCCGTGGTTCAAATCCTGGCTATGGCATTGAATTTTTTAGTTTGACTCAACGTTTCCACAATTTAGCCTACATACGGCCAGTGTGGAAGGTCAATAATTTCCATTAATTGACCTAATAGTGTTTAACTATAAAACCTGGGCCTGAAAGTAGTTACATGTAAGTCACCATTAAGGTAGTTGTCTCATGTGTTTATGAGAATTCCTAAATGGTTTACCGGGAAAATACGAGTCAGTTGGATAATTTAATGTCATATCGGCATGTTGGCCATAGTAGCTCAATGGTAGAGCGGCTGGACGGAAACCAGAGGATCCATGGTTCAAATCCCGGCTATGGCATTGAATTTTTCAGTCTCACTCTACGTTTCCACAAAAGAATAAAAGTTTGTAAGAGCACTTTGACAAGGTGAATAATGCACCATTGAGAAGGTGAATAATGCATCATTTTGACCTACCATATTGTTCTTGCTCATACAACGAATATATATGCAAAGAAAATCACTGCAACACAAACATAATAACAAATAATACCAACATTGACGTATTAGTATTGCTATTACTAAAATGTTTGTTTTACTTCGGTATTTACACACTCTTGTAGTCTACACTCACACCAAAAAATACTCTTGTAAATAATTTTCTTTGCTTTGATTTTTGTGGACTGGACAAACGTCTGAGCAACTGGCATTCCATTTTCAGGAGCTGCAACGATGATTGATGCACTTTTTTGGTGCATTTCACTTTTTGGTGCATTACCGACAGATCCTATCTAACATAAATTTGTCCCGTAGCCTATAAATTGTGAGCCTGTGAGGAGGAGGTGTTTCAAATTCTTCACCCCATGTTTCTGGAACCCGTTCGCAACTTGTAGTGTTCCAAAATCCAGATCCATTGATCTTTAGTTAAATTACTCGATATTATGATACAAGTTTGAAAACAACGAATACAAAATACAAATGACAGACAAATGGACAAAAGACAAACTCAATAAGGATGTAAAATTAGCCATTCAAATCAAAATTACTCATTTTAGTACACCAAATTTACTAATCATACAACTGTATGCCAACCCCTATATACAATGAAATTTATCTGGAGTAATTAGAAGTAGGCTGCATAATTATTTATGGTGATAATAGTCTTAGAGGCATAAATATAAAAATTCACGTGAATGAAACATATCAGACGTTTCCTAATTTGCAGTATTTTGTAATGAATTGTCAAATTTTATTAAGATAGGAATTAGTGGCAGATGTTACACCATTAATGGTTCCAAGGGTAATATTTTTATTACGGGATTTTCCCGCCTCTCTAGCGCAAGTGTTAGCGGGTGTGCCTAAAACGTTAAGAGATTCTGTGTTCGAATCTCGGTTAGGGTGAGTTATCGGCATAAGGTTTTACTAGGGATTTCCCTTAACCTGAAAGATAAATGTTGGTTAACCAAGATTCATGGACCCTGGTCGCATTTGAGCATCATTTCACCCATTTCATTCATCGTCCCATATGACGACATTGAAGGACGTACATTTAAAAATATTGCTTCCGATTTGTTGATGTTAAAAAGCAAACGCTGTTAGCAAAGGCGTGAAGAGAGACGACCAGAAATATTGAATGAATGGTTACAATTTTATTGCAAATGTTTCCGTGAAAAGCAGATGGATTTGCACTCGAGGTTTAACACTGAAATGCCATTAGGTGTCGTTACGAAACATGACAAGTGAGAGTTGCAGTTAGTGTCTCTAAATCCTGTGCAGATGTTGTCTGTACAGATGATTGGAAAAGATAAGAGACCTACATTGTCATAACTGTCATGAACATAAGGCTTATTAGTTTGTTACCTAATTTACTGAGGTGTTGCGAAATCTACTAATCTCTCTCTCTCCCAGACAGTTACACAAAATATGTAACTTAAACGGTGCCCATTAAATGTGATAATTTCTACATATTTCAACCCATTTTAATACAGATTATCTTTGACATAATAAGTCACAACAGAACTGTTACTACCAAACCACGAAACTGTACTCACCGTTGTTTTCGAAACCCTGTCTGTCAACTGTCCACTTGGGTCTTAGGAACTTCTGGAACCTGCCTAAAGAAAAGCTTTGGGGCAGTATTACCCAAACCGAGGGGAAACAGCATATAAAGATATTGTTGTGCAGGACATGATTCCGTTGGGAGCACAAGTAGCGGCTGGGTTAATCCTCTGTAATTCAGTGATTAGCCGCGGTCACAGTGATATAGTAATACCAGAAAATTAATTTCTGTGACTGTACGCATCTAGAATTTCCAAAGATAAATTTTTTAAATATAAAAATCATGTTAAGTTATCCAACCAATGAACATTTCAAACTCGTATATAAATCTCTACATTTACAGGATAAACGTGTAACATAATTACTTCTAGAAAACACCTATAATTTTCTAAGAATCAATAATTTGTAGAGTCAGACTGAAAAATTCAATGCCATAGCAGGGATTTGAACCACGGGTCTTCTGGTCTCCGTCCAGCCGCTCTAAACCACTGAGCTACTATGGCCAACGTGCCAACATGACATTAAATTCTCCAACTGACGCGTGTTTTTCCCGGTAAACCACTAGGAGTTCTCATAAACACACCAGAAAATTACCTTAATAGCGACTTACTATGCTGTAAGTACTTTAAGGCCCGGGCTTTATAGTTCAGACCACTATTAGGTACAATTAATGGAAATTAATTTTTCTTTCACACTAGCCGTGTATAGGACGCACTATGGAAGGGTAGAGCCAGACTGAAAAATTCAATGCCATAGCCGGGATTTAAACCACAGATCTTCTGGTCTCTGTTCAGCCGCTCTAAACCATTGAGCTACTATGGCCAGCGTACCAACATGACATTAAATTCTCCAACTGACTCGTGGCATTGAGTTTTTCAGTCTCGCTCTACTTATTTATTAAATTAAGATTCTAAATAAAAAAAAATGCCCGCCTCGGTAGCATAGATACTACCGTGTCTGTCTCAGGTTCAAGAGGTCCCGAGTTTGAATCTCGGTCAGGGTTACCTGGATAAGGTATTTCCGGGGTTTTCCCTTATCCCTTAAAGAGGAATGTCGGGTAGCTCTAGGCTTTATGGACCCTGGACATTTGAGCATCATTTCACCCATTTCATTCACCAAGTCCGATTTGACTTAAGGTTGTAGGACGTAAAATTAAAAAAAATGCTTAATATAAAGGAATCTCTTATTTATCTCCAAGGAATATACAGTGAACATTTGAAAGAATTTGACGAAATGTGGAGCAAACTACATCGTAAATAACTGACGTGGATAGGAGAATAGCATTTTAAATGCCCCTATAGTATATTACTACGAGGGCTGCTCAGTAAAGAATGATCACATTTTTTTTGACAACGTACCTTTACTCATCCTCATAGTTTTGATGGTCCATCTCAAAATAGTCTCCCCTGAATGCGATGCACTTGTCCCAGCGTTTCTGCCAGTCTTCAAAGACATGCTGGAAACCATTTTTGAGAGATCCTTCAAAATCGCCTTCGCAGCCTTCACCACTGCTTCTGATGATGGATAATGCCTTCCACGAAGGCGTTTCTTCAAGTTAGGGAACAGAAAAAAGTCACATGGGGCTAAATCCGGACTATAGGGAGGGTGAGGGATGTACTTCACGTTCATTTTTGCAAGATATTCAGCAACAATATTGGGAGCCGCGCATTATCTTGGTGCACCCAGCCTGCTTTATGGAAAGGTGGACTTTTGCGCCTGATATGAACTTGCAATGATTTCAGCAAGTAGTATTGTCCAGTTACTGATGTGTGTGCAAGTACAACATGTTTATAAACCATTCCATGAATAACAAGAATGAGATGACCATAACTTTCCCAGCAGAAGCAACAACTTTTACTTTTTTGAGGGGTTGGTGATGAAGGAGATTTCCACACTGAGCTTTGCTGTTTGCTCTCAGGATCAAAATGATGTAGCCAAGTGTCATCAGCAGTGATTACGTTTGAAAGAAACTCCGGATCTTCCTCTAACATCAACTTTAACTGCATGTTACCTCCATTGCAGCGGTAGGCAATACTGAACATGTTCGAACTTGCCTGATTCTCACAGGCGGCATCCAGGAGTACCAACAATGAAACTACTACGGCGTGTTTGGTTTACATTAAGCTAATAGAATATAATAAGAGTAAATTTTAGTGCGAAGAATTATGACCGTAAAAAAGTATGATCATTCTTTATTGAACAACCCTTTTATATAAAGTTAGTAAGTGATTTACAGTAGCATGGAGGAGATGTTTCAAGATATTCTTATACGATTAACACCTTAAAATCTTATTTTATTGGCAATAGATAATATTTTCTATTACGTTATCTATTCAGTTACTCATTTGCGGTTGTAATATCATAAATGCCGGACAAGTACTAATTTAAATAATTATATTACATATAATAAATGTTAGAATTTCGGCCAACGATTATTATGTACTTTTACCTGGAATTAGAAAAGCTTTAAGTAGTTGTTATCATGGTAGGAAACTTGAGTCAGAAATTGAAAGGCATGGCAAACAGAACACGTTTCTTTGGCTACTAATAAATCCAAATCAAGGTACGATAGAGCGTATTATATACTTAGCAATCACACTGACTTTCTCTACTCATTCTCTTGCAAACTATTCCTGCAAACGCGATTATTTATTGAGATAAAATATCTCTGTACATTGTAGCTACCCAAGGGGTGCAGTAGGCTGCATCAGGCGATAGTCATTTTAAAAAGTTGATTATTGTGATCGCCATGAAATTCAAGTTCCTTGCGTGACCACGAGAAAAAAAAACGAATAGCGACTTAACCTTTTTCAAAAGGATATCTACTTAAGTCTTAAACCAATGGTAAATAATATATCATAAACGCTTAACGACATAAAAATGTAATAGATTTTCTTTAGGGAGATCTACATTTTTGTGTAGTAAGATTTTACGGGTTATTATTTGCACAGAAGCGACCAGAATAAGCAAGACTTCACAGTCTATTTCCGGAAAATTGGACCTATTCATGATATAAATTATTACGTATATCGAATTTTATTTAAAATAATTAATAATATCTGATAGAATAAGATGTATAAAACAATCTACTTATAAAGGTAGATCTGGGAGATTTTCTGAATAACTTCCATATCATATCCTTGGGAAGCGTTGAACTTAAAAACCTTGTTTTATATACACAAATATAACAATTTGTAACTTAAAACTTTACTTATCTTATTAGAACTGATGACACTTTTCTTATAAATTGTCCGGCATCGCGATTTCATATAAAACTTTTACACATCCTCAGCCGGAAACAACAAAGCTGTCGTCAAGGTTATGAACGCTAGATGTTAGTTCCTCAAATAAATGTAGTATTGCATATTTATTGCATTTTTCTAAAAAAGATAAAATGCCTAATAATAAAAATGTGGTATTTTTCAGTTTAATTGTTTCGATTGTGATAAAGTTTATATTGAAAGGACAAAACGTAATTTAGAAACCAGAACGAAAGAACATTTTCGTAACATTAAGTATAAACAAACCGATAAATCGGCCGTAGCAGATCATTTTTGGTTATTTAACCATGAAATAAATCTAGAAGTTAAATTATTAAGACAATTAAATAGTCCGATAGATTTAATGGTTTGGGAAAATATATTTATTTTAGAAAACAAACATCGCGTAATGAGCTTTGAAATACCGGCAGTCGATTCTGTTTTTAAATTTGTTTTGTTTTCAGAATTTGGTAGTACTAACAAGAAAATATTAATATTTAGCATTCGTAACGAAGACAACAGTTTTGTTTCCGGCTAAGGATGTGTAAAAGTTTTACATTAAATCGCGATCCCAGACAATTTATAAGAAAAATATCATAATTTCTTATAAGAAAGTGAAGTTTTATGTTACATATTTTTATATTTGTATATATTTGATTGCCTCACTGTTAATAGCTTCATATTTTACATATTTACCTTGTATATTCAACATATTTTTTTTTTTCATTTTTGAGTTAGGCTGTTTATGGAACGATACACATACATACACCTAGACGCTTTATCGATTGATGCATTGTTTGGATTCACGATAACCCAAGAACTCTGTATTCGGTGAAAACTTGGTACAACAATTTTGGGTTTAATGCAGTACTTACTGTCTTACCTTAACTAAGCATCAGAGAAAATGACAAAGTGATGAAATTAAAGTAATATAATAAAGAAGTTTATTAAACTAGTTTCGCTAGGTATGCTAATGTGACAATCAGTATAATGCGCGAATAAATTCGCACTAAAATAAAATTTGAAGTACAGACAGGAAATACTAAAACAGTAAATATTTAACAAAACTATCACTGTATTCCAGCTATAAAAACGAAAGTACAGGGTGTGTAAAAATGAATATCGAGGTTTTAACTCTATATAATATTTATTACATTCAACTTACAGTTATAAACGATATGTCAAATGAAAAAGGTAACTCAAACTGTTTTACCAAGAGCCTTATAAATGTTAAATGTGACTACCCTTTGTTACACGGCACACATCAAGTCTATAGCCAAGTTCTTCCCAAACGTTGATAAGTGTGTATTCAGTAATTGTAACAACAGCTGCTTCAATCCAGTTTCATAATTCAGAGAGGTCAGCTGGTAGCGGAGGTAAAAATAGCATGGCGTTAGGTTAGGAGAACGTGGAAGTCATGCATAGCAAGCCCTGTCATTGGAGCCCTTGCGGTCTATCCAGCGCTCGGGTACAGTGACGTTCAGCCAATCGCGTACTTCGTTATGCCAGTGAGGATGCGCACCATCTTGCTGGAAAATGAAGTTCTATGGCTCATTTTCTTCCAGCTAAGGGAAGAGCCTTTGCTCTAGTGTATCAAGGAAAGAAGTGCTAGCTACAGTAGGTTCACCAAAAAAAGAAAGGTCCATAAACTTTTCGCCGGGATACGGCACAAAAAAACATTCACTTTAGGGGAATCTCGTTGTATTTGTACCATCTCGTGAGGATTTTCTGAGCCCTAGATGCTCACATTATGAGTGTTAACATGTCCACTAAGGTGAAAGGTCAATTCATCACTGAGGACAACACAATCCATAAAATCGTCATCGTCATGAAACATGTCGTTTGCGAAGTTGGCACGTAATCCATGGTCTGTCGGCTTTAGAGCTTGTAAAAACTGTAAACGGTAAGGACGTAGCCGTAAACGTTTTCTTGCAAATTTTCTTGCTTATAACTATAAGTTAAAAGCTTGTAACTAAGGGTACAAAATAGCAAAAGAGGTGGTTAATTTGAACTGGCTGCTTGGAATGCAAGAAGCCTACCTCTGTAGCGTGATAGTAGCGTGCGTGCCTCACGATCAAGAGGTACCAAGTTCGAATCTCTGGATTAGCTATCTGGATAAGGTTTATCGCTGGTTTTCTGTATCCTGTAGGATGAATGTCTGCTAACTCTAAAGTCTATGAGCTCTGGGTTCATTTGAATATCATGTCATAGTCCGATATGACTTAAAGTTGGAGGACTAATTTAAAAAGGTGCAAGAAAACAACATTGCAATCACGTGGGAGGGGGCCCAAATTACCTAGGTGTCAACAGACCTTTAAAACCATCTGATATACTCAATCACTCACTCAGGCATCCCGAGATTGATGTTATAAACTTCTTGAAAAACAGGGTTGTCCAAAATAATACGTTATGAATACTTACATGTGAGCTTGTCTTGCCTATAGAAGGATATAGGATATTCACTTCAGGTTTTACTTAGCAGCGTTTTTCTTTGTGTTATTTATTTTTTGCAGATGAAAGTAGTCTTCACACCAAAGCCATTGTATACGCTTTAAGAATAGAAGCTTGAAATCGATGTATTCAGTGAGCAAAGGCTTTCATGATTTTTCCACCTCTCTCAAAGGCTTGGTCATCCCGTTGCATATTTTCCCATCAGTTATTGATAGAGCTAGAGATTGCTTTACTCTAGAAGTTTCCTAGCTACTCTTCTATTTGTTCGTTGACAAAAGCTCTTTCATCGTCTATGATTCCAAACATTTGGTGAACTTGCTTCAGAAGAATAGCTCGCAAAATCCTTTTAAATAACCTTGGCCTTTCAGTGTATGCCCCTCTTTCATCTTCAAATAAACCAATGGTTTTCCCCTGGTTCTTGGAATGAATATTCAAGTAGCTCTGGGGTGTTAGATCCCCAAGCTCATTTGGGCATGCATTTCACTAAACAGATATGACTTTGTACAGAAACAAAACAAAAGCAACTGTAATGTGCTTCAGATGTATGACTTCCTCTATCATATGACAGAGAAACTATTGCAATCGACCCAAACACTCGATTACTGAGATTTCACTGGAGATACTGGTTTTGAGATCTCCTGAATAAAACCCTTTTAGAAAATGGTCCACCCGCCCGTGTGTGTTTATCTAAACGGGATAATTAAAAATAAAAAAGTAAGTTAAATACTAACTTAGTATATAGGTTCAGTAAGTTCCAAGAATATGACACGAAAATTTTCAAAATATCCCTCCACCGAAATTACATTTTTGATCAGAAACATCTTATATTTTGATGTTTTGACTAAAATACTAGATGTTTAAGATATTTTTATGACATAAAATGTTCGAATGTGACTGCAACTCTCTAACATAAAATATTTGATAAAAACTGATGTTTAAGAACAGTATATTCCAAAAGTGCCATTCAAGATTTTCGCAAAATTCCCCCCACTACACTTTCATGGAAAATATTTTAATTTTCTTAAAATTACACACGATTTTGATAAAAATGTCATTATTCGCATGGAAAATCACACGTTTATCTTGAATTTTCTGGAAACAACCGCCATTTCCTTGTAGGTATGACAGGAAAACCGATAGCTAATTAATTATTTTATTCGAGGTCTTTATTAATAACTTTAAAATTTCAAACTCTTTACACATCCATGAGAGAAAAAAATTTATATTACTTTCACAGACTGAATTCAGTCTTCCACAAAAGTTTACTTCAAAGATGTACACTTTATTTATTTTAAATTAATCGTGATTTTGCAGAAATGAATTTATGGCACATTTAGTTGTGCGTATAGGGGGAATACATTAGAATGAAACGAAGTCAAATGTTTTAAACGGTACACCCTTTCAGGTGGCACTGAATCTCTAATTTCTTTTCCTGTCCAGAAAAAAAAGGAAAACGAAGAAAAACAACAGAATAACGATTTGATAGTTCAAAAGGTATAAATTGCTTGACGATTTAAATAAATAATACGGAGTATCTGGAAAATGGTTACGGAAATCAACTTTTTATTTGAAATAATATGTTTAAAGGAGGTATACATTTTTTGTGTGATAACTTCTTTTTTCTCTCACTTGCGTTTCACAAGTTTCAACATTCATTCATAAAAAGAACAGTCTAAATGGTATTCCTCCAAAATTAAATATTTATTTTATTAGTCAATTAAATATTTTTAACATATGATATTTTAATCTAATCGTAAAGCTGCTTTCATTTTTTTGAGTAAATGAAAAATAACAAAACATTCCGTTGTAAAATGAGGTTGAGGGAATTTTTTTGAACACACACGTTTTTTTCTAAAAGTACTGTTTTTCTTTAGATTCAGGGATTCTTATATCAAATATTTACGGCAAAATCATAGTGTCAAATTTTAGTCTCGAAAGCGGTGCTTTGTTTATGTACTGTAGTTACATAAAATGTAAAAACGAAGAATGAATTTCCAATTGAAACAATAAGATTTGATAAACCAAGCGAGAGAGAGAGAGAGAGAGAGAGAGAGAGAGAGAGAGAGAGAGAGAGAGAGAGAGAGAGAGAGAGAGAGAGAGAGAGAGAGAGAGAGAGAGAGAGAGAGAGAAGGAAGAATAAACTAGGAAAACATATATTTGAAATAAATTATGTGGTTTAAGTAGATGTACATTTCTTGCATAGTAAAATTTTTCGCTTAGGGTTTATCAGTTATGCAAACTCATCCAGAATAAAGAGAAATTCAGTGGCTATTTCCAGGAAAGTTAAGATATGCATTTTATTTGTCAAGAAAATATTCTAAATATAGTATATGTTAGGGATAATTCATTCATTAGGTACGAAGTCCAATGCTGCCGTGAGGGGAGTCTAGGGTTCGATTCCCGGCTGAGTGGAGATTTTCCTCCAACCAAGATGATTCCCCATCTTCCACAGAGTCTGGAAGTATGAATGAGAGTGCGTATGTGTGCGTGATCTAATGATTAAGAAACCTATAGTACCTGCAACCCAACGAATACGAGTGAACACCATCGCCAAAAGGCGATATGTTACAAAAGAGAAAAGCCGCCGATATGATCATTGTATTTAAATGAAAAAAAAAAAAAACATCCAATGCAAGTTTTTGGTTTTGAGTAATTCTTTAGAATCAATCGCAAGTGTGAGAATTTCTGCTTTTAAATGCTCTTCTTTATTACCCAAGGGTCATATACTTCTTGTAAAATATCCGTATCAATTGTTTAAGTAAAATAACAAAACTCTCTCTACTTTTGGAGATGTGTGGTAAAGAAATAAATGAATTCAGGGTTTAGAATGTGACATTTTTGGCCCAATGATAACTGAAAAATTCTTGTACAGAATATTAGTTTGAATGCAACAACCAAAAGTATGTGTGTATTATTTTTAAAGTCCAAAAGAGAAAACAAATGTCACCTGAAATATCTTGTCGCAGAGCGGAAGCGGATGTGAGTACACAATGTGCGCCGTTGCATACATTTTACGTTCGCAGTTAGGTCGTTGATAATTTATTCTGGGCTCTTTACATTACTTGATTTATAATGCAATATGGCTGAAATAAATTTTTAACGGAAAATTGTCGAACTTTTGAAATTTTAAATGCTTATATTTTTTGAGGGAATACAGGTAAAAGCATTTTTAGCATTTGTTCAATAGACTTTGTCAATATGTTTTCAGCGTTACCACTGCCTTTACATTAGCTTACAAAAATTTTAGCAATTTTTCTAGCGAGTGGAGATGACTTCGAACCTCCACTAAGTTCAGTGAGTGGAATAAATTTCAATTGTGAGTATTATTGCAAAAGTTTATGTTTATAATATATATGATACCAATGCTAACAAATAGAAATTGAAACTTGATGGACAAAATAAAAAACCCTTGGAAATTAATTGTTCTTTCACACTGGACGTGTGTAGGCTTAAGTATGGAAAGATGGAGCCAGACTGAAAAATTCAATGCCGTAGCCGGGATTTTAACCGCGGATCTTCTGGTTACCGTCCAGACGCTCTAACCATTGAGCTACTATGGCCAACGTGCCGATATGACATTAAATTCTCCAAATTTTCCCGGTAAACCACTTAAGAGTTCTCATAAACACATAAGACAACTACCTTAATGGCGATTTAAAAGGTGTAAGTACATTAAGGCGCAGACTTTATAGTTTAGGTCAACTAATGGAAATTAATTGATCTTTCACATTTGCCGTTTGTAGGCTAAAGTATGGAACGTCATGTCGGCAAGTTGGCCATAGTAGTTGAAGGATTAGAGCGGCTGGACGGAAACCAGAAGATCCGTGGTTCAAATCCCGGCTATGGCATTGAATTTTTCAGTCTGACTCTATCTTTCCAAAGAAAAACTTAAATAGTAGTTCGGTTCCACTACATTCTTCGCAGTTGATCTGACCCTTCTGATGAACCGACCCAGTAGATGATCTTCAACTATCACTCCGTAGTCTTCATTTGATTTGATGTCAATTGTAGTACGTCTGTCTCATTTAAGAAGTACCAGGTTCGAATTTCGGTCAGGGTGATATATCTGGATAAGTTTTCTTCAAGGGTTTTTCCTTTTCCTGAAAGCTGAATTTGGGTAACACTAACCTCTATGAAACCCGGATTCATGTGTGCAGAATATCACCTATTTCATTCATTTCTATGACCTACTTGAAGATGTTAAGACTTCAATACTATATGGAAATTTCTGCTGATAAAACAATGTATTTGGTGTCCACTGGTTCCGGGACCAAATTTATTTAGAAAACTTGTATACTGGAAGGAGTAAATGAATTCAATTATGTTAGAATATCTTCTCATTATGAGAAGCACATCTCCAGAAAATCTAAAAATAATAAACTATGGACAATTAAAAGTTCTCAAATCCACAGGTGTATGAAAGCGCAGCTGTTTGCATTTATATAGTCTTGGAAGGGCAGTGATCTTTGAATACACTGTGGTATATACAAAAGTTAAACGAAATTAAGATATTTTTAGAGAAACCAAAGCTTGAGGTTGCATATTTGACGCTATAAACCAACCTGGAAACATAACGTTAGCAGAATAATTAACAGTAGGTTTCCAAAAGGACCCTCATATCGACAGAAAGGGAAACAATCCTTCACCAGACCACAAGAAGGTGGCCAGAAACATTTACACAGCTTTTCATGTCAAAGGTTAATAACTTTCATGATTTCATGCTTTCGTGATTATCCGTTTTCGGAACAGTGCGAATTTAGTGTATTTTCCTGATTTTCAAATATAATACGTAATCTACGCCAAAAATATTAATAATCAATGTTAAAACAATCCTCTGATAAAAAGCTAATATTTATATACATTTTCTTTAATTTTTGGTATTCACAGAAATATGCTTTAAAATACCTATGCATATATCTTGAATATTTTGGAAATAGCCTAAGATTATAATTTTTTAAAATTATGTATAACTGCCAAATCATATAATAACTTAAGATTTCTACTTGTAAAATGGTTTTCGTGGAAATATAAATTTTATTTATTTTTGTTACATTAACACTTTATGAGGTAATAAAAATCAGTTTGAATTTTTTTCACTACTTTATCTTAACTTTCTTGAAGTGTAAGTCACCATCACTTTGCTTCTTATTTATTTATATATATATTTTTTTTTTATTATTTTTCTTCTTTTGCTTGTCACATAAGAAGAGTGGAATTTAGAAGACAGGACACACTGACTCACGTTTTGCAGATTTGTATCCTTATAGTTACTTACACAGTAATAGATAATAACTAGGGACAGTAATTTTATACTATTATTTCTGCTTTGTAAACATTCTTAATATATACAAGCATACCAAGTTAAATTAAAAATATACTTAATGTGTAATCACTTCGTAAATCATATGAATAATTTAACCGCTCAGAATATATATTTTCTACTGAAGAGTTACAATATACTCTTATTAAAATGAAACAAAAGAATAATGTATTATAGTAGTAACTCTTTTGTTCTTTACACTCTAAACTTATTTTCTATCATAATTTTACGACCAACAAATGCTTTAAGTTTTCCTTGTCAGCTTCCTCTTAGTAAGATATCCTTAGGGGAAGAAACTTCTCTCTACCTCACAGAAACTTAAGGATGCATATACAAAGCTGTAATCTGATATGCTTTTAATGGTATTTAAACTAATAGTTCGGAGCGTTTCTCTGCTAAGATTTCTTCAGCCTCCCACATTTAATTTACCCGGGCTTAAGAGCTCCGAAACTTCCGTGGCTGGGAACCAGAGCTTCCACGCTCCAGCTTCTGCATCATGGCAGGGAAGGAAGATAAATTTTATTTTTTATTTTCTTGTTATTTAATGTAACTTGAATAACTTAATCTGGGGTGTTGCGTCTGAGATAATAATGTTGCCAAGTTTTAAGACTGACTCGATAGCTTTTATTGTTTGTAATATAATAATTGTAATTCCGTCAGGAAGAAAATCTGATATGTTTCACTCACAGGCCTTTTCCTGCTCACTCTTAAACAAAATATTGTTACAAATGCTTGTTCTTTTGTTTACTTCATATTAATCAAGATAGACATTTGTGGAAATGGCTTAATTGCATATTTCCTTCTAGTTACAATAGAAATAGAGAATAAAGTAGAATAATGGCATACTTAATCTTTAAAGGCTTGTCGCTAAGTGATGACTTTATTTCTCGTCGCTTGGCCAAGAGATTTAAAAAGGCGACTGCATACATTTTTGAGAAGAGTGTAAGTTTTTGAAAATGCAAAACAAAGGAAGGTATATATCCAAAATGACTACCTCCAAAAAGTATTTGAGGAGCCGAACTTTTATGTAAGTCAGATTTTGTCTACTTATCTCTTAAGATTTACCAGCTATGAAAATGTTATTGAGGGTGAAGATTCAAGATATACATTTTACTGATCGCAAACCTATCTTAACCATATAATCAAAATTGCAAAAGGGTTTAGACCAATTCAAAGCTCTCGAAATTAATTTACGGTATCAAGTAGTTCGGGATGGAAGACGCTGAACTTAAACGCAAAGTTTGGCATTTAATCGACTTAAATTTCTTGAGTTATGCTGTTCACAAACAGACCTTTTTCTAAAAAGTGATTTTGTTTGGTTTCGGTCTCAGAAAACATATTTTTAGTACAATTTCGGTTTCAAATTTTGAGTGGAACTTAACTATGTATATATGAAAGAATGAAGTTTAGTTTATAATGTTGTTATTGCATAAAGAAATAGATTTTTGGACGATTTCTACCGTTTAGTTTCCCTTTAAGGAGAGGAGGCGATAAAGCAGTTCTCTAAATGAAATGCTATTTTGTTGTATGTCATTTCGAAATTGGTCACAGTGTTATGTCAGGTTGTGTTAGCTTGCTTCATTTTGAAACAGCTGTAGTCATATGATCCATCAGTTTGCACAACACGTAGCGTTCCCGAACAGTCGAAACACGGAGCCATAACTCACGTTTTGTGTTGTTAAGTAACCTTGAGATAGAGGTTGTCTGGAAAACTCAATAACTGGGTTATCAGTGCGTTTCGACGAACGGAACTGCGATTTGGGTCAATGCCTAATTCAACCCGCATGGCGCCATTTTCATCCACAACCAAATTGGTATTCCCTCTACTATGCGGGACCTCTGTTCGGATCAATTGTGTATTGGCCAAGACATCGCGAAATATTAAACATTCTCTTGCATAATTAACTATAAACCATATAGTTTCTTGTTAGTTTGTATATTTTGCTTCTTTTTCAAAATTCATATTTATCCAGGAATACGTTATTTACACGTTTTGCCTTCTTTGCTTTTATATATATACGCTATATCTAAAAATCTGTTAGCAAGATTTTACCAGAAATATACGTTCTGAGACTTCCTGAATTAAAATAAGCATTTTTACAAAATGGCCTCTACAGGTGTTAATCAAGTACACTAAAAAATTTCAGCAGTTATAGACGTGACTAATATAAGTTGAGATAGGCAATGCATGGTCTGTAGCTAAACATAACACAATCAAGTGTCTAACTGGCATCAGCTGCAAATTAGTTGTTATTTAAACAAAATGAGTGAAATTATTGGATTAGAATGTCTTTAAAACTGCTTTCCGAGTGCAGAATATCAGGAGTTAATACCATCGCCAATAGGCGATATGTTCCAGAGGAGAATGGCCGCCAATATGTCCACTGCAGTTCAAGGCGGGGTACTATTGCGAGTTTTCTCCGTGGACGCCCACCCAGTATTGCGGACGTTGCAGTATCTTGCTGCTAATTATCTCAACGCAGATTTTCCAGCTGTACGACGATTACCCTTACTCTTATTGGGTTTTCGGTATCTATACCACACTTTTCCCTTAATTTTGAAAAACCCCTCTCTTCCGGGGTTTCAATATCCATATGACTTACACTTCTTGAATATTTCGGTGCATTATCTTCCTGATCACATCCTTCGGAGCTCTGACGTGAACGTCGCCCTCTCTCATTTCTTGCAGGTTACATGTCCAGATTTCACCACGATTTACACCGACGGTTCTAAATCTGCTGATGGAGTAGGTTATGCATACGTCTGTCCTTCTACTAATGCCCTGACTCTATACCGCCTCCCTATGGAGGCTTCCAGCTACACTGCGTAGGTTCTGGCCATTCGCGACGCTTTGCAATATGGCATTTCTCAGGGCTTCCCCAAACTGCTGATCTTAGCCGATGGGCAGAGTGTGCTGCAGAGACTCTCATCTCCCCGCTGGACGAGAGATATGCACCGTTATCTTTACGAGATACTGACGTTGGTGAACAACGCTACCATAGCCGGACATCAAATTCACTTCCTTTGGATCAGAGGGCATGTCGGAATTCGATACAACGAAGTCGCCGATCGCCTGGCAAAAGAGGGAGTCACCCAAGGCACTTTTCAAGGCCTCCAACTGCCCTACACGGATTTCTTCCCGGTCCTTCATCGTGATGCCTATTGTCGCTGGAATGACGCCTGGATTCGTTCGCAGTCCATCAAAGGCAAACACTACGCCGCCGTTCAGACGCATCTATCCACGACCCTTTGGTTCTCCAGCGACAGAATTGCACGTCGACATCTCACCTCCATCATTAGAATGCGACTTGGACATGGATGTTACCCTGCGCATCTACACCGACTACGTCTCATCGATTCCCCTGTATGTCCTGATGACCCAGGTGAAACCGCTGACCTCAATCACTCCTGTTCAGTTGCTCTCGCTACCGAGCCCACCGTTCTTCCTTCCTCGGCCGCCTACTTCAGCAGTCTGTTCCTTTTCCCGCTAGCGTCAACACCATATTACAGTTATGCCACAAACCTGTATGCCAAGCTCTTCTGCAATTTCTTAAAGAAAGTGATCTACAGATCTAGCTCCTCCCATCCTCTTTAATTTTCCTTACATTATTTTTCTTATTTTTCCCTACGATGGCCATATGGGATTTTACCGAAGGCCAAAAAAAAAAAAAAAAAAAAAAAAAAAGCGGGGTATAAATTGAAAAAAAAAGTGAACGTATTAAGCAGGATTCATCTTTTGGTAGAAGTATTTGTAATTAATTCCACTGACAAGGTGAAATTAAAAGGCTGAGTATTAATTAAAAGTTATATATGTAACCGAAAATAGGACGATGTTTTCATTCACTAGATATTTTCTATCCGCTTTCGTTTATGTTTAATCTCTTTTGGAAATTATTTTTAAAAAGGTTATAATTTTATAAACTTCATGTGAATCAAGTAAATGGTTACATACCAGAAACAAACGAATGGGTGGTTAGCACTTCAAACGTTGTACTAGATATTCAAAGCAATAACAATTGATATCTTTACAGTAGTTGGCCCTTGGTTAGTCTGTAATAAGAGCTGTCACGATTTATTTGTTTGGAAAGTCTTCTTCTTTTGATGTTTAGAACTGAAAATGTGTTGCTTGATGCAGTGAAGCTCTCTTTTTTTTTTTTTTTTTTTTTTTTTTTTTTTTTTTTTTTTTTTTTTTAGAAAATTTCTAAATCACAAAAACCACATTGTAGTGCAGTTCCATTTGTTTCTGCAGAATGTTGTTTAAATTCCTGAGACAGAGAAAGAAGTTGGGCCGTGAAGGAATGGCAAAATGTAGCAGTAAGAAACTTGCATTCATAATCAACATATTTTGTCGATTCTGGTATAATTAAAATGGAAGTGAGCGAAAGAGGGTTTGCGCACGCTCAATGATATTTTTTGTAGGTGGAATGAAATATACATTTCCATTATAAGGAGCTATTTCTTTCGGTAAAGTGAGAGAAAGGGGATTTACGCACACATCATATTATTTTCCATTGTTGCAACTGTGCTTTCAGTCCCGCGTTTATAGAAGCAAATATGAGGGAAACTCACGAGTCATATCTCGTTATAAATGCACTCTAGAAAAATATTGAAAGAGTTTAGTAAGAAAAAAGGGTAAAAAGGGGATTATAGGCAGTATTGAGAACAAAGTGATAAGTATAAAAAACAAAGAAAAAAGTGCTACAAAATTGTTCTTTCTGAACTATAGATAAAAGCTCACACATTACCTTTCCGAAGACATTTAATTTGCCCTGACAGAAGAGAGGCACATCTAAACCACTAACTCTGGTTATTTACCAATGGTGCTGGACTGTGTTCTGTCCCTGGGAGACAAGTGAGCAGGTGTTACAGTCTATAATGTAGCTTGTTTACATAGCATGGTAAATACTTGTAAATTTTTAAGTTGTGTTTAATAATTCTTAGGTGATTCTCCATTACTCGGAGAAAAATATTTATTTTCTATCTATAGGCCAGGGCAACTTGAAATATCGATATCACTAGACCATTATACGAGGGCTGTTCAATAAAAAATGATCACAACTTTTTTGACAACGTACCTTTACTCATTCTCATAATTTTCATGGCCCTTCTCAAAATAGTCTCACCTGAATGCGATGTACTTGTTCCAGCGTTTCTGCCAGTCTTCAAAGACATACTGGAAACAATTTTTTGAGAGATCCTTCAAAATCGTCTCATCAGCCTTCACCAATGCTTAGGATGACGGATAATACCTCCCACGAAGGCGTTTCTTCAAGTTAGGGAACAGAAAAGAGTCACATGGGGATAAATCCGGATTATAGAGAGGGTGAGGTGTGCACTTGACGTTGATTTTTGCAAGATATTCATCAACAACTTTGGCAATATGTGGCCGCACATTATCGTGGTGCAGCATCCAGCCTGCTTCATGGAAATGTGGTCTTTTGCTCGTGATATAAACTTTCAATGTTTTCAGTACATCCCTGTAGTATTGTCCAGTTACTGATGTGTGTGCAGGTACAATATGCTGATAAACCATTCCATGAGTATCAAAGAATGAGATGACCATAACTTTCCCAGCAGAAGCAACCACTTTTGCTTTGTGGGGGGTTGGTGTTGAAGCAGATATCCACACTGAGCTTTGCTCTTTGCTCTCAGGATCAAAATGATGTAGCCAAGTTAAATCAGCAGTGATTACGTTTGAAAGAAACTCCTGATCTTCCTGTAACATCAACTTTAACTGCATGTAACCTCCATTACAACGGTAGGTGATACTGAACATGTCTGAATGTGCTTGGTTCTCACAGGCGGGAACCAGAAGTATCAGCAATGAAACTACTACGGCTTGTTTGTTTTACATTAAGCTAACAGAATATAATAAGTTTGAATTTTAGTGCGAAAAATTATGACAGTAAAATATTATTATCATTCTTTTTTGGACAGTCCTCGTATTTACACTCGTACCATATTGGATAAATTATACATAATATTGATTAAGTAACAACTTGTTTATAATTGGTACGATTGCAGTATGGTCATAACCCACGAAATCATATCATTACACGATTTAAGAGGCAATAAATTTATGGATTTGGAATAAGCGCTGTGTAGTTACTGTGCGAAGGTTTCAACTAAAGTTTCCAGGATATACATCATGTTCCCCAAAAACAGCTTGTTTCAGCGCATTAATTTGGTATTACAGAGAGTTAAGAAGGGTCTTATACCAGAGGCTTTTGTAGATTTAGTTCAACACAAATGAGACCGCACATTCCAGTTGTTAACGGGTTTGAGTGTAGAAGTAACTTGGGTAATTCTACTTGATTAAGGTCAGATGATTGCATTGCCCACTCCACGGGTCCTCTCCTTCCAATCCATCGATCGTCATCCAGCAAATGAAGACGCTGTCCAATAATGTGCATGAGATCCAGGCTTGTCGACGACAGATCTTTTGTCTGTAAATTGCTTCACCAGTTTCTCAATTGCGAGCCACATTATCGGACCCCCCTTTAAGATCACTACCACTTTATTCTCGGACCACTGCTGTCGATTTTTACATCCTTTTGTAAAGAAAGTAAAGAATAGGTCTGCCTTCCATCCCAGTTTGTTTATGTATGAAGGCTGAGAAACCTGGCGTTGAAAAGTAAAAGCTAAACACTTGTCGCACAACAATAGATTTAAAATCCTGCTGGAAATATCTTCCCCTCTTTCTCTGTACCGCATTTATTCATGAAGTGTTTTAAATTACGTTAATATGCTAAAGAGATAAGTATATACTCTCAAAAATTAGCCCTCTTCTTTCTGATGGACAGGGTTATAAAATCCCTAATTCCTAAAGTACTTAAAAGTTGTAAAGGATTTACAAAACCTATTTACTGGAACAAAGACCGGCAAAGTAAGCACTGTAAGTGCGAATTTACCCTCTCTATCGTGCCACTATTTTCAACAAACAAGTAAACACAGCGAACTAAACCTGTTGATCCTGTTTATAGTCGCGTGGCATTCTTTGCACTGCAGTGGTGGTTTTCATGTGCAGCGACGAATGTTTAATCCGGAGTGGGAGAAGCTTTTTGTATTGTTCACGGTGGTAAAGCACAGTTTTGATATGTCTTACTAACACTGGATACCTCACAATCTTCACCTAAGAAGGTATTTCAATGCAGCTCATATTGCAACCTATAAACCTTCAAAGCAACACAATTTTGCGCAGTTCGGGAAACATCGTTTGGATTTGTAAACACATTTCCCAAGCTACAAGTTTTTGAAAACAAATTACTGGCCATCTTATGTATTACTTATTATTATGAACCAATATTTAGCATATTGAAAGTGAACAAAAGCCTGCGACCAGTAGCGTTTCGGATGAACATCTTCAATGCATTTAAGTTCATCTAGTTTGCAGACAGACATTGAAACAGCAAACATCTAAAAAGAAACTATAACTAGACCGCGAACAAAATGCGGTTGTTGTTGTTGTTAGGTTATTTTTAAGACGCTACTGCCAGCCTATTGAGACGGCTACTGCGTCTGAATATAACGTTGAATCCAGGAAGCTCTGATTTCCGTGGTGTAAATACATAACGGCAGTGTTATCTTACTACAGCTTCATTCTTGTCCTCGTTGTAAATCGGAATAATGCCTTGCATATTGGCCCTGAGTAAGGTATTAGTAGTGATGGGAGCTGATATGGTCCCACCGGGTGAATGCGTATTATGTCATGTAGTAATTGTCTTACTGGGCAGGCGAAGAAGAGGTGATTAATATCACCTCTTCTTCCACATTCACATAGGTCGTTATCTCGTCGCCCTATCCGTAGGAGGTACACCGGTGTTAATGCCACTTGGAGTAGTATTCTAAAATATAGTGATAACGCCTTCCTTGTTAAATACGGCGTGCTAATGAAAGTACTCAAGGCGTTACTACCCTGTCCGGCTGAACAGGTTGTATTTGTGTTATTGTGTGCCATATTCCTCGCTATGTCTGTTGGTGGTATGAGGTATTCGTTTGATACCGGTTTATTGATAGTGACTTTCCGCACTGCCTCATCCACTCTCTCGTTTCCAAGAATTCCTACATGGCTCGGAATCCATATAAGTTCGATCTCTGTCGTCGGCGGTAAAATTTCCAACAGGTTTCGTATAATTATCTCATATATGAGTCGTTTTACCCCCCTTCACTGGTCGTTGTAGTGCCGTTAGCAAGCTAAGGGAGTCGGAGTGTATAAATACTTTTGTTGTTCCGTGACTTTGCACATATTTCAGTACCCGGTATACAGCTATGGTTTCTGCCGTATACAGCTATGGTTTCTGCCGTATATATCGATGTATCCGTATGCAGTCGCCATGTCATTTTGTGTGCTGAATTCCGTATATAGATACCTGCACTTGTACCTGTTGTCGTTTTTGATCCGTCTGTGAATATGATAACTGGCGACTGTGTACGCCTGGAGCCGTGGCTTACCAACTCTAGCTTTCCCCCTCTACCGTCATTTCAGGTTGCCTCTCCTCCATCGCGCGGGCTGCACTGTTCATCTGTTTCACTGACTTTCGCATTCACTGTTACATCCACTGTTTGTATTTTCTGCAGAATCACTGCTTAGTTTCTCAGAGTTTAAAGCAACTATGATTCTACCTATTTGTTGAAGTCACGTCCGAGGTTATCATTTTCTGTTAACATTGAAAATCAAAACAACATTAAAATACACGTTTGGTGTGGTTTGAGCTATGTCGTATGCAGGAAGTGAGAGGTAGGAGTCACGTGGTGCTTGGATGTCGAGAGGGGAGAAGGCTGTCCTCGCGCATGCACACACCGACTGCATTTTGTTTGCAATCTACCTCTACCTCTATAGTAAGGATACCAATCGTGTAAATTAAGGAAGTATCACTATAGCTACGTCACTATTAACAATTCACATGCTTTGAAAACAACTTCAATATAGTTTTTAGATAGATTGTAATGTTTATTTTTAAGAGCAGAGTACAGGAAATGTTTAAATATTTAGAAGCTTAAGGACAATATTTATAACTGCATAACGACTATTGTATAACAAAACAAAGATAATAAAGATGTTAATTCTATGGAACTGCTTTTGTCACCTTAAGGTTTAATTAAGTTCAGTAATGCGGTGAGAGATGGAGAGCATTGAAATGATAGGAAGTGAAACGGGAGATGTTGGGTAAAGATCCTCCCAGCCTACCCTAGAGACCGGAAAAACCTTCGAAAAAGTCCAAGGTCGAAATGATTAGCCTCAGGAATTGAATCCGTCCCCCCACCCGAATGCTCGCTCGATTTGTTTTCTTGGTACTTATCTTGCAATTAAATTTGTTGAAAAGGCTTGCTACGCAAGTAAATAGAGAAGATTTACGATTATTTTTCTCAGTGGTTACAAACTATGTGAATTTTATGAAAAAAGGTAACTTCTTAACCTGGGAGTATAGTTATCTCTATTTTTTTGTGAATGCTAATTGCTTCTATATTATTTGAAAATGATGCAGCCTTTATGCTGCTAACAACGAAACTAACAGAAGGTAGAAATCTTTAAAGTGTAACCTGATTATTAATAACCACTACAGTCCACCAACTGAGCTACCAGAGCAAATAAAAAAAATTGGGCACGAGAAGCATATGTAGATTACTGCAATAGACAAGAGAGAAGGGTTAGCTTGGATGAGAACAGGAGGAATATTTCAAAGAGGAATAAGAGGTAGGGAAAAGGGAATTTGTGAATTGTGTGGGGGGAAAGAAAGCATAGAACACTATGTAAAAGAATGTGAGGAGGTCGCAATGTGGGGGAAAAAGGTTTGGGGGGGATGGGAGAAAGTAGAGAGGAAGATAGTAGCTATAAAAATGTTAGCGGGAAGGGATGATGATGATGATGATGATGATGATGATGATGATGATGATATGTATAAGGGCGCTCAACTACGGCGGTCATCAGCGCCGTTACAAAAACAAGTCATGGCAAAAGCCAGATATAAAAATTTCCAAAAACTATATAAGTATAAATAAAACTATTAAAATTGCACACACACACATTATATATATATATAAGAAGAAGAAAACAAAATATAAATCAAAACCTACTAAAAATTTCCTTCACTAAATCCTAAAGTGTAATCTAGAAAAGAATCTAAATACCTTCTCCACTACTGCGTTATTGTCCGCTAGCATTTCTGCAAAGCTGACCGGCAGCTGCAGAGACGTCCTAAGGTGTGCTAGGTAAAAACACTCTAGCAGCACGTGTCGTACAGATAACGCTTCATTGCAAAACGGACACAGTGGAGAAGGCTCCTTTTTAAATAGAAAACTATGAGTAAAGAAGCAGTGCCCAATACGCAACCGAGCCAAACTCACCTCCTCGCGACGAGATGACCGACATGAGGTAACCCAGGGAATCGGAAGTTCTTTCACCGATCTAAGTTTATTATTGCGGAGAGCGGACCACCCTTTCTGCCAGCAGGTTTGCACAGCTCTCCGCATTAAAGTCCTAAAATCTTCCGATGTCACAGATGGTACTCGAACCCTGGGCTTCATGGTAGCCGTCTTGGCTGCCGAATCCGCCATTTCATTCCCCTGCAAGCCTACGTGACCAGGGATCCATGCACACACCACGCTAACGCCAGAAGCGTGTAAAACGTGGAGGGCATCCTGTATACGCTGCACAATAGGGTGGTAGTTGTACAGCTGCCGTAGGCTTTGAAGTGCACTGAGGGAATCACTCAGGATTAAGCAGTCCCCCAACTTTCGTCGACGTACGTGTAAAATGGCCCGGTATATTGCATAAAGCTCTGCAGTAAAAATGGAAGTGCTAGTGTGGAATCCGAATGTATACGGTTCGGTTCCACACACGTAAGCAGAACCAACACCATTTGAGTTCTTGGAGCCATCAGTATGTGGCTTACCAACTCTAGCCTTCCCCTTCTATCGTCATTTCAGTCTGCCTCTTCTCCGTCGCGCGGGCTGCACTGTTCATCTATTTCACTCGCTTTCACATTTACTGTTACATTCAGTCTTTGTATTTTGTGCTGAATCACTGCTTAGTTCCTGAGGATTTAAAGAAACTATGATTCTCTCTATTTGTTGATCGATTATGAGGTCATATCCGAGGTTATCATTTTCTGTTAACTTTGAATATCAATACAGTATTAATATACGCGTTGGTGTGGTTTGCGCTCTGCCGTATGCAGGAAGGGAGAGACAGGAGTCACGTGTTGCTTGGACGGCGAGAGGGGAGAAGGCTGTCCTCGCGCATGCGCACACGGACTGCATTTTGTTTGCGATCTACCTCTACCTCTAGTAAGGATACCAATCGTGTAAACTAAGAAAGTATCACTATGGCTACGTCACTATTAACAATGCACATCCTTTGTAAACAACTTCAATATAGTTTTTAGATAGATTGTTTATTTCAAAGAGCAGAGTATAGGAAGTGTTTAAATGTTTAGAAGCTTAAGGACTACATAACAACTATTGTATAACAAAACAAAGATAATAAAGATGTTAATACTATGGAACTTAAGGTTTAATTAAGGCCAGTAATGCGGTGAGAGATGGAGAGAATTGAAATGATAGGAAGTAAAACGGGAGATGTTGGGTAAACATCCTCCCAGCTTCCGCTAGAGACCGGAAAAACCTCCCGAAAAAGTCCAAGGTCGAAATGATTAGCCTTAGGAATTGAATCCGGTCCCCCCCCCCCCCCCGAATGTTTTCTTGGTACTTATCTTGCAATTAAATTTGTTGGCAATGCTTGCTACGTAAGTAAAGAGAGAAGATTTACGATTATTTTTCTCAATGGTTACAGACTATGTGAATTTTATGAAAAAAGGTAACTTGTTAAGGGGATGCAGCACCGAAAACCCCAAATCCAGCAATTTTCAACCAATCTTGCTGAAAGATTTACCACTTAGTTCTGATGAATAGTGGACACAGAATTCAAAATTTGGTTTTTATATCTTCAATAGTTTTTGATTAATTAATTTGTGAAATTCAAAATTTGGGCAAAATTCAAACCGCTCCACGTGATGAAAATCTTCAAAATTTCAATTTTTCTATTCCTAAAAATATTCAGATGGTTACGAAGAAAAGATCTATCATATGAATTTCTTATACTACGTTTAGTTCCAGAGTAAAAAAATAGGTATGGAGCAAACAAAAAAGCCAAAAAAAAAAAAAAAAATGATTAAACCTGTGACTTTATATATCAATAACTTTAAAAATATAATGAATATTAAAAATTCATATGATAGAAACTTTTGTTTGCTTTCTAAGAATATGTGTTGAAAATTTTAGAGGAACTGAATCAAAACTGCATCGTGTGGACCATTTTGCATGACAGAAAATGTTGAAAAAACTATAACTGAGTAAATCAAGTTTTAAAATCCAAAACATTTTCCTTCTCAGCTACACGACTTGAAGCAGACTAAAACCCTACAGATAGGTAAGTTGGACCCTCCTGCCTCTTCCTTCTCTCTTCTGCAGCAGTTCTCTTCAATTTTAGTTTCCTTCTGGATGTTTTAGAAGTTACTTTAACAGAAATTTCTGAATGAAGTAAGCGTAATTGGTCCTTCCCTTTACTAATTTTTAGAGATGCTGGTGAAATCTGTGTCCATTATGTCTGACTGCAGCATGAGTGAGGCAGAATAACCAAAATTTAATTTACTGACGGTTGATGTCACAGCAACCTGAAGTCTCTTCTTTAAAACAAATATTTCTTTTGGGCAATTATGCCATATCATGTTATGTAAACCTTCATTTGCATTTTGTGTCTTACCCAATGTTCATCTCCTTAGGATTTCATCTTATACCAGCCTTTGGTACACAGCCAGTAATTTTCTTATCACATCAGGTCTCAAGTATGTTCCCATTGTTGTGTTATGTTAGGTGTTTCTTCCCATGTATTGTTTGGGCTATTCATGGTCCTAACCATGTACACAGTTATCAAGAGCTCAGTTGTTTCAAAGAATGTTTTACCTATAACCTATATAACAGTTATATGCACGTTTTGATGTATAAAATATCTTTATAAATGTTAAATGACAGACTAAAACTCATCAGTTATATATAAACAGTATGTAGTTTAACGAGTAGTAAGTAGTAAAATAATAAACATTATTATTTGCTTTCAATGTTTGCAGCTAGTGTTTTGTTTCCATGGTGCCACATATTGTAAGAAATAATCATCATACCAACACACAAAATTCCACAACTAACTTTGCCCGATAATTTCAAATGTATTAATTTAGTACGTTCAATCGAACTCAAATGACAGAATTCTGTGTACCCAAGGGCCGCTATGCAGGCGCGCACGGGCATTTAAATTGTCATATGAAGGTATTTAAATGATTGAAACTTATAAATTGAGTTGGACTATGATACTATAAGGTTCAAAGTTTATTAGCTTAAAAACAAAAATATTATTTTTCCCATATTTTTAGCCAACTTCGGTGCTGCATTCCCTTAACCAGGGAGTATAGTTATCTGTATTTCTTTGTGAATGCTAATTGCTTCTATATTATTTGAAAATGATGCAGCCTTTATGCTACTAACAACGAAACTAACAGAAGGTAGAAATCTTTTAATTGTAACCTGATTATTAATAACCACTACAGTCCACCGCTCTACCAACTGAGCTACCAGAGCAAATAAAAAAGCATTGGGGACGAGAAGCATATGTAGATTACTGCAATAGACAAGAAAGAGAAGGGTTAGCTTGGATGAGAACAGGAACAATATTTCAAAGAGGAATAAGAGGTAGGGAAAAGGGAATTTGTGAATTGTGTGGGGGGAAAGAAAGCACAGAACACTACGTAACAGAATGTGAGGAGGTCGCAATGTGGGGGAAAAAGGTTTGGGGGGGGGGGGGGGGATGGGAGAAAGTAGAGAAGAAGATAGTAGCTATAAAAATGTTAGCGGGAAGGGATGATGATGATGATGATGATGATGATGATGATGATGATGATATGTATAAGGGCGCTCAACTACGGCGGTCATCAGCGCCCTTACAAAAACAAGCCATGGCAAAAGCGAGATATAAAAATTTCCAAAAACTATATAAGTATAAGTAAAACTATTAAAATTGCACACACACACACACACACACACACACACACACACACACACACACACACACACACACACACACACATATATATATATATATATATATATATATATATATATATATATATATATATATATAATAAGAAGAAAAAGAAATATCAATGAAAACCTACTAAAAATTTCCTTCACTAAATCCTAAAGTGTAATCTAGAAAAGAATCTAAAAACCTTCTCCACTACTGTGTTATCGTCCGCTAGCATATCTGCAAAGCTGACCGGCAGCTGCCGAGACGTCCTAAGGTCTGCTAGGTGAAAACACTCTAGCAGCACGTGTCGTACAGATAACGCTTCATTGCAAAACGGGCACAGTGGAGAAGGCTCCTTTTTAAATAGAAAACTATGAGTAAAAAAGCAGTCCCCAATGCGCAACCGAGCCAAAGTCACCTCCTCGCGACGATATGACCGACAGAAGGTAACCCAGGGAATCGGAAGTTCTTTGACAGATCTAAGTTTATTATTGCGGAGAGCGGACCACTCTTCCTGCCAGCAGGTTTGCACAGCTCTCCGCAATACGGCCCTAAAATCTTCTGATGTCACTGATGGTACTCGAACCCTGGGCTTCATGGTAGCCGTCTTGGCTGCCAAATCCGCCATTTCATTCCCCCGCAAGCCTACGTGACCAGGGATCCATGCACACACCACGCTAACGCCAGAAGCGTGTAAAACGTGGAGGGCATCCTGGATACGCTGCACAATAGGGTGGTAGTTGTATAGCTGCCGTAGGCTTTGAAGTGCACTGAGAGAATCACTCAGGATTAAGCAGTCCCCCAACTTTCGCGACGTACGTGTAAAATGACCCGGAATATTGCATAAAGCTCTGCAGTAAAAATGGAAGTGCTAGTGTGGAATCCGAATGTATACGGTTCGGTTCCACACACGTAAGCAGAACCAACACCATTTGAGTTCTTGGAGGCATCAGTATAAATTACAAAATGGTCCTCATATCGCGATAAAAATTCTAAAAAACATGTGCGGATACTAGACATAGACATGGTAGATTTATCATATTTAGTCATGCCTAGATCAACGTGGGACGCTCTGCACAACCAAGGAGGGTATGTCCTCTCCCCCCTAGGATACATCTTGGGCATTTCAGTATCAAGATGTCTAAGGAGCTCCCGGAAACGGAAACCAGGTGGCTTTGCTTTAATAGAAGTGTTCCTACAACGCGCGTCCATTAAGGTGTTAAAGAACGGCGTAAACGATGGATGTGTGGACATGCAATTAAGTCCACAGCCATAATTTTCTAATGCCATGTTGCGCCTGTAAGGGAAGGGAGGAAAAGAAGGTAAAAAGTATTGGTCAGTTCTTGCAGAAAGTAAAAGGAAAATGGGCAAGAAGTGTAAATAATATAAGAAAGGAAGATGAGGGGGGAAGAATGGGTCTAATTAAGTAACTAAAAGGTTAAGAGCTACCTGGAAGAGCAGGAGACCAGGGTGTCATGTAAGCCAAGGTAGCAACAAGATAAAGACAAATATATGTAACCAAAAGTTGTAAATTGTAAAACTTTGGAATTTGCAAAATAAATAACCTAATCTAATAAAATCTATTAACAAGTCTCCTTGGCTGATGAATTTACCACCGCCAAAGGATACTTAAATTATATGCATTATTTCCAGTTGGAACACTGGGGAGGTTAAGGAAGTCAGTCCTCTTGTCCAGGTTTCATATCTTTTTGAGTGAATATTAGCTTTTTCATCCGTTTTTAGAGAAATAAGAAGTCAAATGAGAGATTAACGAAATAATCATGTAGTTTATCATGCAATCACTTCATAACGAGTGGGGAAAAGAAGTAAAATTGTTTGAATTGTCATTTTAAAGAGGTCCATTCATTTTCGTGTAAGATCATTACACGCCTATATGTATTTTTTATGAATATTTTACAGAAGCTATTTGAAAACATAATCAATAGAGAAAATGTACGATGGTTGAACATCAAGTAGTTTTGTACAAGTTCTATTGAAAGTGTAGTGGATAAAACAGGCCCCGCTCTGCTAACCATTTCTCTCTCCTTTACCCTCCACCTCTCTTTCTTTGTTCCATCTCGACTATCTCATTGCCCCCACATTTCTGAATCCCTTGCATATCGTAGCAAGCAATTTATTTTCATCCAATGTCTAGCTAATTTATTCTTCTCAGTCTGATAACTTCTAAAATTATTCTTCCTATATTCTCTTTTTGCTTGCTCTACCACTAACCTGCAGTAGTAGAGGAAGTATGGTATAGATATAGGTCACCAAATGCAAAGGATACCTCGCTCCCTGCGATCTAAACCCTTTAGGATGGAAGGATGAGGTAAAGAAACCACAAGAGCCTGCGCCCGCCTTGGTAGCGTTGATGGTAGCATGTCTGCCTCACGATCAAGAGGTCTCCAGTTCGAATCTCGGTTAGGGTGAGCTATCCGGATAAGGTCAGTTAACCATGTCAGGTAACTCTAAGCTCTATGGACCCCTGACTCATTTGAGCATCATTTCATATTTCATTCATTTCATCCATCGTCCATATAACTTACCGTTGGAGGGTTGGAGGACGTAAACTAAAAGAAAACAACACAAAAAAAAACGGGTCTGCAGGCCATTGGCAAACAAGACATAGACAAGCGCAAAGCGCAAAGGTACCAAATGTTCCAGGCTCGGGACCACGAGATATGAATGGGAAATTATGAAAGGAAATCGTGGTAGATGAGAAACTACCTCAATAGTCACTACCAACCAGAAAACACAATGAAAACCCAATGTAGTTAATAGGAATCGAACCCGGGACCTAATAAGTGTGAGCCAACCAACTGCCCAGTGCTGTACTCTATTTAAAACGTCAATATTGAAAGTAAATCGGAAATATAAGCACCCGAAACTAAAAGTTTATTTTTTATTTTTTTATTTATTTACGTCCTGCAACGTTGTCGTATCGGACGATGAATGAAATGGGTGAAGTGATGCTCAAATGAGTCCGGGGTCCGTGGAGCTTAGAGTTATCCGACATTCGTCAATCAGGATAAGGGAAAAATTATGAAAAAAATTCTTTTGCAGAAAACTCACCCTAACCGAAATTCGAACTCGGGACCTCTTGAATGTGAGGCAGACACGCTACCATCTACGCTACCGAGGCAAACTAAAAAGGTAAAAAGAGCTGTATGTATGTGTGTGTTCGAAAGAGAGGCAGAGAAAGGGCTTAACTAAATACCAAACTTGGATTTTAAGTTGAACATCTGTAGGAATACTAGGCGAAGATTTTCAAACTCACGTCCTATCCTAAACAACCCTTTATCATTTCAGTTTTTAAAATGTTTCAGACGATTTTGATTATACCTACAATATATTTACATCTTTAATTACTGATAACAATTGTGTATCTTATATATTTTTCTGTTAATGGCCTGCAAAGTCTCCTGATTTCTGAATTAATTTTGTATAAGGCGGTAAGCCAATAACTTAATAACAAGAACAATTTAGTGTTTTTAAGACGCACATTATTCCATTATCGCCGACAAATTTTCCTTGTTGATATTTTGAAGCTTCCAACCCTCTTACCATTTTTAGAGTTACTAAGTCACCTCTAGTATTTTTCTGGAAACGTCGTGGAACTATGGAACTTCAAAGCCATTTTGGTTTCCTGTATTAACCTTAGCCATAATATTTAATGATATCGTTTCTCCAAGCTTTACGTTAACACTGTAATAATCTGTAGAAGCTATACACACATAACCTAAAGTGCCGAAAGAAGCTATAATCCTTAAATGCACTTTACTTTTCCTACTACTTTCTCAACTATAGTAATAATTTTATTCGGGATTCCACTGGAAATACACGTTGTGAAAGTCCTTGAATCCAAAAAGGTAAATTTAGCCAAAGCGTGAGTATGCATGCTTATCTCAACAGAGTCGGCCCTCGTAGCCGTGGTCGCTGGAGCTTACGTCTCTAGCGTTCCGCTGCGTAAACAATACCGCCTTGTACCTACTATTATCGAGTCCCGCCTTGGACAGGGCCTATATTGGAAAAATTAATTGTTCTTTCACACTAGTTGATTGAACTTATTAGTTTGACTCTACTTGTGAACGCCACGTCAGCGAACGCTTCCATTGTTTTCTGAATCACACTTTTTTCCTGGCAGCTAGTCACTTTTTTGCTAAAGGGTGTATATATATATACTATAAAAAATAAAAAAGTACAGCAGAATTTTAGACCTAAAGTGCTCGTTATACTTCAAGCAGATAGTTAAGTGCAGCATCTTCTCAGGATACGAAACCAAGATTTTCAGGGAAATCCCCCATTCAAACTATCGTCTACAAAGGAAAAATGCTTTCCTTTCGTTTTCTTTTTCTTATTTTCTTTATTGTCTTAAAAAGCAGCTCTAATCGTTTTTATTAAAATATCGAATGATTGAGGTATGTGCAGCTCAAATAAAAAATATATATCTTAATTCCCTGTGAATAGCTAAAGTATTTTTCATTCTGAAGTAGTTTTTAATAATTGGTAAGAGATAGTCCAAAATTTATCAACAAAAAATTCAGTTGTCATTAAAGCATCCATTTGTATCAAATAATGTGCATGCTCATGTCCTCCTTTGAATGCTTAATAGTTTTTCTTCATCTGTTTGTAATGCCAAGCTTTTGGACTACCCAGTTCCCACATTTAACGTAAGACGCTTAGCTATTTAGAGGTTGCAGATTTTTCTTTTTCTAGTAAACTTTCATTTGCTCTCCCATCCTTTTGACATTTTGGCAGCAGTATTAGACAAGGAACCGATCGGTAAAAATTGAGGAACATGATCAAAATTACAATTTAAGTTTTAATGTTTAATATTTTGTGTTAATATTTCTGTTATTGAAGTGAAAGTTGAGAATTTAAGTAACCTTAAACCGAGGGCGTGACTGCAATGACAATTTCTTATATTTCTAAGTGAGGGTATTTAAATATATATATATATATATATATATATATATATATATATATATATATTAGTGGATATTTTATATTTAAAAAGAGCTGCTACACAGTTTAGTAACAAATACATATGAGGGTAATTTGATAAATCTTATTTCTCTACATAGTCTCCAATAATGGCTCTACACTTGGTCCAGCGATATTTCATCTTTAGCATTCCGTTGGGAAAATAGGTTTCCTCAAGGTTCGCAAAATACTCGTTGACGGTGACTATCACTTCTTGATTTGATGAAAATTTCTTACCGCCAAGCCAAATTTCAAGTTTAGGAACAGGAAGAAGTCACTTGGGGCTAAGTCTGGCGAGTAAGTTGGATGAGGAACCAATTCAAAGCCCAACTGTTGTACTTTCGCCATCGTGATTGCTGATGTGTGCGATGGTGCATTATCATCGTGAAAAGGCACCTTTTTGCGTTTCAATCTCGCCTGTTTTCAGTCAACTCATGTTGAAAACGATCCAAGATGAAGCATAATAGACTCCTGTTATGGTTCTGCCATTTTCCAAGTAGTCTATGACGATTATTCCTTGAGGATCCCAAAAAGACAACGTCCATCACCTTACCAATTGACTGAAGGTCCTTACCTTCTTTGGTGCACTTTCACCAGCCTTTGTCCATTGTTTTGACTGTTGTTTTGACTCTGGTGTGTAATTATGGATCCAAGTTTCATCCACGGTAACAAATCGGTTACGAAACCCATTTTCAATCTCAGCTATCACACTGACAAGTTCACATGACTGTGAACGATGAACTGTACATTGTAGTTCATTCAAATTTTCTGTACAATCTTTGGAATAATCAAGCGTATCACCCACAAAGTTGTAACAGAAAATTACCATCCCTTCATGGAAATTTACCCGACTTATCACTCGACTCTCGTAAGTACAAATTCAATTAATTAATTAATTAACCTTGAAAGTGTATTTCTTATTTTATGACTCAATATGAAACATAAATCTCAAGTATTATTTTAAAATATGAATAACTTAAATTTGTGTTTTAAAACACACAATCTAGAACTGAGTTAACAGATAGCTGTGCACCGAAGTTTGCAACGATATTTCTTTATGCAATAAAAATTGTATATAATTAAAAGCTATGTAATATATTTTATATTTTGGAAAATTTATCGGTCAGACATATCCTACGGTATGTCTACGATCGATGGTGTATGGCAATTTTAATGAAGTGCCTCGATGCCGTGAAATGAAATGTGTAGAGATTAACGTCCGCTTTTACTACATACTGCACCGCAGGCGGTGACAATGATGATACATGAGATGTAGATGGAGCACCGGTGGAACGAGATGGCGGGGAAAACCCGCCCCAGCGCCGTGTTGTCCACCACAAATCTCACTTTGCGGTCGCCTTGGACTCGATGTCGTATGAATTTTGATGAAGCTATGTAAAGATGACTTTTTTTTTTCTCTGAATACATATGTGTATAGTGTAATACGATAACACAATTTTAGTTAATAATTAATCTTAGCGTTGGTTAAAATATTCAGTTGGAGGAAGGTTGCCGACGTTTCTTTTTTTTTTTTTTTTTTTTTTTTTAATTTTACGTCCTCCAACGTTAAGTCATTTCGGACGATGAATGGAATTGGTGAAATGATGCTCAAGTGAGCCCAGGGTGCATAGAGATTAGAGTTACCCGACATTCGTCTTTCAGGATAAGGGAAAACCCCGGAAAAAACTTATCCAGGTAACTCACCCTGACCGATATTCGAACTCGGTACCTCTTAAACGTGAGGCAGACATGCTACCACCACGCTACCGAATTAAATAATTAAACAAGTTATGTAGTAATGACAAGAAGCGTCAGTTTCTCCGATTCGCAGATATTTTAATGAAAAAGTGCTGTAATAACAGCCGAGAAATCTTTAGTAACCCAAAAGTTAATTGTACAGAGAAAATTTTATAGCATAAGCGTGGGGATATGGCCCTTCCAGTTATGGTTAACAAATTCATTTATAAAAGAACTAGACTCACTAACGAGTCATCTGATTCTGAAAAGCTTAGTTCTTTCTTTACTTTGCCATTTTTTATTTTTGTTTGTTTTAAGTCTTCCAAAGTTAAGTCATATCGGACGATGAATGACATGGATGAAATGATGCTCAGATGAATACAGGGTCCATAGAGCTTAGAGTTATCCGACATTCTTTAAGGATAAGGAAAAATCCCGGAAAAACCTTATGCAGGTAGCTCACCCTCACCGAGATTCGAATTCGGTAGTTCTTGAACGTGAGGCAGACACGCTACCGAGGCGGGTACAACTACTTTGGCACTGCCTATATGTCTGTACGCCTACCAACGCCATCTTTGCGTGGTCGAATTATATCTCCCCACATATTCTCATGTAAAATACAACTTCTAGCTGTAGGTACTACATGGCATTTTCTAATGGCTTTCGTTAACAAAATTTCTTCCTTGGTCACATCTTTCAACTCAGATTTATTACTACGAGGGCTGTTCAATAAAGAATATCATAATTTTTTTACGGTCATAATTTTTCGCACTGAAATGCCATTTTATAATATTTTCTTAGCTAAATGTGAAACCAACTCGCCGTAGTAGTTTCATTGTTAGTACTCCTGTTTCCCGGTTCTGAGAACCAGGTAAGTCCAGACATGTTCAGTATCGCCTTCCGCTGCAATGGAGGTAACACTCGAGGAACAATATGCGGCTTTGAAATTCTGCTTTCGTCTCAACAAATCTTCAGTTGAGGCCTATACAATGTTACAGGTGGCCTATGGAAATTCTGTTCTTCCCTACAGCACAGCTAGAAGGTGGTTTAAAATGTTTAAAGAGGGGAGACAATCAATTTCAAAGGAAGGTGGAACCGGTGCTCCAGTTACTGCTCTTACGGAAGAAAACATCAACACTGCTGCTTACATCTTGAGAGAGGATCAACGAACTACCTTAAGATCACTTTCTAATTGGGTGCCACATTTCCGTGAAGCAGAATGGATGCTGCACGATGATAATGCCGGCCGCATATTGCCAATGTTGTTGCTGAATATCTTGCAAAAACTGAACGTGAAGTGCATCCCTCACCGTCCCTATAGTCCGGATTTAGCCCCATGTGGCTTTTTTCTATTCGCTACCTTGAAGAAACGCCTTCGTGGAAGGCATTATCCATCATCAGAAGCAGTGGTGAAGGCTGCGGAGGCGATTTTGAACGATCTCTCATAAAATGGTTTCCAGCATGTCTTTGAAGACTGGCAGAAACGCTTTGACAAGTGCATCTCATTCAGGGGAGACTATTTTGAGGACCATCAAAATTATGAGAATGAGTAAAGGTACGTTGTCAAAAAATTGTGATTATTCTTTATTGAACAGCCCTCGTATATTATGCATTGATTTAGTATTTTGTGGCAATTATTTCTCCATGTGACTATTATTTATATTTTATTTATTTATGTCTCCCAGTTATGTATAATCTCTTAACTGAATCAGGCGTGTATTTATTTTCATACGGGCGAATTACGCAATAAGAATTTTTCGCCCAGTCATGAAACATTTAATATTTTCGCTGCTGTAGAAAACACAACAGAAATATTGAACATTTTTGCCCCTTCCTGTTTTGCATCTTTAAAAGAAAAACATCTCTGTAGAATTGCTTCAAGCAAATCCCTGGTGGTTTCCTTTCCTTCCCCCCCCCCCCCCTCGCGCGTTTTTATAGTTTCGACGCCTGCCTTGAAAGGGAAGTTACGATTATGTCTAGAGATGGCGGCACTGAAACATTCCCACTATCGACCGGTATTGGACGCCTGGTGAGAAAGAGCTTAGCGTCTGCTTCAAGAGATGGCGTTGGGAGGATTCCCAGAGCTGGTCCAGGATAAGACGCTTATTTATGCACAAAGGAAACAAGGCTGGAGCTAATGAAAAGTGACGTGCGCTGCCAACATACGTAGATACAATCATGTATATCGTGGTTTATAAAATGTGTGGTATTACTTTAATTGATAAGTAGAGACTGTAAGAATATAACGTTTAAAAAAACCATATCAATCCACTTAGAGTAAACACAAATGTCTCATTGCCTTCTATATCTCGTATTCTACCTAAAAAAACCAATAGTCAAATTTCATCCTATTTACATGGTTTGGGGCCTTTGAAAACAAATATGTATAAAAAGAAAAGAAAATTTGCGAATTTGTGAACACCACAACTCAAATGAAAAGTTGCCTAAAACCAAACTTTTCAACAAAATCCCGCCTCGGTAGCGTAGATGGTAGCATGTCTGCCTCACGTTCAAGAGGTGCCGAGTTCGAATCTCGGTCAGGGTGAGTTACCTGGATAAGGTTTTTCCGGGGTTTTCCCTTATCCTTCAAGACGAATGTCGGGTAACTCTAAATGGACTCTGGACTCATTTGAGCATAATTTCACCCCATTCACTCACCGTCCCATATGACAACGTTGGGGAACCTAAATTACAAGGAACCCCCTCCCCCCAAAAAAATTTCCACCCCAAATTAGATCTACGTGGAAAAGTTGTATCTTTATTTTTAATTTAGCAAAACGTGCTCTATATACATTGATGGAAGTAATCATTTTTTCCACTCTAGCCGTGAGTAGAGCCACACTGAAGTGTTTAATGCCATGGCCGGGGTTTGAACCACGATCTGCCGCTCTCCGTGCGGTTGTTCTAAACCACTGAGCTACTGTGGCCAACATGCCGAAATGACATTAAATTCTCCAACTGACTCGTATGTTTCCTGGTTGACCACGAGGGGTTCTCATATGCTATGAGATACGTACTTCTCTGGTGACTTACTATGCTGTAAGTACTTAAGTCTCAGGCTTCATAGTTAAACCACTATGTATTTTTTATTTTAGGTAAATTGATGGAAAAAATCATTTCTTCCACACTAGCCGTGTGTACGCTAAGGTTTGGATGAGTAGAGCCAGACTGAAACATTCAATGCCATAGCCGGGATATATATAGTTCTTATATATCTTGTTCTTAAAATACACCTGTTTAACCTTCCGTATATTAGGTGGGATATAAGTTTACCCCTGCCGTATTTTTATTTTTGATTTTTACGTGCATTAGATTTCACCTATGTATTTCTCCTTAACTATATTGCCAAATAGACTTTGCTGAATATTTTGTTATAGACTAATATAAACATAAGTCCTGATTTTCCTTTTTAACTTCTTAATATTTATGGGGTGTAGTTGTACCGTACTTGGTAATTTAAGTGAACGTTTTTCTTTGTATGCACAGCTGTATGAAACTTATTTTAGTAAGAATTTGCTTTATTTTGTAAACAATGACGAGAAGCAATGTATCAACAAGTAAAACGAATTTATATCACAACAATGAATAGTTTTTAGTTTCACACCCGTTTTGTACCAGTATCAGGTGAATTATTTATTCCTCTCTGATGTTAACATGCTCAAAAACTAAGTATAACCTTTTTTTAACTCATTTATTGATCGATCAGCGCATCTGAACTCTACAGATACAATGAAATGAGGAAAGCCCCATTGGGGCCCTCATATGTAGGTACATTATTGTTTTAAGTATTACAGAAGATCTTATTGTGAGAGCTGATCCAGTGTTAGACGACTCATGATGTGGGTTGGAAAGCTAGATTTTCTGCCAAGGGAATAGTGAATGGCTCCTGAGACTTCTGCCAAAGCCGGCGCATTTTGTGCTTTTCTTTCAAGAGACATCTGATGTTAGAGGGCAAGGAAGAATGCAAACGGCACGGAAAAAGCGATGGAAATGTTATATAATGATATAATGTTGTCAATAACGACACCCTTCTCGATAAATCTGAAACCGAGGAGCTACTGGCAGCGGCAGAATCTGAGGAATGCAAGAAAAAAAAAAATTAGAAGAAACCAAGAAAGAAATGCTATGTGTTTGTGTTTTGTTTGTAAGGAACATTCTCAAATTAAAACTGTTACTGTATGCAGGTCCTGCTGACATGATTCTAAATGACCTTTTATGCAAACATTTACTTTAAATTGTTTAATATGATATTAATTAAGTAGAAGGTGTTAAAATTGCACGTAAATATTAAGCAAGGGCACATGTTTAAGTTGTGTAACAGTTGGGTACCGCTTGTTTTAAAGTTTAGTGTTCAGAAGTTTAAAATATTTCAATGATAAATTAAATGATATCCTCAATTTTGTGTGGACTTCATTCGGAAGGAATTTTCTATAACCATGGGAGGGGGGAAAAACAAGCTGAACAGAAAAACCGGATCTCCATTTAGCGCCCGGCTTATTTCAAATACATTTTTTATGGCATCAGTCAGTTCCGAGGTATCCGTATTATAGGTTTAAAAGTGTTCAATAGCTTTGCATTTTTAAAACTGTTGTCGCCCAAGCGTTGATTCTCGCGGTAACGTGAGAAGAGTATCGAATTTAGCCTGGCATAATAGCAACTTGGATTTTAAACATCTGACCAACATTCGGTTTCCTATATCCCTTTTCTGAAATGTATAATTAATTATTTATGTAAACATTTATCTCGTGCTCAATGAAGCAGACAGAAAAATAGCCTTGTAACAATATTTTATAAATATTATATCAAAATATATCATAGTACTAGATAAAGCCAAATGTACTAAGTATATTCGAGTCAGTGACTAATGCGGCATAAGAACAAAGTATGATCACTGGAACGTCTACGGTTTGTTTCATACAGTCAATTTACATAAGTCGACATATCGTTTTAAGCACTTGTCGCTTCGTGGAATGAGTTTGAATATTTCCTTCTAGTAAAAATCCTGTCTTTGTGCCACGTTGTCGCGAAGTGTTTCACCTCCATTCTGATACAAATCATCGGCTTCCTAGGTGGTCTTTCAAGTGAGGTCAAAGATGACTCGATTGGAGCGAGGTCCTAGCGAACTGGGACTGCTTCAACGGCGTGGTAAACGTCTAGGCTATATGACGTCGTGTGTTCTCCTGGCCGTTTCCACCTGATTGCCCGCTTCAATTATCCCAAACTCTTACAGCATTGCATAGTGGTGAATGTACGATCTCTTTCCAAACCTCCATGGCTTCACCTTTAAGTTCTTTGTCTGTGGAGATGAGAGGCGTTTCCACATCTTTGACGACCGCTTCCTGTTGTGGTTGTACTTGTGAATCCATGTTTCATCTCCCGTGACAATGTGGTTAAGAGAACATTCCCTTTCCGTGAAAACCGTGGAAAGAGATGTAGATTTGTTCCCATGCGCTTCTCCTCATGTTGATTGGTCAGTTATCGTGGATTTCATCAGTAACAAACTTTCCAGGACTGAAAAATATTGTAAAGAATGTGACAAACACTTTCGAACGACGTTTCTACTTCTACTATCATATACCGTAGCATGAACATGTTGAATCGGCTCCTCCACGTGAGCTTTGTTCAAATCTGTTGATGCCGTGCTGGTGTCGATCCACGTTGGAAATTTTTCTGCAAATTTTTGACACCATAATGCTGACGAAGCAATACAGCATCCCCGTAAACCTTTACCAGCTGTCGGTTACATGTTTCGCCACAGAAATTGAATAAATGAAAAAATAATTACATTATACTATGTACAGAACATGTCTTGAGGTAAGAGAATAATATAGTAAGATTCCGACTAACCACAGTTACAGAGTAAAGTAAAAAAACTAACCATGACCTTCCCCTAATTATTGAAAAACGTTTGAGAAATAAATATCTAAGAAACTTTTATGAAGCATTGTTCTGTGAAAGATTTTCTAGCAAATCTTCATATCAAATCTTTAAAAGATACATATTAGGTTGTCCCATAAGTAAAGTTGTCTTTTTCTATTTTGTTGTTTTGAAATTCTTATTGGTTTTCTTTGGTTTGGCAATGTTATTTACAGGATGCCATGGCTAGCATTGCGTATATTACGAGCTGTATCGGTCTTCAGTTGTTAATAAACAATCACAAAATGGAGATGACAAAGTTTTAACTTAGAGTACTTCTAAAACATTACTGGAAACAAGATTATAAAACCTCTACTGCAGCTCAAGGAATATGTGAAGTGGTTGGAGAAGGTGCCGTTAGTAAGCGTGTGGCACAGCGATGATTCCAATATTTCAACAATGGAGATGAAACAACTAAATATTTTCCATGTTCTGGAATATCTAAGGTAATGTGACTTTGTGGGTTCGTAGAATTAAAAGGCCGAGTTGCAGAAATTAAAAATCTCCTTTATTTCTGTAGCAATACACTGTTCAATTCTCACGTAACAACATTACATCACATATACAACACCAAGGTGTATGACAATAACAAACCGTGACAGCTGATTACATTAGCTCTCGTTACAACAACACTCTTGTTACGCAACTGACTCTGCTTACTCACGCTGTTTACAACTGTCCTGCTTGCATGTCACAATCCCTTTTATATCTCATTCATAATTCCAGAGACTTCTCAAGCAAATCAGAAAAACAACTATTCTCTGTCAATCGAGATATCTCTAGAAGCTTCCAGACATGAAATCCTATTTGTGCCGGCGAGTCCTTTATCTGAGGTAACATAGTTTGCCGGTTTTGTGAACCTCCTCGCGCTATCGTTAACTGCTTTGCAAGGCTCATTATTACCATAAAACTTTATCCGTCGACTGTTTTCTTATTTGTGCCGAAAATTTTATGCCTGTTGCCGTGACAGTATGGAATATTGAGGATACACGCCAAATTTTGTGAGAAAATCCATAAAAAAAGTATCCGTAGACTTTCAGAAGAACTTGGTGCATGGAAAAGATACCTAAATCCCCACATTAAGACACTTGGAGAACCATAAAGAAGCTGTAGATTTGTAGAGTTAGATTACTTCCGTAAAAACCCTGGCATAATGCTTTGCTTACCTTAGGAACAACTCTCACCACAGATGGGCGTGGCTTAGGCGTGAGTTGATTGGGGAAGTTCCTCGATTCCGTCCAGCATGTCGTCTGCACATCCCTCTAAAACGTACCTCTCGGCTCTGCTGCTGCACTCATATTCAGACGTTGCTGAGTAATCACTTTCCGAATCACTGCTGCTACTGTCGTCATTAACAGTGATCGTTAGCTTTTCCACCTCTGTTTCTAGGAGACCCTCAGTTTTTATACATTTCTCTTCCACTTGGTGAACATGCCGGCAAACTGGACCCCATTCTGCTTCTCCTATTTCACCAAATCGCTGTTTGCACAAACGCCATACGTCTCCCATGTTGAAGCTCACATTGCAAAGCGCAACCCATTCTTTTACATTTTCCCAAATTTTTTCTATGGCATTCAGGTCGGGATGGTACGGTGGTAAGCGGAGAACTACGTGCCCATCTTCTTCTAAAATTGCATCCACAATATATTTCTTATGTTTTGGCTTATGCAACTTTATAAGATCATATAGTTCCACTTTCAGCATATGGCTTCCGAACGGAATCCTATGCTTAACCAACCAGTCTTGCATATCCTGCTTTTTTGTGTTCGCTGTGGGGCATTTTTCTCTGGTCACATTTTGATATGAAGTGTTGTCTATCACAAGAACACACTTTTCTGGAAGATTGGGTTTTAGTTTTTCTTTAACTGCATTCTAACTGATAAGTTTAACAGATTTAGTGTTCCCAACAAAGCACGTGATAACCAAGTTCACTCGTCTATATGAGGATACACACTGACCTTTGCGCATACAGGTTGACGCATACGGCTGGGTGGGAGGGAGAGAGGGAGGAACTGGCATACATGAGGCTCCAAGCGGATATTGAAAACAGGCTCGCCCGCTGAACACCCAGGGCTTTTATGGGAATACGGCTACTCTACCTCATGACATCTCAATAGGCTGAACGTAGAGTGGATACCTGTCTTAAGTTTATCCCTAATCACAAGGATAATTGATTTGTAAGAGAATTGTCACTTGTGATGAAAAATGGATGCATTACCGAATCCTGATGCCTCGAAACTGTGGTTTGATACCCGCCAAGCTGCCAAAGACAACGTCAAAAATATGAGTTCGATCCTAAAATAATGTTGTGTGTTTGGTGGAATTCTCAAGGAGTTCACGCAATTTTGAAATGGATACCTAGAATTAGTTAGCCGAAATAGCGTTCTATTGCTGCATGACAATGCACGAACAAGCATGGAAAAAGTTCAGGAATTGGGAATAACCGAACAGCTAACACATCCAGCATACAGCCCTGATCTCGCACCACCAGATTATCATATTTTTCAACCCATGGCTCATTTTCTTCGTGGAAGAAATTTTGACAACTTTTGACAAGCAATACAAGCTGTTGTCACCGAATTCTTTGCATCAAAAACCAGAGATTGGATCGTTGGATAATAAACCGCGCTGAACGATTGCTGACGACTATAGATTCTGATGGTCTGTACCTACTTTGAAAATTAGTTAATTGCTTGTCAGAACACATTTAAAACAATTGTTTTTATTAAAAACGACATTAACTATGATACAGTATCTATAATCATTTCTTCACACTAGCCGCATATAGGCTAAGGTTTTCTGATGGATATAGTCAACATAAAAAATTCTATGCCAAGGCCGGGATTTTAAACACGGATCTCCTGGTTTCCGTCCAGTCGCTCTAACCCACTGAGCTACCATGGCCAACGTGCCGTCCTGACATTAAATTCTCCATTTGACTCATATATTTCCCCGGTAGACCACTAGGGGCTCCCGCATCTGACTGGACGGAAACCAGGAAATCCGTGGTTCAAATCCCGGTCATGGCATTGAATTTTTCATGTTGACTCTATCCATTATAACAACGTTGTCAACTGTACAGGTCATTTTAGCACCACCAGTATACGGGGAATTTGTCCCGGGGAGTTCTTTTTTGCCAATAGATCTACTGACATGGGTCTGCCACTATTAATGATTATTAAAATCCATCGTCTAGGGTCAGTTTGAACTCGTAAACTAGAGATACGTACGCCAGTTCGTAACCAAGTATATCTCCCAAGCCGACATTTTTGGACGCGCTGAAACAAATACCAAATTTTTTCACTTTCTTTTTGGGTAGCCAAATATAAACAAATATAAATATTATATTTGACGTGAGTATAGAAAATTGTGTCAAAGAAACGTAACTACTTAACTTGATTATCAAACTCTATTGATCTTTGCTTCTTAAATCGACGGATTTCCATTTTAATGCCGCTTTCCAAGAGGAACTGATCTGAAATCCAGCATCACGATTGAGCATGCTCCTTCCAGAGGAAGACATTCTCCGCTCCCAGTAATTGTTGCATTTTGCCAAGATGGTCGTCTCCCAAAAGTTGGCTCTATGGTCGTTATCAAAACAATGCTCTGTCAGTCCAGACTTATCAGGTTGCATTAAACGAATGCTCCGTTCATGTTCGATTATTCTAGTAGCGATGGTCCTTCCGGTTTGTCCTATATACGGTGTTCCACGTTCACAGGAAATGCGGTACGTTTCTTTGACACAATTTTCTATACTCACGCCATCTCCTGACTTGGCATTTAATTTACTGAAAACAGTCTTTTGTTCAGTAGTGCGGATTTTCATTGTGCTTTGTCTTTGTTTATAGTTGTTTTATATCCAGTATTCCATTTGTGGTTATAACATTTTATAAATATCCTGATGATGGGAGAGATGCACACTCCCAAAACGTTGATATCTAATCATCTTTTCACCTGGCTGGCTGCCCGAGGAGAAAGTGGGCGTATTCGTCGTAGGAAAGCTTCGGGTGTTATTTCAGCAAATTTGATCTTTATTCAAAGTTTCATTTTTTGAGCTATGTCGCGTAAACCACCCCTCGACCCCCCGCCACACACATACACACACACGCACACACACAGAGATCCTTCTCTTAAAACGCTTCTTTTAATCATTTGGTATCAAAAATGCATTTCCGGGAAATATCGGGAAGTATCGATCTTTTAGATTGGAATGCGATAATTCCTTTACCTAGTTAAACAGAAGAAACATAATTAATTTGTAATATTGGGGGAGGCCTTCTGTCAGTATCCTCTCCTCTGAAGAAGGACTCATGCTTTCTCTATTTTTTTATATAACTTATGTCCTCCAACATTAAGTCACATAGGACGATGAATGGAATGGGTGAAATGATGCTCAAATGAGCCCAGGGTCCATAGAGCATAGAGTTACCCGATATTGGTCTGGAAGGGTAAGGGAGAACCCCGGAAAAAAGCTTATCCAGGTAGCTCACCCTGACCGAGATTCGAACTCAGGACCTCTTGAACGTGAGGCAGACACGCTACCACCACGCTACCGAGGCGGGCATACTTTCTCTATGCATTATCGTTTCACACGTTTAACTTTTGTACTATGTCATCACTATAATAAATTATTATTTTTCCTTTATGTTTATCATAATACTGTTTCTTCCAAAATAGATTTATATTAGACTACATGATTTATATTACTTTATTCCTTCTTGGTTAACATGACCTGCCTATATCATAACTCAGTTGTTTTGTCATACGTTCACGTAAAAGAAAAGAGAAATTATGTAGCGTTCAGCACCGAAAAGCATTAACATTAAACAATGAATATTTAAAAACAGCTAATTCCACAAAAAATGTAATACAATTGGAACAACCGTAACAATGTAATAATGCCCACATGTGAATATTTGGATTGAACATGTTCACAGAATACGAAAATATCAGGAAGCAAAAAATAATAACTCTAATTCAATTACAATTTAATCTGCAGAGAGGTCACGTAGCCAATAACGCATCCTTATTGATCTGACGTCATTATCTATATTCGCTCTTCCGAGCAGAAAAAATTAAAACACATTGTGCTGTGTACAACAAGGGCACGGTGGGTTTATTTCCCTTTTATTTTGTTGTATAGTGTAGGAAAATGCATTTTAAATAACATACGTACTAGAATGTAGTAGAATATATACCTTCTCTACCTACTGTGGAGAAAGTACAGATTATAATTAGGGGATAATGGATAATTATTGATATACAGTTCAATGTAAAGCCCTGGTTATAATTCACTCTTCGCTAACATTTTGTCCTGTAGATGTTTACAGAAAGCATAGTGAATAAATCAATTTATTAACACAAAGCAAACGAATAGACGTAACTTAGCATTAAGCCTGGCGTTACGTAGCAGCAAAATCCATTTAATAACCATCTGTTTGCAAAGAGTTCGAAAACGTGAGCTTTGGACTGTTAAGATAAATCATGCTGTGATTCCGGTACTAATACTAAAAGATAGTGAAAGTAGATTTGGCTGTTGTATGGTATAGGCAGTGTTTTGTCAATGTAAACCAGCTATATGCTTTAACACAAGGTTTGTTGCCCCGTATGACCTAACTGTGTGCACATGTCACTTTTGTTGTCTATTGTGTTATGAAATAGCTGGTTGTGCGATATAAAATATTTCATTATATGGAGATTAATTGTTCATTCACACTAGCCGTGTGTAGGACGCATATGAAAGGGTAGAGCCAGACTGAAAAATTTAGTGCCATAGCCGTGATTTGAGCCACGGATCTTCTGGTCTCCGTCCAGCCGCTCTAAACCATTGAGCTACTATGACCAATGTGCCAACAAGACATTAAATTCTCCAACTGACTAGTGTTTTTCCCGGTAAACCACTAGGAGGTCTCATAAACACATGTGACAACTACCTTAATGGCGACTTACTATGCTGTAAGTATTTTAAGGCCCGGGCTTTATAGTTAGGACTATTATTAGGTACAATTAATGTAAAGTAATTGTTCTTTCACACTAGCCGTGTGTAGGACGCACTATGACAGGGTAGAGCTAGACTCAAAAATTCAATGCTATAGCTAGAATTTGAGCCACAGATCTTCTGGTTTCCGTCCAGCCGCTCTAAGCCATTGAGCTACTATGTCCAACGTGCCGAAATGAAATTAAATTTTCCAACTGACTCGTATTTTTCCCGGTAAACCACTAGGAGTTCTCATAAACACATGAGACAACTACCTTAATGACGACTTATATGCTGTAAGAACTTTACGGCCCGGGCTTTATAGTTAACCCTTTCATGGTTCGTTATTTAACAAAATTTATCTTAAAATGTTTTAAAAGAAAGATCAAACTCAAAATGTCATAACGTTATCGATGAAATACATTTGACATTAGAGTTAATGTATCTAATATACATGTAAATAGACAAGAGTATCCTTTGAATGTTCAGGATGACGAAAGCACATGACAGCATGCTTGTGTCACTTATCCTCTGACCGTGCGTTGCACAAGGCTTGTACATCACCTTTCGAAGGTCAATAGTGAATCTGTGTAAAAGGGAAGGGACGCCGTAAGAAACATCATTTAGTTCTGTACAGCATTTAGTGGAGACAAATGTACCAACTTTCAAAGATTAAAATTTGAACTGACTTGTAAATGTTATTTTGTATAGCTAATTATTAATTTCTTTATTAAAACATCTGCCATTTTTCTATAAACTGTATTAATAATTATTATAAAAGCAGTAGAAACCGCAAATTTTTTTTGTATTATTCTGTTAATGGGAGATCAAACTTTTGTCCCACCAAAGCTGACCCATCTTGCAAATTATCAGATATTAGACCAACATTTTTGCAGGATGTAGAGGTATGCCTTCTATGTTCGGTGTTCTACTTATCCAATAAGGTTGTTTATTAAAGCAGAACAGATAGAAGTTTCCCTATTTAATAATAGTACCTGTTTCTACAGTGTGATCCATATATACCTGAACCATTTTAATAGGCCATAATTTCCCTTTGAAAGCTCTTAGAATGTAGAAATTTGTTTTAATGATCTCACTGACTGAGATAATTGAAAAAACTGACAATTGTTGACAATTTTCTTTGATACGACTGCAGACTCTGAAGTTTATACGGGTATGTGCAATACAATTATGAAGCAGCTGGATGATATCGAATTGAGAGAAGGTTATTTCCAGCAAGATGGAGCAACGTTCCATACATCCAGTGACACCATGGTACTTGTATCCAATTTCTTTGATAATTGAATAATCTCAAAATGTCTATGGCCTCCCAGATCCTCTGACCTAACCTCACCGGATTTTTTCTTGCGTGGGTATCTTTAAAATATAGTGTACAAGAATAGGCCACGGACATTTGATGTTGTCAAGGAATCCATTCGAAGCGAAATAAGTAACATTGCCGAGTATACTCTCCGTAAAACTTCAGAGATTATGGTGAGACGAGTTCAAATATGTATAGATGTTGGTGGAGGACACTTCCAACATTTTCTCTGAGATGTCAATAGTGTAATGTAATCTCCCAATTCTCCTTCTTCTTCACTCCAAGGGCTAAGCAATACTGCCTGTTCCGGCTTAAAACATGTCTGACCATCGTTTTTAGTTGTTGTCCATCCGTCTCATTACCTTTAAGCTTTTTAGTAAGAAAATCTTGCTTGATAGAGTTACAAGCCCTATGCAAGTACAGTCTGATACTGGGATTGCCACCTTACTGCGATCAGACTTGCAGGATTTTTAATCCAAGTTTTCTCCCCTACAGTCCGGCCGCACTATCTCCGGCTCTGACGTTTAGTGGCTGCAGGAGGTGGAGGGGGAAGGTTAATAGTACCAACATATAATGATGAGTAATTGAAAACATATCGTCAGAATTATCTTTATAATGAGAGTATAGGATTATATTAGCTTTAAAACATTGAAATCCAACTTATAATTTTATTATCATGCAAGATGTTCTTTATAATATCACTCTATTCGAATATTTCGTTCACACCTTTCACGCACACCAACTGTTTCTGTTGGTGTTCTGTACATCCGGTGTCGTGGTTAGGAATTTAAAACTGTCTGCTAGCGCCAATCAGCGTTGTCGCTGCTAGGCGTGGCTTGCAAATCCAGCACCGTGTTGCCGCTGCAATTTTGTGTGGACCACGTGGCTTTTAGTTGCTTTTGGATCCCGCGCTGGTGGTTTGTTTAATTTTTGTGTATGCGTGAATTTCGATTTGTAGCGTCTGTAAGTCTTATTATTATCGCTATTATAGTAATATGGCTACTGGTACGTCAGAATTCAAGAAAAAAATCGGCTCGTATAAGAGCCAAAGCCGTGAATTTATATTCAGGCTACGTGAGTACTTCGAGAAGGAACGGGACAATGGTGGACCTTTACTACCTGTTACCAAGCTGCTGGACAGAGTTTGTGACGCCTTGAAGGTGGGAAGAATGTGACCAAGAAAAAGTGCCAGCTGATTTAAGTTCGCCGTCTGCAGTTCTGCGTACACCGGGAAAGCAAAGGCAACGAGGCAGCCTTAAAGCTTCACTTGATGCTTTTCAAAATGATGCTATAAGGTGACATGTATATCAATATTATATGAGAAAGCAATTTCCCACTCGTGCGAAGTAGCCTTTTTTTATTTCTTTTCCAGTAAATGGTATATTGTCTCCATATGCAACTATTCTGGGATCATGTACATACACGATGTCCACGTACATTTACGAAGTTACGATCTGCAAATGCGTGAAATATTTAAAATACACATTTTCCTCTGCTTGAAATTCCCGCTAAAGAACTGGCAACAACGCGCTTCCCCCTCTCCAGAACGGTCAGAGCCGGAGATAGAGCGGCCGGACTGTAGAGAAGCTGCCTTCGCTTAGCTATCGGGCCTTCTCTGTCCGTCTTCACCCTTAACTCTGGCAGGGCCCTCCATATTTATATCCCCTGGAGAGAGGGTGTCCCAGCATTTTAAAGCCCACAGGAACTGGGCTCTTTGTTGATCCACGGGTCCTTATTCTGAAGTATTCGGACCACCCCACCATATCTGGTGGGATATCTCATCCGCCACCCGACGGACGCGCCCGTTATGGGTTACAAGGTCTCACACGGGATCTCCCAATTATGTGTTATATTCTCCCAAAAGTTGTACGTGTGTCCTATTATTGCTTCATAAGCTATGGCCTATTGACATGGTTCAGGTTTATATGGATCACTTTATAGAATGAAACTACAGATGGTCTAGCATACCACTAGGATACCATTTTTAAATGTGTCATATAGTGTGTCCAGCTTAAACCTAGGATAAACCAGCTTACTATTGGAAATTAGTGAAGATATTCAAGGGGAATAGTTTTATTTTTCGAAGCTGAAACCGCGTGGGAAATACACAGCGCATGCGCGGTAGTTCTATAGCCTAGAGAACAAAGTACAGGATCAGTTCGGATATAAACTCCACAGCAGGTCTTCTTCGCAGAGAAATCCTCTATGCCAAAATATTGACTCTCCCTCAACTTCTCGATGGTGCAATGTTTCAACAAGATGACGCCCCATGCTGTTACCTGGACGCTCGAACCCAGATTGTCGTACATCACTGTACATGTGAATGAAGTACCAGTAAATTGTCTTCCTGCAGCTCTCGAGAGCGAAATATCGGAAATACTGTCAAACACATGACGCGACAGGTTGGAGTGCGTCATGACACCAATTGTGTGTATATGAGGTAGCGATATAGAACAAACACGCGTAAAAAAATTTAATTGCTTTACAGAAAAGCTGTAAGCAAATATCTCGATTAGTTTTCATATAATGAATGCTAATTTTATTCTAGTTTTAAGTCCAACACACTGTATATCTATTGAGCCTTTAAAGAAAATGCAATAAAATTTCAGTTTATAAGATGCATGTAATATTAAAACACAATTTTATGACAGTTGTCACCAATTAGTGTTCCCAAAGTGCGAACAAACTCCTCCCTACACCTCTGTTACTCCCCTCTTTTCTCTTACTATCTTGTTCAGTTACCTCCTTTTTTCTTCTCTTCTCTTCCACCCTCACACATTCTCCACTACATGGCATAAAATGATTGTTACCTTAGCCTTGATTACATAGGGAGCAAACTGAAATGATTGGTTATTAGGTTGGTATGTTCACTGCACTATTACATACAAACACGACATGTTGATACAATTGTAGTATTATAAACAGTTACATATGTTCAAAGTCATGCTACATAATACCCGCCTCGGTAGCACAGATGGTAGCGTGTCTGCTTCACGTTCAAGATGTCCCAAGTTCGAATCTCGGTCAGAGTAAGTTACCTGGATAAGTTTTTTTCCCAGGATTTTTCCTTATGCTTACAGGCGAATGTCTGTTAACTCTAGGCTCTATGGACCCCGGGCTTAATTGAGCATCATTTCATTCATCGTCCGATATGACTTGACGTTGCAAGACGTAAATTACAATAATAAATAAATGAATAAGGAAATAATTAAGTGAACGAGTGAATGAATGAATAAATGAAATAAACGAAATAAATAAGTAAAGAAAGAAAGAAAGAGAGAAAGAAAGAAAGAGAGAAAGAGAGAAAGAAAGAAATCCTACATAATGCCATTTTTCTAGCACGGTTTTCATAATGGTTACTTAGCAACGTCGCAATGACACTATATAGTTATAATTGCTTCCATTCTAATTTCTATTAATCCAAAGCATTTTAAAGCTTTCTATAATAGGTATTACCTCCTTAATATTAATTTTTATCTTATTTTCCTACAGAAGTGATACAGTTTGCTTTAAAGGTGAACATGTTTTGTTACGCTGTCCTCCCTCTAACGAATAACACTTGTACACCAACATACATTTGCCTTTAACAAAAGCTCCAGAGCTTTCGATTTTGTGCCATCTCAATATCCAGTTGTTGCGTGTATAGGTATTTCCTCTTCCGACTAGATAGTGATAGTAAAAATATACTCTAGAAGGCTGATTTGTCTACTGTATAGTTTTAAAGTCGCGGAAGAAGAATTAAGCATGGGATTTGTGAGGTGTATTAATATGAGAACGGCTGAAGCGATTTGCCTAATTTTAGTTTTGAAATATTTGTATAAGTCCAGGGAAGGTTTAAAAGGCGAGAAAAACGATCCTGAAGTGTTAAAGGACCGGGTTATTAACAAAATATAAGAGTACATACACAGACTTTTACGGAACACATACACCTTTTATTTTCGACAAACAAAAGCATTACAAAATAGAAAGAGATTCCACTTCTTCCCAAAGCCTTCAAAACTATTTCACTTACCTTATTTTTATTAAATAACGTGTATCGTTTGTTACCAAGACCGGATAAATAACCCACAGATTTCTGTCACTTCGCAGACTCGAAGGAGGAGCTTATTCAGTGTGTTTCTCTGGACATAACGCAAAAGCACACTAACCATAATTGGTTGAGTGAAGGAGCAGGATTGGCGGCAAAAAAATACAGATGTCGATGATCTCAATGCGACCATATAGAATTTACTTCCGAGGGGTTGTTTTCGTAAAAACCAGCTGACACAGTTATAAACCAGGATGACGTAGTCGACTATCCCACAGAGTTTTTAAATTCATTAGAATTTCCTGGACTTCCATCTCACAGTTTAAATTAAAAGTAGGATCAATTGTGATCATGCTGCTTAACATTAACCAACAATTACTGTGGAATAGAACGTGGCTAACTGTGTAAAAGCTAATGACTTAACGTCATCGAGGCAACAGTCATTACGACAAAGTACAAAGGAGAGGGTATTTTGATCCCGCGTATTCCGATGATTCCAACGTATTTACCTTTTGATTTGAAGACTCTACAATTTCCCGTACGTTTGGTCTTTGCGATGATCATAAATAAATCGAAAGGGTAGTCGTTGGAAGTTTGCAGAATGAACTTCCTGTTTCCCTGTTTCTCGCATAGAGAATAATACATCGCGTGTTTGCGCTTCGGAAAGGACTAAAAAGTTTCGTTTATCAGAAAGCTTTAAATTGATTGACTTAATTGCAACTGTGTTGCATTTAAAATCCACTCCCAATTGCAGAATAGATTACTAACTAATCCAAATTTGTTTTATTTATATAGACAAGTTGAAAAAAAAACTTTTATTTTCGGTACGAGGTTCGTCGGGTCAGCTAGTTTCATTAATAAATTAATAAAATATTTCAATTATCTATAAATTATTTGTACTTGAATGTGAACACACCGGAGCTTTAGGGCTACATACTTACATAGGTGGTCTGTAAATTTTCCTACCTAATAAAGATACAAAACATTTTTCAGATGTTTATTTCTTATTTTTCAACATACTTGTAACTCTACATACCTTTCCCACCGATGATCTCATCTCTGTAACCCGTCCAAATAGTCTTCGGCGTTTTTCTCTGCAAAATAATTGTTCACGAAGGTGATTACCTCTTCATTTGACGAATATCTTTGTCCTCCGAGCGCAATTTTCAGATGAAGGAGCAAAAAGATGTCGCTTGGGGATAGATCTGGTAAATAAGACGGATTGTCAAGCAGCTCAAACCGTAATTCGTGGATTTTCACCATAGCAACCGCTGAGGTGTGAGACGCTGTGTTGTGTTGGTTAAACAGGATTTTCTTTTTCTGCAAATGTGGCCGTATTTCCGAAAGTTCTGCCTTCAGCTTGTCAAGTAATGATGCTCCTGTAATGGGATTTCCCTTTTGAAGACAATCGATTAAAATAACTCCATGACTATCCCCCCCACCAAAAAAAAAGAACAATCTCCAAACCGGCACTTTCCCAGCCGAAAAAAACAGTTATTGCTTCTTTTTGGAGCCAGTTCTCCCTTCGCAGTCCACTGTTTGGACTGTACTTTTGTTTCGGGTGTAAAATGGTGTATCTAAGTTTCATCTACAGAAATGTATCGGCGTCAAAACTCGGGTTTATTGCGCCTAAACTGCGCCAACAGAGCGTTGGAGATGTACATTCAAACATGTTTCTGGTCTAACGTGAGCAAACGCGGCACCCAACGCGCGGACCGCTTTCTCATTTCTAAATGTTGATTTAATCTGTGACAAGCATGTTCTTTTGACATGTTCATAGCCTCTGCTATTTCTCTCACTTTAATTCGGCTGTCGTCTAGCACCATTTGGTGAACTTCGGCGATGTTTTCGTCGGCAGTAGCAGTTTCTGGACGTCTCGAACGTTCATCGTCTTCCAAATTCTTACGGCCACGCTTAAATTCAGCTGCCCAAAATTTTACTGTGTGCAGAGTCCCCATAGATAGAATCAAACTCATCTTTGATTTGCGTTGGCACATTGTCTTTGAAAAAAAAAATATTTAATGACAGCTCGATACTCGATTTTGTCCACTTTGATAAAATCACTCACATCCACTTACTCAAACGACTGTTACATAACAACTGAGCGTCCAAAATGACTGAAACTTTGGTAGGTGACTGTCAACAGATGTACAACGAAATTTACTAGCTTTTATTTACCAGTGCTGCCATCTTCCTCAAGAGGTCGGAAACTTTCCAGACCACCCTGAAAAAAGATTTTACCTTTGGCTGGAAATATCATGGAGTAGAAAATGTTAACTGCGTACAGAATAAAATTATATATTGTGACATCGGCATCACGCAAGTTTGCTGTCAGAAGGTAACACAGGTTAACTACTAGGTGACGTCACGAAGTAGTCACATGAGAAATAACTACATATGCTTTAAAGGACAGCTGAGGTGAGGAAGCAAGCCGTATTATCAGTATGCAAAGCACCTTTTGCGGCTGTAATTTCAAAGGCTTCAAATTCCAGAAAGATCTACCGATGCAAGATCGATAGTAATCTGTGAGTACGTATAGTGGGAGTAGTAAATCACAGTGAAAGCAAGTGTGGTACATTTTACGCTCCGAGATAAGGAGGCGGCAGACCGTGGGAAGCACTTCACCGAGCTGTGGATCTGGCAGCGCAGCAGTTTACGTGTGAATATCGGAGTTGTTTTGTAGCTCCATGTTAGAGGTTGTCCTGTGTGTATGTTTCGAATTGTTGAATTTAAGTAATAGAAAGGCTGATTGTTAGCACTGAGAAATAAACAAGTTTTAAGGTGAATCTTTGCGTCGATTTTGTCATATAATATGCATGTAGTCAAAACATTTCAAATCTAGGTAATGTATAAAAGTTTCAAAGACTATGGACAATGTTTGATATTGTTATTTGAACATCTTCAAAATAAGTTTTAATAAATAAAAATCCAAAAGATGCAAGAGAAACATTCCAAGCTGTTCCTTCTTACACTGCCAGTATATGCAAAGAAATTAAATCGTCCTATAGTGGTATGAATAGTTAAAATGTCAGCTATTTTATCCCTTAAAGCACAGATCTAATTAGTACGTCTGCTCCTTCACGAAGCAGTTTCGTGAGTGCCCATGACGGCATGCGCAGCCGAGCGAAACGTTGCCTACTGCGCAAAAAGATGAAGTGAGCGACCCTTCGATGTATTTATGATCGATGGTTGACATCTGTAGCTGTAAGTAGCCGTATAATAATAGTGTTCGACATGATTAATAGTCGAGGAGGCCATGGAGGGAGATCAGTTTATACAAAATTCGCGGCCTGTTGCCGCACAGTTGGCAGAACTGGGGTGGGGGTGTGGGAAACTGGTGCATGCAATCCATTTTTCCCTTTCAAGTCCCTCTTCTCAACTCCGCTCAAGTATCTGACTGCTGGTTCGATCCGTGATGCAATTTCTGGCAAACCCTCTCTATCGTAGCCGATCGTACCAGACTTGCCAACACATTCATAAAATGTCGATGTATCTCATTATTTAAATTACGGTTTGGGTCCTTCATGCTAACTCTTTGATTAGTTCATTTTTAGCGTATGTTGTCTTCGTCTGGAAACATCAATTTTAACAATGATCAGAGACTGCAAACAAATGTTCACTCTATGCCATATACCTACCTACGTATGGAATCAGACTGACCTTACAACTAAGGTGTTCAGAACAGTTTAAAAAAGTAGCTCCTATCATGGTATTTATTTCTAGTGGGGAAGAAAAATTCATTAGGATTTTTACGGCAGAGCTCCAAATTCTTAACAGGAACAGCTCTTTCTTTGCAACTTTTGATCAGGGATCAATAAACGCGGCACCCATCTTGCACATACCTTATAAAAGCCTAAACCATTGCATAAAATATTATCTGCACGTTCTTTTGAAATGTTTACAGCCTCTGCTATCTCAAAAATTTTAATCTGCGGTCTTTATTACTAAACGATGAATTTTTTCAATGATCTGTGGAGTTGTTACTTCTACAGGGAGTCCAGGGCGAGGCTCATCACAGGTGCTCGTACGTGCCATTTTAAACCCTGCAACCCACCTTTTAGTCATTGTATATGAAGGGGCAGAGTCTTTTAATGTACTGTCCACTTCCTTCTTGATTTCTTTAGGCGTAAAGCCTTTCAAATAGAAGTATGTAATCACTGCCAGTTTTTCCAAATCTTCCATTTTCGTGAAACCTCTACACTTGTCTAAATATGGATATTATTATTATTATTATTATTATTATTATTATTATTATTATTATTATTATTATTATTATTATTATTATTATTATTATTATTATTATTATTATTATTATTATTATTATTATTATTATTATTATTATTATTATTATTATTATTATTATTATTATTATTATTATTATTATTATTATTATTATTATTATTATTATTATTATTATTATTATTATTATTATTATTATTATTATTATTATTATTATTATTATTATTATTATTATTATTATTATTATTATTATTATTATTATTATTATTATTATTATTATTATTATTATTATTATTATTATTATTATTATTATTATTATTATTATTATTATTATTATTATTATTATTATTATTATTATTATTATTATTATTATTATTATTATTATTATTATTATTATTATTATTATTATTATTATTATTATTATTATTATTATTATTATTATTATTATTATTATTATTATTATTATTATTATTATTATTATTATTATTATTATTATTATTATTATTATTATTATTATTATCATTATTATCATTATTATCATCATCATCATCATCATCATCATCATCATCATCATCATCATCATCATCATCATCATCATCATCATCATCATCATCATCATCATCATCATCATCATCATCATCATCATCATCATCATCATCATCATCATCATCATCATCATCATCATCATCATCATCATCATCATCATCATCATCATCATCATCATCATCATCATCATCATCATCATCATCATCATCATCATCATCATCATCATCATCATCATCATCATCATCATCATCATCATCATCATCATCATCATCATCATCATCATCATCATTATTATTATTATTATTATTATTATTATTATTATTATTATTATTACAAAAATAAGTCCAGTCAACTAAGCTTCGAGAAAATCAACAAAAACTATAACTTCTGAAAATGATCTGCCAATATTATGATTTGTTAACACATGAACTTGGACTTATTATATTTGTTTTACTGTTTAATAATGGCACTCACCCTTGTTACCTTGTTATAATATTTATAATGCATTTGTTGGACTTGTGCAGTAATGAAACTCATCCGGTTGTACTAATGTATTGAAGGGCTGTATTATCAAATGCATACAGGAATTACCTCTAAAGATGCAAGTAATGGTGAAAATATTTCATAGTACTCATAAGTGTGTTGAACTACGTTTTATTTGTAGCATAACAAAAATAGACATTACATTCATTCAGTTATCCTAATCTGAACCCCACACCTCAGTTCCTGATTTTCTCCCATTAGATTTCTGTTCTTTGCTATATTTATCACACAGAGTTTGAAAATAAGATTGTTTTTCAGAAAGAACTGAAGCAAGATACTTTGAAATGTCGTTGACTTTCGCAGCTTTCAGAGGAATTTCTTTATCGTAAGCTTTCTTCAGTATGGTTTCAGCAAACTTTGTGTTTCCTTTGATTAGGAATTTCTCTTGTCATTAAACCACTAGAGTTCTTGCTAGCAGTAACAATGTTTGATCAATATTAAATAAGTTTATATGTAGTCACTTTCAATTGTTTGCTTTTTGGCCATAGGCATAGGTTCCTTCACCTTGTGACAGACATCTTATAGTCCTTGATCATAGACAGTTGAACATCACATACTTTAATGATCTTAGATGAGTTCATTATTATGCTTATACGCACGAGGCCTGTCTGAGGGACTTGTGTAGCAATGAAACTCACTAACTCAGTAGCAAATGGAAATGCCTGAAACTTAAGATGTTTTTAAGGTCGTACGACAGAGCTCAGTGAGATGATTTTAACAATGCATATAACTCATTTAGTGCCAAAAAGTAGACTTGTGCACTTATGAAAGTCATGTCTTCAGTTACCTCCACTGTTTCTTACAGGTAAACATTAAGAACGCTATTAAATTAAAGTGGTTAGAAAAAGTTGAGTGAATATATCACTTCGAAATTTCTTTCTTAAAAGTAACGTTATTTGATCGGAGTTTGACCTGCGGTATACTTTGAGATTCTGATATTCAGCTAATTTAAATGGACCCGCCCTTATATACTCAGAGGCACATTAACTCTAGCCCTTGGAACAGCCTTCTTCCCAATATTTTTGTGCACGCCCATTTTTTATGCTCGGCTTTACGGTAGAAAAAACAGCTTTCGTCCGGCCACAAATTCTATTCGCGATTTAGGGGCTCTTTTATGAGAAGGACCATGCTGATTCGACCGTTTCTACTGGCCGGAAAATTAATTCAGCCTGCCATTTCAATCGTGCACCTTGCCCTGGGTCCATTCATAGGAATCCTTTCTTTTCTATACTTCATTTAGTACATATTTGTTCAAGAAATACTACTTAAGTATAAACAATAACAGATATTTTTAACCACTACCACCAACAAGCATGTACGAAGGCTGTTCATTAAAGAATGATCATAATTTTTACGGTCATAATTTTTCGCACTAAAATTCAGTCCTATTATATTGTGATAGCTTAATGTGAAACAAACACGCCGTAGTAGTTTCATTGTTGGTACTTATAGTTCCCGCCTGTGAGAACCAGGAAATTTCAGACATGTTCAGTATCGCCTACCGCTGCAATGGAGGTAACATGCGAGGAACAATATGCGGCTTTGAAATTCTACATTCGTCTCAACAAATTTTCAGTTGAGGCCTTAGAATACTACAGGTCTATGGAGAGACTGTTCCACCCTACATCACAGCTTAAAGGTGGTTTAAAATGTTTAAAGAGGGGAGACAATCGATTTCAAAGGAAGGTGGACCCGGTGCTCCAGTTACTGCTCTTACGGAAGAAAACATCAACACTGCTGCTCCCATTGTGAGAGAGGATCCACGAATTACTTTAAGATGACTTTCTAAAGTACTGAACATTTCATTGGGTGCCACCCACACGTTGGTGACAGAAACATTACTCATGAGACGTGTTTGTGCACGAAGGGTTCCAAGACTGTTGAGTCCCCAAAAAAAGGACGTTCGCATGCAGGTCTGCATGCAGTTAAAGTTGATGTTAGAGGAAGATCTGGAGTTTCTTTCAAACGTAATCACTGCTGATGAAACTTGGGTGCATCATTTTGATCCTGAGAGCAAACAGTAAAGCTCTGTGTGGAAATCTCCTTCATCACCAACCCCCCAAAAAGCAAAAGTGGTTGCTTCTGCTGGGACAGCGATGGTCATCTCATTCTTTGATATTCATGTAATGGTTTATTAGCATGTTGTACCTACACACACATCAGTAACTGGACAATACTACAGGGGTATCCTGATAACATTGTAGGTCCATATCAGGTGCAAAAGACCACATGCAGGCTGGATGCTGCACCATGATAATGCGCGGCAGCTTATTGCCAATATTGTTGCTGAATATCTTGAAAAAATCATCGTCAATGCATCCCTCACTCTCCCTATAGTCCGGATTTAGCCCCATGTGACTTTTTTCTATTCCCTAACTTGAAGAAACGCCTTCATGTGAGGCATTATCCATCATCAGAAGCAGTGGTGAAGGCTGCGGAGGCGATTTTGAAGGATCTCTCAAAAATGTTTTCCTGCATGTCTTTGGAGACTGGCAGAAACGCTGGGACAAGTGAATAGCATTCAGGGACGACTATTTTGAGAAGGACTATCAAAATTATTAGGATGAGTAAAGGTACGTTGTAAAAAAAATTGTGATCATTCTTTATTGAACAGCCCTCGTACATACTGTAAGTCAAAGCCGGTGAGATTCGTCTGCTGTTATTTGCCAACTACCGTCTGCTTTTGTATTTCGCCCTCCAACTGTAAAACACAACGTTTCTGTATCTAATACTACTTGAGACAAGCGTGAACAGAAATGGCTTAAATGCATACATTATGTGCCAAGATATACAGTACTCACTTTTGCGCAGCGCGCATGCGCACGTCTGAGTGTCTGCGTGTTGTTATAATAGGAGTTATAACAGGAGGAGTTGTTGTTATAACCAGGAGTACCAACAATGAAACTACTAAGGCGTTTTTGTTTCACATTAAGCTAACAGAATATAATAAGATTGAGTTTTAGTGCGAAAAATTATGACCGTAAAAAGTTATGATCATTCTTTACTGAACAGCCCACGTATTTAGAAACCGTCTATACCTTGGTAGATAGCGTCAACATGAAAAATTGAATACCATGGCCGGGATTTGAACCACGGATCTCCTGGTTTCCGTCCAGTCGCTCTAACCCATTGAGCTACCATGGCCAAGGTGCCGTCCTGACATTAATTTCTCTTTACCTTTCTCAGCTGCCAATCGCTGTTCATTTTGTTCCTGCTCCCTTCTTGTATGAAAGAAACACATTAGACTTTTTATTTATTTCATTGTTGCACTTTTGTATCTTTATATTCTGAGCGACATTATTGAACGCTTTCCTGGATATCTTAATGTTGCAAAGGACCGCGTTAAAGCGTCAGCCAAGCGCCTGAAAGCTGAAAGCGGAGATGAGGTCTGTATGTCACAATGTGGCTATTCACCTGTGAAATGTAGGTAAATTGGGCTTTGTGACGTGATGGTCTGAGGATGCACATTGCATTAAACTATGCACCGAGGTCTAGGCTTTTGACCCTGTTATCAATTAGCTTGCATGACCAAAGCGATTCCTTCATCAAAGAGAAGCGGTCTGCCACGCAACTAAATGACAAACTCTCAGTGGAGGAGAAAAGGTAGGGAATTATAGCCCTGAGAGGTTCTAACATTTATTGTGAACAGTTTTCAAGGACTAACACTAAAGGTATGGAACTGTTGGGACTTCAGGTAAGTGGAAGACGCATCAGTTTAAGTTGCTTTAGAAATTGTTACTTGAGGTATTGCCAGTTAAGATTAACAGTTTCGTATACAAATGATATAAAAACATATAAATAAAAGTCTTCTTCTACTAGAATACATGTATACATGAAGAAGCAAGGGCTAACGTTTGTTATGAAGAACACAATAGTGAGCTCCGTGTTAAGGAAAGACAAATAGTGTAAGCCAGTGCAACTGATATAGTTCTACTAAATCTAGTAGCCAATATACTATAGGCTCAAAGTGTATCTGGAAAATAGTTATGTTGAGGAATCTAGCATAGTTCACTAAGTCATCTACCGAGCTGTGGTTTCGCTTGTGGCCGGCATTAGGCCCGTGGGTTCAATTTTCGTGGCCGATCTACCTGACCCATGGGCTTTTCGGTGGGTTTCCTGGGTTGCTAGACGAATGCTGGATAAGTTAATGACATCCCCGAATTTCCTGTCCGTCCATTTCACCTCCATTAGCATTTCATATCATCTCTCATCTGGCAGTCTCTTTCAGGGTGCGTGGCGCAATGATGTGTTCTGAGTGAACACTTTCTTCTCCGGCCAAACGGACTCCGGTCTACGAGCCGGCCTAGCGGGCCGATTCAGGAACGTGGCTGGCGGGATGCCGGTTGTGCAAGCCTACCTGAAGTCCTTTGCTCTTGGGGGGGGGGTTGGTCTCAGGTCTCCGGACCGGCCTTTTGACTGTGTTGGGGCTACGGTAGGTGGGATGACTACTGTCTTGGAGCCATGAGCCAAGAGCGAGAACAAGTCGTCCGTGTGCTCCCAGACGGTGGACAGAGCGCCACGGTACCTATCAGCTGACCGGATTTACCCGTGCGGTCTTATAGAATTGATCTTATCTCCAAAGCTTGGATGTCCGTGTAAAGTGATGGACCTGATTCGACCTCTGCTAGTGCTCCTGGCGACGGGGTAAGCTTCCAGTTAGTAGACCAGTGCCCTATCCCGCCACGCTAGGAGCGGCCTTCGTTGCAGGGTCCGTCTAGTGTGGCGGGGTCAGGAGCGAGAGATCGGGTAGTTGGGGAACATTTGGGTTGGGGTTCGCGTTTGGGGACTGGACTGCCGGGGGTCACCCGACAGGTCAAATCCAGCCCTAGTGTGGCCGGGACAGAATGTAGTACTGAAGGGATGAGAGGCTGGTCTCACCACCCAAGGGCGTCCTTGGGGAGGCGGGGAACGCGGTGGTCATATTGTCCTAGTGTGTCAACTAGGTGTTTGGGATGGGGCGTAATTCTGGCATAAAATGTGCGGGAGCGTTCACGCACAACGTCCTCAACGTAGGGTATATCAGAATGGGTGTCTAGGATGTGTGATGGAAACGTACGTTCGGTATCGTAGATCATCCTAAGAGCCCTGTTCTGCACGGCTTGCAGTCTGCGGATGGTGGTACGAGTCACCGAACCCCAGACCTCGCATCCATACGGGACCAGTGGCCGGATGATCGCACGATACACCCGTAGTTTCAGGCGAGTGGGCATGGTTGATCGGAATATGGGGTACAGCTGTCTGAGTGCTGCGTGGCCGAGGCTGATTTTTTCACGGACATGTGAGGTGAAGGTGAGGCCGCGGTCCACTCGGTCACCCAGGTATTTGGCAGATCGGACCCAAGGGATCCTTCTCCGCTTCAACCGCAGGTCTCCTTTCGGGCGCCAGCGGAGGACCTTCCCCAGCAGAAGGGCAGAGCTCTTCTGTGGGCCAATGGCCATCCTCTACCTTTCACTCCACGTGCCGATGGCTCGCAGTGATCGTTGCAGCGGAGGAGGGCAGTAGCGGACGTTTTTGTTCTGTGCCAAGATGAGGACCGCTGGGGAGTGTCTATTTATAGTGACTCCTTGGAGCCGATCGCCCTCTGTCTCCTCTTACCTCATCCTCCTTACCGGGGGCGCCCCACTTGGTACAAAAGACCAGTTTGGTTGAGATGCCCTCCAAACAATCCAAGTTAAGCAGACATGTTCTAGAATAACATAGAAATAAAATTCTTAGAATTTAGAAAGTCACCGAGTGTAAAATTGCATTTCATAGGCAAATGAGAAGTTTAAAATTGAGCAAAGTAAAATAGGAACAATGGCGAGAAGTGATGGTAGGTGGGACTTAGAAGATCAGGAGATGTTACGACCCTCGCATGTTGAATGGGCATCAATTTCAAAACTAAGTATTGTTAAGTCAGCCTTTTCAAGTTGGAGGTTTTTACTGTTGAAAATAAAGTAACAGTCTATCAATACTGTATGATGGAAAAACTCGAACATTAAGAATCATATGCTGTTTAGTTTGTTAACAACTTTTCATCCATTTTTAATTAATAGTTAAGTCCTGATAATAAAATATCCGGTCACACATGCTAGTGAGCAACACTTCAACACAGTACTTTGTACCTCCAAACGGACCCATCACAAAAAGTTCTTTCATTCGTATCACTATTTTGGTATTTAAAGTTACTTTGAGCAGCTCTGTTGCACAATTTTGAAACAGTGACCTGGGAACTTCTGTTTCTGACCGCTTCAGTTGTTTGTTGGTCAGGAGTCAGGCGGAGTCTAAAATTGAAACTCTTACAGAGGAGCAATACTGCTGCGAAATGCCACTTTGCATTCTGCATGTGTTACTAGTTTTATCAAAATCATATCACAACACTCATGTAGTGACAAAGTTTTGGTGATATAAAGATGGTATGCAGTTCCACATACAAATATTTCAATTTTGAGATACTCTAAGCTTCATTTATGGCTAAAAATACTTCATAATCAGCCTTTTTTCCAATATACTGCCAATAAATGATCTCTGATATTATTATTAAACGATACAAAGTTGAAATTTTATAACATGAACATAAAATTCCCCTAAACCCTTCCCAGTTTTGAAATAACTGGAAATATGTATAGGGTATGTCTGACTGGAGTTTCAGTGGTCTCCAGTGGTAAAAAAAAAATTAATAAAATCCCTTTCCACACACATACACGCAAATTCTTTCTTTCTCTCTCTCTCTCTCTCTCTCTCTCTCTCTCTCTCTCTCTCTCTCTCTCTCTCTCTCTCTCTCTCTTGCGGCAAACCCGCATACCATCGTTAAATTAATTGAGTTCTAATTGGAGCTATGATTTCTGTTATTCTCAGGTGAATGGTTGTAGGAAATGGATTTTGGTGGTTTTTGTTGTTTACTCAGTCGTATTATTAATACTTGGTTTGTTGTAGAATTATTTGGTTTAATTCTTTATCGACTTGGATCGTTGACCACCTTTCAGACTTCGAAATCTTCGCTTCTCTTCTTAATGCGCATGAACACGTTCCTCCTGTCGTAGTATCCACTTGTAACTAAGGTTTTTCTTACTTCACCATTCAGTTCGAACTTTATTCTAATCCCTTCTCTAACTTTATCATATGTCCAAACTAGCTCGCCCTTCTCAAATGTTACATTATTATTGGTTTCTCATTTTATTTCGAATTTTCGCATTGGTTTGCAAAACTCATATGACTCACTGGCGTTCTGCCCACCCTGAGTTGGGGAACGCCTACCCTGAGTTGCTTCTAACGGTATACATCGTTACCAAATCAGCGAAGTAAATCTCTTTACCGTTCATGCTCAACTGAATTTTGAAAGTCCTTTGTCCCAAAACATTCCTAGCTGAAAGAATACAATAGTCTTCAGACATTGAAATGTTACTAACACAAAGAAAGTAACGGTCCTTCTTTCCTGTCTCTGCGACGTGTACAGATTTTTACAAGAATATTTTCTCTTTCTTGCTCGGATGCTGGTATATATGTTATATTAAATTATATTGTGACTTTGTGGGTTCGTGAAATTAAAAATTCCAATTGCACAAATTTAAAATGTTCTTTATTTCCACCGAATTACAGTTGGAACGCTTGCCGATTACATAAAATTACGTAGCGCACACAATTACAATTCACCAGTTCGTCCGTTACAGTTCCACTTACGCTCGCAATTACGTACACTCCTCCGATGCACGCACGCAGTCCGTCCCCGCACTGGGCGCTCCTCACAGCTGCTCGCCAAGAACTGCACTTTCCTCCAGCCCGACGCGTAGCTTATATAGGACCAACTGGCCAATCTAGAAGGTTCCAGATTAGATGAAATATCTTGTATGTTCGAGAACTCAGGCGAAGGGGAAAGAGGCGGCACAGTGGCCCGCGATCCCTCTCCTAATCATCCCTTCAGTTAGTGACAGGAGACAAATTGGTAGGCGTGGTCAGAATGCATCACGTCTGACCCTGCTGCCGGCCAGTTCTATAGGGAGTTCCGATGTTCGGGTGACAATATTCTTCCCTTCTTATTCTTTAAGTCAACTGATATTTTAATCATTCTAATTTCATATTATTATAACAAGATTATTATATTAATTTAGCAAAGCATTTCTATTAACTTATTTTCTTTTTTAATTATTTGACTTGGATTAATTTGCCGCCTCCTAATCGCTGCCTGATACTGCGGTTACACTCTCTTTGTATAATATTGTTGTATATTCTTGGGATGGCAATGTTGGAGCACCATATATTTTCTGTACAAATATAAGAAGCACAAACAGAATAGTGGTGACGGTGCCTCTTTCGTCAGTTGTCCCTTCCATAGCCACATTCTTGAAATGTTTTTATACGGTTCGCGAAGGGATGGGATATTGAATTCTGTATCAAAGGTTGCCTAACGTCTAAGTCGTGCATGCTGAACCTTTGTCAATATCTGCTTTAAGAAGTGCTTGAGAAATGGACGAACACTTTGCCAGACAGTATTATCACAATCCTTCTAGAAGAGCTCTAAACTGAATTAAGAGCGTTAAGTTTTATGGTCCCTTGCCCCCTCCTCCGACTCTTACACCCCGCAGGGCTTAATCAGGCCACGCTATCAATTCCAGTGTCGGTGAAATTTCCATTTCCTCTTAACACAGCAGTTTCATTTGGGAGACCATTACGCTTCTCAAATAAATCACTTTATTCGTCAAGTTGCGGACAGACGCCCTTCTATTTTCGTTTCAAAGACTTGGCCCCTGGGTTTACCATGTACTACTTGATACGCCAATTAATACATACAGAATGCGGGTTACCCTCTGAGAAAAAGCTAGACTGTAACATAAGCACAGTGGAATAACTATATAGAGCTCTCTCAAGGAAAACTACTTTGCAAAGGAAAAGCAAAACAATTCTAACTTGTATTCACATTTCTCTACCAAATCTTCCATTCACAATTGCATTAAAATAGGCTGGGAGAAATAGAGAAAGGGGACGCAAATGGGGTGATGTGCAATTAAGAAGTATTATAAATCTGAGGTTAAGTAAATACACATAGTGAAACAATAATAATATGAAGTTGGAACAAGTGGTATTAATTTATAGGGATAGAAAAATTTGGTAAATATGAAAAACCGACGCAGGATTGAAAAGTGAATGACAGGCAGTGATTACACTAGGCAACAAAAAATAATTTTTGAATGTTTCAAGCACTTCATGAGGCAATTTCTACTAATTTTGGGTTGAGAAAAACAAGTATAACAATGAAAAATTTTTATTAGCTCTAGTTTCAATGATATACACAAGGTGGAAGTATTACATATAAACGGATTGAGAGAAAAGGATACATTTTAATTACATACATGCTAACAACAATGAAAGTTTATTTCATTTTTTAACTGGTAATCATATGCTAAGAGTTCTAAATTGCTGGAAAAATACTTCGCAGATAGTCGTGTCTGAAGGGAATCATGTGGTGGCCTATTGACTTCGTCGTCTTTTAGCTTGCCTCTTGTGATGGAGTTCCGCAGAATCCCTATACAAAGACCAACAGTAATCCGCAAGCATTACTTCATTCCAACGGCCCTGATATCTTTGTTCCATAACAGAAGTGTCCTGATAGAATCTCTCCCCATGTTCATCACTGACAGCTCCACAACTAGGAGGGAAAAAGTCTAGGTGGGAGTAGAGAAAATGGATCTTAAGGGACATGTTGCATCCAAGGTTACGGTATTTTTGCAGGAGCACTGTCACCAAATGCTTTCAGTTGTCATCTCTTTTGTTGCCTGAAAATCCATGAATATCACCTTTGATTGAAGGCTTCCCAAGCTTCCTTTTCTTTCCCTTCTAAAATTTGGTCAAATGCAGGATCCTTTACAGGTTCTCTTATTTGTGGTCCGACAAAAATGCTTTCCTTAAATTTTGCATCACCAAATTTCCAAAATTTCTTCTGATTATATTTTGTTATTTGACAGGTGTGCGGACTCGCAAAAAAAAAAAAAAAAAAAAAAAAAAAAAAAAAAAATCCCCCCCCCCCCAAATGTAAATTCTTCACTCTAAAAGTGAAATGCCACTTTACCTTCAAAACAACAGCTAATCTATCATTTTTATGGTGAATGTTTAATTCAGCAGATGGAAATACATGTCAATTCACTATTTTTAAGTCCGAAATTTTCATTGTTGCCCAGTGTTTTTAAAAGGGAAACCACGTGTAAATCATGTAACTTTATTGGAGGACTACCCTGTTGGCAAAGGGGCCAGGTTCCAGCTCAGGGGTAGCCAAACTGTATTTGGCTTTAGTACTCAATAAATCAAATCAATCAATACCAACTCTTTCGGGAATTGTACTTCCAAAAGCTTATTAATCTATTGCTTGATAATCTAGATAAACCTTCAATTAACAATTGAAATATTTCGCTATAGTATACAGTAGAAAACGCTATAGTAACCTTTTTAAAGAGCATAAGACTATGAAATGGCTTTAAATGTCCATGTTCTTTGCATGACCATGGCGAAAGACGATCAAAGAAAGAAGAAAAAATAATAAGAACTTCCTAATTATGAAAAGTAAAAGTACATCTGGGATAGGAGCGAGAGAAGTGGTTGATAATAAGGTGAAATGAATGATAGGAAAGATGGAGCATGGAGCAATTGGGATGATGGCGAGCGAAACCGGAGGATCTGAAGGGAACGATGTGTTGTCTGCCACAAATCTCATTTTGCGGTCGCCTAGGATCGAACCTGGAGTGTTCTAACCACGCAGGCATGGTGTGACTCAGTATTAAATAAACAATTTAATCAAACTTAAATCAGCTTCACTTATTATTCACAGATAAGTGTTATTCCTGTTCTTTACCATCTATTTAATCTATGGCATATTCATTAAGAACACTTTGTATCGAATTATCAATTTCTACAAATGTTTCTCAGCCTAATTACAAGAAAATTAAATTGTACGATCGTATATACTTCCCAAGAACAAAAATTTCAAAAAATAGAAATCGAAGTATATGTAAAATATCGCAAGTGCTGAAAATGTGAAAACTTTAACCTTTTAAATTTTGTATATTGTTTATAGAATAAAATATTTTTACAATCGGATATTAAGTATGCGTAAAATTAAAACATTTTTGAGAAAACAGTCATTATGTAAAACTTTTGAGTATGTAAAATATTAATATTGAATTGAATTATTGAGGATGTCATTAAAGGTATATTGAAAATTAAATTGGAGAAACACTTTATCGCCACAGATATTTTAATGTGGTCATCTCTTTAGAAAATATTTTGGAAACTAAGCTTTTAGATTTAATAAGATGTTTGAGTACACCAGCATAATTCCTATATTTGTAAACTAGAATTGAACTGATAATCTGACTAGAATTTAAGAATTTTTCTATGAAAATTTTTAAAAGGTAGCATTTTCGGAATGTAACAAAAATTCATTATGGAGTCCCTATAAAACCGTTTGAACTGTTTTGGAGAAAATAGAGTTAAGATTGTATACATATGTAGGCATAACTATGGCAGATAGGGTCAACATGAAAAATTCAATGCCATGACCGGGATTTGAACCATTGATCTCCTGGTTTCCGTCCAGTCGCTCTTAACCTTTGAGCTACCATGGCCGACATGCCGTCCTGACATTAAATTCTCCAGTTGACTCGTATATTTCCCCGGTAGACCACTAGGGGCTCTCGCATCCGAGATACACCGTTTGCGGCGGCTTACTATCGTAAGTACTTAAGTCCCAGGCTTCATCATTTAACTCTTAATAATTTTAGTTAATTGATGGAAATTAATAATTTCTCCACACTAGCCGTATATAGGCTAAGGTCTTTGACAGATAGAGTCAACATGAAAAATTCAATGGCATGGCCGGGATTTGAACCACGGTCTCCTGGTTTCCGTCCAGTCGCTCTAACCCATTGAGCTGCCATGGCCAACGTTCCGTACTGACATTAAATTCTCCAGTTGACTCGTATATTTTCCCTTAGTCTATATACGGCTAGTGTGGAGAAATGATTAATTTCCATCAATTAACTACAAATAACTATGGCATATTACAGTGTCATGTTTAATATTTTACCTATTTTTAGAAAAAGAAACCAACAAATTATTACTTATTTTTGTATTATAATTTACCTTATTTATTGTGTATTCTAATATACGCAGAGGTTATTATTAGTTATTTTAGTAGCTTGTGTTAATTGTATTTTTTTCTTTGTTTTAGGTAAGTACAACACCAGTGAACTATTCCCACAACATTCCTGTAATATGGCATTCTTACACGGGTAAGGCTTTCTAAGTTAGTGCTACAGAAATAAATGAACATTGCCGCGCTCATTACGGTAACGGCTGTTCTCAAACATTGCTTATCTCGTTACTTCTCAATCTGTATGTATAAAGGATTTTTACCATGTTTCACTCTGCTCCCACTACAATGCAATGAACCGAGGTTTTAAAATGGCTGGGGAGAGAAGTAGAGTTGATAGCTAAATGTCAACTGTAATGGTATTCAAGGGTTTCATTGGAGGCAAATTCTTCACTGACCCGAAATCTAAATACACAGAAATAAAGATGTGCAGTATGTTAACCTAATGAGCGCGGCAATGGAATTGGTGCCATATGATCAGTTTGTTTTATTAATATAAGTGAAATATATTTACTTCTATTTGACTGCTAGTCCCATTTACCTCTCAAGGTTTTAGCCTCTATTTTACTTCGTAATTTCCTAATTATAAAACTATTTTAGTTTTCTAATTGTATCATATGATAACGCAGAGGAATTGCATATATTAGTGGAGAATAGAAGGCAAAGTATACAGTTTTGTAAATACGGACGTTCATATCTATTCTACGGTGAGAGTGAAAAGTGTGGAAATGCTTGTAGCTTTGTTGTTACAGTTTTATGAAGTGATATGTCTTAGAAAATCTGTAGGATATCAACATGCTTTCATAGTACCATGTGAACAGGGCTTGATTTTGTTAACAGCAACATTTCTGTTTTGGTCCTCAGATCTCGGAACGTGCAGGTAAACGGCGTACTACAGCACATGAAATTTAAACCAAGAAAAAACATTCATAGCAAAATTAGTGGTGCTGTTAATAATAACTAAACACTAGTAACACAACTTCACTATTTACTTATCTTATTTAAATCCTGGGACCGGTTTCAAAGCAAAACATCTGCTTCATCCGCAGCCACTCAGCTTGACACTCACCAACTAACTGACTGACTGACCTTGACCACTACCCGAGTTTGAAGAACAGCTCCTTATCTAACTGTCATCTACCGGGGACAACACAAACTTATCGATGACATCTATTGGAGAGATATCAAAATTCATTACGCGATCCTTATTTTTCAAAATAAATATATTCTCCCAAACCATTAAATCTATCCGTTCTTTCAATTGTTTCAATAATGTAACTGCTGGATTTAATTCATGATTATATGACCAAAAATGATCAGCCACTGCCAATTTCTCTGTCTGTCTATATTTAATATTTCTAAAATGTTCCTTTGCTCTGGTTTCTAAATTACGCGTGGTCCTACCAATATAGATCTTATCGCATTCTAAAGAGTTAACTTGATAAATACCAGATTTTTTGTTGTCTGAAATTTTGTCTTTTTTAGAAAACTGTAGTAAATTCTTTATACTGTAATTATTTTGAGGTGCTAGTATTATACCCACTTCTTTGAAACATTTTTGGAACTTTTTATTTGCCCATGGATGATAAGTAACTTTTTTGAAAATATAATCTTTTTTTTACTTTTTTAAGAGTGGAAACATCATTAACGTTTTTTTATATTTAAATTTTTCTACTCTTCTGATTATAAAATCGTTATTAAAGTGTTGTCCCCGGTAGATGACAGTTAGATAAGGAGCTATTCTTCAAACTCGGGTAGTGGTCAAGGTCAGTCAGTCAGTGAGTGAGTGTCAAGCTGAGTGGTTGAGGATGAAGCAGATGTTTTGCTTTGAAACCGGTCCCAGGATTTAAATAAGATAAGTAAATAGTGAACTTGTGTTACTAGTGTTTAGTTATTATTAATAATCTAGTTTACTTCACTGTCAGCAGCTTCAGTTTTTTACATAGTGGTGCCGTGTTGTACCACATGAGAATTCACTTCAAAAGGTGCTCAAAATGGCCTCCATTTACTGCCAATCACTGTCAAAGTCTGTGTTTCAAATTAGTTAATGTTTGCATCAACACTATTTGCACTTCTTGCCAAATTCTTTGCTGTAACTCTTCAAGATCTCTTGGTCGGTTTTATAAACCCTCCATTCATATATCCCCACAAGAAAATGTGTATGGGATCAGATCAGGAGACTTGGCGGCCGTTCATACTACCTCTTCTGCCAATCCATCTTCTTGGAAATTTATGATTTTGGTAACTCAATATATTTCTTCCATAATGTGCTGGTGAGTAGATAAATGAGGGGTTTCTTTCACTGATAGTAAAACATCAATATCTTTATCCATATCTGTAACTCGTTCTGGCCTTCCAAACTTTGCCTTATTTCTAACACTTCATTCAATTTTTCAAAATTTCGCTTACCGCAGAATGAATAAATGCATCTTTTTGGATGCATTCCATTAAACAATACACAAACCTCTTCTTGGGTTCTCCTCCTATAACCATATCTGATCATCATTAGTATTTCAATTCATTGTCTTTCTGTAAGTTGTACCACGAGTAAATTACCTTTAGGAAGATTTTACAATGAAGTGAGCATTGTTGTCCTTATTAGCTTAGGTTTTGTCTATATTTGTTTAATCCAAGGCCGCATGAAGTGGCCATCTGTATTGTTTAATTCGAAACCTACTAAATTTGAAGTAATGAAGTGTTTTCCTTTGCTCAGTACATATACAGTAAGGTCCTAATTAATTTAAATTGCGGTTTTAAAGGGTTTGTTTATACGTTCTGAGATTGAGGACTGGAATAACGCAGAGAAAGAAATGTTGCCGCTTAAAAAAAGAAAAGGAACCCCATATCTTTTATTTATAATCATAGTAATATCTTCATAGAGTTGCAATAACAGAGTTACAGGCTTTGTTTCATACTTTTTACCCACCCGGTAGATCTGCTGTAAGTTTCTTATCAGTGTATTCTGCTGCGCAGGCGTTAATCATGTAATTAGGCTACATGGAAATAAATAATATTATTAAGCTAGTGGTTAGCCTGCTGAACTTGAAATCGAGATATTTGTGTTCAATTATAGTTTTAGAAGGGATTTTTATTCCCTTATAACTGTCGATAGGTAGATAGAGAGGGTGTAAATAGGTCCGAACCTATATGAGAACCAGTTAGCTATATTAATTTTTTCTCCAAATGGAGGTTATGTAAAACATATCGAAATATTTAATTTTATGGGAAATATGTTTTGGGCACCTAAAAGTAGGAAAACGTCTATGTGTGGGTATGAACATCATAAATCAAGAACGTCATACAAGTCACTTAAGTACCTCACTTGGTATTTAGGTTTTCAATATCTTTCAGCGATGCAACATAAGAATTTACAAAAAAGGATAATCTTGATTTTTTCAAAAATGTCTCTGCCATTTTGATTAAAGCAACCATGTACTTAAGATATGTTAATGATCTGGATTTTCTGCTATTGCTAGAAATAACCTTTGAATTTATCATTAATCTGAACGATCATTGCTTAAGTGTTAAATTGTAAGAGATTAACAAAATCTTATGACATCTTAAAATTAGACCTGGTTAGATCACACATTGTACGTCAAACATTTTTCTGTGAATCTAGTGGTTTCCGAGGTAATCCATATTCTTTGTAATTTTTATCGTGCTTTAAGCCTAATGCATTCCCATAACCTCCTTGAGCCTACAAGAATATATGCTACAAGATATTTTCCAAATGTTTTACCTCATTACCAGTGATAGAAGTTCGTACCGATTTCCTTGAGCAGTGTAAGAGCGGCCAGGCATGGCTATTCCACGCAGCGCTAATAGCAAGGGCAAGGTTCGTCGTAGAATGCAACTCATTACTGTAACTTGTATCCTAAATTGATACATATTAATGTCTGTTTAGTTAACGCGTGTGCGCGTCGGCCTCTGCCTTTGACGAACCCTTATAATCGTTTTACAAGACAGACCCTCCTTCTCGCAGTCCTTTCTGCAAAGTTGCCACCTTTCTCGATACGTCATGGGTATTGTACGAGGTTTCGTCTAAATAAATTATCTTATGTCCATTACTGCGAAACTTCTTTAGTTTTGACACATATATACTACAATTCTACTGGTTTCCATAATAACCCTTAACTTATTCAAAATGCGGTATTTGAAACTCATCTCCTTAAGGAGACCGCGCAAAGTGCAGTGCCCATAAGGGAAATCACAAATTTCTTGCAAATGTGCAACCAATTCGTCTAAGGTGGGCGCTCTCCCTTTTGCATAGAATCTATAAATTTTTCGACGAATTAAATCACATGTGAAATTATCTACTTTAGAGAAACTTTTCCTTTTGTTTTCGCACTTGATCGGCGTCTTTGGTATTCCTTTCGTCACAATATTTCTTACTGTATCTCTGTGAATACCCAGAATTTATCATCAGGTTGATTGCATGACCCCTTACCAAGTTTATTTTTCAGCACATACTTATGTGTTCAAAACGACCCTTGAATTTGCTTAGAAACAGTTCCCGTTATAACCTTTTTTAGGCTTTTCCAGTAATATAACTCGGCCCAGTTATTCACACTATTGTCTTCACTTTGATTATTTTCACTTTACTGAAAGTTATCTACTACTTCATTTGCATTTACCACTGCATTTCCCTGCTACGGTCTCCACATCGTGACACATCGCGAATTTCTGCACGTAATGAAAGAGATCAACTGAAAGTTGGAACTTTGGCAACTGAGACTCCACGTGGAGTAGACATGCGACTGTCACTTCGAGAAAATCAGGGTTGCTATTGGTCCTCAACGACAGTGTTCCATTTCTGAAGTGTGGAGATAGATTTATGACGGTCATTAGTGGGCGGTCGGGTCAGGTTCCTTTGACTCCGAACTGCACACCCCTTGACTAGACAGACTTTACATGTTTATTACATGCTTTAAACCGAGTGGCTGAATCAATCAAATGTAGTTATGCAGGTGTAGACAGCTTTTTAACTCACACGAAAAAGGATATTTTTGAAGGCATATTACAGGATTGCAAAGTTCAGTGAGTTAGCACCAGACATATCGCTACCACCACGGCCATTTGTTACCAGAGGTAACTTGGCTAGAGGCTGTAATCTATTATGCCGAACATTATGACAAAATTGTTTCGGTATTAGCCAATTAAGAAACTAATGGCAGTTCTAGCATACAAACTGCCAAACGTCTAATAACAAACAGTTTCCTAAAAATATATTATTGATTGCACATTTGTTCAAAGAGTTACACACAATTATCACACTGAGGTATGAAGCTGACTGAATCTGTACGACATGTAGAACTGTCAAAACGGATTTACCAAACCTCGAGGATTCTATCTCAAATAAAGAGGAAAATGAAAAGTGTAATTGATGAGAATGCAGGGTTCGGTGCAATTTACCGCATACGAGATGCACTTTTGGTCGGTCGCAACCTGTATAGGGTACGACGGGTGGTACGGACTTCCCAGCTCTGCTCATTAACACGAAGAAAATAGTCGAGTACGCATTGGTAATAATAATTTGTAAAATACAAGGTAGGGAACGTCATGCGAGTTCCACGCGTCAGATACTTTTTTGGTAAAGTTCACTCATAATACCAGTATATATGCTGAAATTATAAAATTGTATTAAAGCTAGACAAAGTTCAATGAATATTACTTAACTATAAAGGAGGATTTACACGTTAAGCAAGAAAACCCATAAAACAAGTGTTTCCATTATTTTGGAGAGTTAGAGTGGACCACCTTTTGTGTATTCAAGTTTCGTCACAAAGGGATGCGAAAAAAAGAAAAGAATGCGAGTACAATAATGTCAGCTAAATTCACCTTTTAGTTCGAACTGTTATTTATTCCATGTAAGTACAAGGAACTAAAAAGTCACTGTTCAGGTGAGCTTGGTAATATGTTTCGAACATTTACAAAACAGAAATCACTTGTCACTTCATCATCCAAACCTGCAGTACCACCATTTATTTAACCTGCGCCCACCCCAGCTTAATCCACAAAAGAGATAGGCCATCCGGTGGATTCAGCCACAATTCAGCATATTTCCAGTCAAGCAATAGAGGCTGTCTTAACGACAGAGAGTACTTCGACTCGTAAGAAAACGGAGAAAGAGAAAATCAATCCACGAATATTGTAAGTTATATCATATTATATATCTGCTACTTTTAGAGAGAGAAAAACAAATATTTTAGCATCTAATAAAGTAATTAAAACGTCCTGATGGGAGTAAATCAGGTGTTAAAGAAAAATATAACTAAAGAGTGTGACTTTGGGGTTTGTAGAGAAAGTTAAGATGCCCTATATTGCTGTAAAATGTAATTTTGTACACCCCTAGCAGTGATATACACAGCGGCAGTCTTCAAGGTCGACTCGTTATCAGCTGCACCTAAACAAACAAAAGAGGTCCCTGCAAACTTCAAATTTCCACACACTCACAATTACTGCACAGCTGCAGCTCAATTAACAAATGACTACGCTCTAACACTTTGCGGGGTTTTGTATACCTCCAGTCATTGTTCTAGATTGCAGTCAATCGTTCGATAACAATCACGAAAATTTGAAACAGAAATAAGAATATCTTGAAAATGGCTTCACCCAATAAGAAGTGTATTTATTTCTTTGAACAGAGAAAGAGTAAATCAATGATTGATGTTATCACATTAACCTTTGATAAACAATAACATTTATCGTGATTTCTGTTCCTTATTTTCTACACTCTGTTATTTTCTTTGTGTGAACTCTGTATTACACTTACTACCCTGTACAATAGAGAAAATACACTGAAATAAGGGGATCATGGAAGAAATGAGAACTCGCATGGGAAATTGTCAGGAAGGAACATATCCAGGGTTAACTAGGCTTGAAAAATAGACAAATCTCAGTAAATGAGATAGAGAGGGTTCGTGATACGTAGAAGGGAGGACAAGAGCAAGTGAGATGAAATAAAATGTATTAGGAAGAAGGGTGTAATAGGGAAAGGGAAAAGTTTAAGTGAGAAACCTCAGAAAAGTGAGGTTAAAAAGAACCAAGCTGAGAGAAGGGACAGTAATATGAAACTGAAATAACACGTAAATAATAGACCGGAAAAGAGAAAAATAATGGGTAAGTAACAAAAACGAATACAAGATGGAGAGGTAAAAGGAAATCAACAACTATCAGTACGGGAGGCAGTAACACTTAGGAAGAAAGCAATTTAAAATAAATAGTAGATGGGAGCGAGCAAGTGAATGTATTGAGAATCTGCTCTAATGGTGAATGAAACAAGGACCCAGTTCATGGGTGGCCCAAGATCCATTACTTTTCCTACTCAATAACTTATCTGTTTATTCTAGTTATCTGTCTACTATCTTGAGTGTCTTGAAATGTTTTACTGGTATGTAATGTATTAATTAGGAGTAGCTGGCATACTTTAATTTTTGTTTAGCACTACTCACTCAGACTGTAGATGTTCCAATTTTTCCTCCGTCGTAGTCATTTTCAGCGAGCCATGCTGTAGCAATATCGTTTGGAATAGAGATTGGGGCGCAAGTTTTATCAAGTCTATTAGATACTCTATTTTCGGATATCAAGTTTAAGTACCTCTACCATTATCTTGATGACGTGGTAGTTTATTCTCCAGATTTTGAGCATTTAGATGAGGTTTTCTCTCGCCTGGAACGGGCCGGGCTCACTTTACATAAGGAGAAGTGTACGTTCGCTACCCAACAAGAATCTTTCTTGGGACATATTGTCTCCCCCGGGGGAATCCCTATTCACCCGGACCGCACAAAAGCGATCCGTAATTTTCCACAGCAAAAAAGTGTTAAAGCATTCATTGGCATGGTAAATTTCTTTAGCAAATTTATTCCGAATTTTGCTGCTCGTGCGGAACCTCTAAATCGCCTCCGGCGCAACAGTTGCTGCAGCATGGCCTGCTGAAGATGACCACGACGGTGGTTGATAAACCTGTTTTTGGAGGAAAAATTGCAACATCTACTGTTTGCGCCATTATCGTCATTTGTTCCGGCGGGCGCATGAATATTTCACTTAGCGCCGGTTATGCGGCCAGCCAATCATGTGACTCGCCAGCGCGCAAAAAAGAGGCTTCTTCTTCCTTTAGAGTTACAGACATGTTGAGACATGTGATGTGCTTCGTTGTGTTGCTGCGTGCAGCTTGTTGTTGCAAAGAAAGAACCGTTTTAGTTTATCTCAAATATTAAATGTATTGTTGTCTTCTTCATGATTATTTACATAAGAAATGTAGCATGTGCAATAAATTTATCTAGTGATATGAATACAGCTCTATCTAGTGCAGTCCACAAATCAGTTTCCTTGGTTACTGCTAAAATCAAGGTGGTCCTCCGCATTAAATTAAGCACGACACGAATATCTACAGTCCGAGTGAGTAGTCTTATACAAAAATTAAAGCATGCCAGATACTAGTAATTAATATAAAAGATATCTCTCTTTAAATATTGTCACGGCAACAGGCATAAAGGTTTGGGCACAAATAAGGAAACAGTGGGCGGATAAAGTTTGATGGTAATAATGAGCCTTGCTAAGCAGTTAATGATAGCGCGACTATTGTAAACAAGCGCCGGCAAGCAGAGATAACTGAGGTAAAGGACTTACCGGCATAGATTAAGTTACGCTTCTGGAATGTGATAGAATATTTGGTTTCTTTATTCTTCCGGAAATTTCTGGACTGATAAAGATTGTTCGGGTTCTGGTTTATCTTATAACAATCTAGAATTACGAATTAGGTATTTAAGGACGTGACGACCCGCAAAGTTAGTTAGTTGTAAACATAGTGAGTACCCAGAGTTGTACTTATGTAACAAGAGTGTTGTTGTAACGAGAGCTACTGTAATCAGCTGTCACTGTTTGTTTTTGTCATCGACCTTGGAAGATTGTGTTGTATTGGTGAAGCAATGTTGTTACGTGAGAATTGAACAGTGTATCTCTATGGAAATAAAGAACATTAAGAATTTCGGCAAACTGGACTTTTAATTCTACGAACCCACAAAGTCTTAATACTTTGACAATTCTTTATAATTATATTTAATGTTTTATGTCTTTTAATTTTGTTATATTGGACGATTAAAGCAATGATTGAATGATGCTCAAATGAGTCCAAAGTCCACAGCAATTAGAGTTACCCGACATTCGTCTTTCAGGATAAGGAAAAATACCGGTAAAATCCTTATCAGATAACTCACCTTGAACGAGATTCGAACTCAGGACCTCTTGAAACTTCCCCGCTACGGAGGTAGAAAAAAATCATATATACATTCTACTTCCCAATCTTACGATTACCAATGTACTTCTGAAATCTATGACTGAAGAAGAGTAAAGGGAACCCCCTGTAGGTTGTGTTCTCCGCTGCGCAGTCGTTGTCGTGTTGGGGAACGCCCTCTCCTGTTATTACTGACTTCGAAACTCATTAAGCGTCGGAACCTGTGATTGGCACTTGCCTTTAATGTTTCAAGAGGAGGCGTTTAACTATAGCCTCTGGTCTGTGTCAAAGTGGAGATCGGTTGTCTAAGCGACCCTTATACCTGTTTCAAGAGAGCTTCTCACAAATTACCTTGTTAATTTATCCACCATGGCCGAGAACATTTTGCTTCTCATATCTTCATTAGCCAACTTTATTAATCCAATATAATTTTTGACTCGATAATTGTTAATTCCTTTACCACATACCTACAAAGTAAATAGAGAATGACACCGTAAGATGGCTCCCTGGTAAGGCATTTGGGATCTCCAGTTCGATTCCCGTCAACCTCACACTTCTCTGCATACAATACAATAACCATTGGTTACACACATTTGTGTGTTTGACAATTGAAGATGCTTCATACAAACAGATTTCCATTATGTTCAAGCAACACTGCTCCTATTTCTCCACGTATGCTCCCTTAATCGTTTAGCTTCAAACTGCTTAGTTTGGTACTACTTTCGCCTCTAAAATTGTGTTCACATTGCTTCTTCACACCCTGTTTAATCTCGAGGGTAACCACAATTCCCCTAATGACCAGGGAGTTACCGAGCTGTCCCAAAAGTGCGCCTGGCGCCTCCGTGAGGCTTTCAATAGAGCAAGAACTAGAGGTTAACAAGACCCCCATCTGGTCCTGTGGACTCAACATAGAATGGAAGCGGATAAGCCACTTACGTGCGCCAACCCCAAAGGGGAAGGCTACCGATTGACCTCGCTGGGGCCGCCTGGTGATCTAGCACACCTTCTAGCTATGCAGGCTAGTACGCGGAAATATATGGCTTCCCTCAACCCCGTCCGGAGACGTACCTGATCTCCCACGGGTATCGGGAACCACGCACCATCGAGTCCAACCCAATCCGAACAACTCCCCTACGGAAGGGGTTCGGCAGTTCGCCCCGAGGTTTCTCTAGTAAAGTCAGAGTTACCACGAGTGCTAGGGGGCCGCAGCGCCCGCATCACGGCAGCTGAAGGGGACGGATCCCCTCCCCTACGGGATTCACACCCTGTTTGACCAAGAAAGTGTAAAAGATATGAAGAAAAAAAATTTTCTGCAGAAAAAGTGTCATTTACGGTAATATATGTAATAAATTTAAAATAAAATAAATATGCGCAACTATGTTTGATGTATTACGTTATTTTAAGCAGCCTGTTTTGAGATTAACCCCCTCCGAAGATTAAACATTTGTTGAGAACAGTGAAAGACAAATTGGACTTCCAATTTCCGGGAGTGTACCGCATTCCCTGTGAATATGGGACACCGTATATAGCACAAACTGGAAGCACCGTCGCTACCAGAGTAAACGAACATGAAGGGAGTATTAGTTTAGTGCAACCTGAGAATTCTGGACTGACAGAGCATTGTTTTGATAAAGACCATAGAGCCAACTTTCGAGAGACGACCATCTTGGCGAAATACAACAGTTACTGGGAGCGTAGAAATAAGGAGGCCTTGGTCATTTCCTCCAAGAGGAGCACACTAAACACACAGTTCAGCTCCTATTGGAAACCGGCCTTAAAATATAAATCCGTCAACTTAAGAAGTTCAGATCAATACAGCTTGATAATCAAGTTAAGTATTTACGTGTCTTTGCCCAATTAATGTTCTATAGTCACGCCATCTGACCTGGCATTTACTTTAATGAAAACAGTCTTTTGTTCAGCAATGCAAATTTTGATAATGTTTTGTCTATATTTATATTTGTGTTACATCCAGTGGTTCATTTGTGGCTATTATATTTAATAAATATCCTGTTGATGGGAGAGCATTGTTTTGATAATGGCCATAGAGCCAACTTTCGACAGACGACCATCTTGGCGAAATACAGCAGTTACTGGGAGCGTAGAATTAAGGAGGTATTGGTCATTTCCTCCGAAAGGAGCACGATTAATCGTGATGCTGAATTTCAGTTCAGCTCCTCTTGGAAACCGACCTTAAAATGGAAATCCGTCGATTTAAGAAGCACAGATCAATACAGCTTCATAATCAAGTTAAGTAGTTACGTTTCTCTGCCAAATTAATGTTCTATAGTCACGCCATCTGACCTGACATTTACTTTAATGAAAACAGTCTTTTGTTCAGCAATGCGAATTTTGATAGTGTTTTGTCTTTGTTTATATTTGTGTTATATCCAGTTATTAATTTGTGGTTATGACATTTAATAAATATCCTGGTGATGGGGGAGATGCACGCCCTGGAAACCTTGATTTCTAATCGTCTTTTCACCTGGCTTGCTTCCCGACAAGAACTTGAGTATATTCGTCGCCAAGAAAGCTTCAAGTCTCATTTAGCAGATTTTGAAATTTGAAGTAATTTTGTCTCTTTAGATTCGTACAAAGTATACCTAATGAATACTCGATATCCGGCTCATTCAAAATAAGTTTAAGATTATGCACTTTAAGATTATCTCATGAAGTAGATTTGTGCTGGGTTTTAGGATCTCGTACATTTCTTAATTGTTGTTGCTAATAGCTTAATATGCTGAGAGAAATACTTCTGCAGGAAAATTCCACGTATAAGCGGATATATACCCCATGCCAATTAAAAAATAAAATATTCACGTCTCGAACGATAAAGAAATTACAATTTCCAAAACTTTACTAAAAGGGGAGGCAAATAATAATTTGTGTGAGTTTCCTTGGGATGTGTAGAGGCAATATTCTTGTGAAAAACGGACCGGCAGCATCAGGATAAATTTACTTGTTTTATTCTGTCGGAAGCGGTACATTTGTGCTTGCCTCAAACTTGGACCTTCCGAGCAAGTGACAGTAAATTCTCTCTCGGGGCAAATGTCACTCCGTACAATGTCACAAACTCAAAGGAGCTACCGAGCTAGCGGTTTTGCAGACTGACGTCGGGACGCCACTGAAAGGCAACGAAGAAATCTCTAAAGTAAACCTTTGTAAATGGAGGGCTGCGCTGTGTATATATCGGGTCCTTTATTCAGCTAATAAATATAGGGCTCAAGGAAATAACACGCCGGCCAGATAGAGAAAAATACCCAAGGATGAACATTACTCCGAGCAAAAAGCAAACAAACTGCTTGGCCGTCTATTTGCACTAAAAACACTGTCGCCAACTGTGCTACTCGGAAACTGTATACGACTGAAGCGACCACTTTAGCCGATGGCTTAACATTTTTAATAAAGTAAAGTGACATGTTATATTGTACTACTACCTCTACCACAGATAATACTGTGTTTGACTCATTCAATATTGATATTTTGTCGCAAATACAACCTTTCTATCATCTGTGAATTAAGAGAATGCAACATTCAAGTTTTATAAAAACTTGCAAAAGAGGACTTTACGATTGCGAGGTAAAAAGTAACAAAACAAAAGAAAACAGTCCTTCAGGTGGTACAATGTAAAAGCCTTGTTTTTACTTTTGAAGCTGTGGTTGTTTATCCGTCTCCGAAACAAGACAAAAATGAATTAAATTTACTTAACCTTTAACACTCTATTTTTGCAAAGTGCTTTACCCAGCTTCAAATGTTAAGTTTCAGAGAGCTAATGTCAAAATTCTGAGAAACTTCATATAAAAATAGTAAAAAATAGTCACAAACGTGCTTTTTCCGCTCGGAAGTTTTAGAGTAATCCATTTTCAGAGCAAAAAGTAGATGAAAAATATAACATTAATATCGGTGAGTTATTTAATATACTTTCTTTTGAGCTAAGGTTAGGAGTAAACGGTTACAGACAGTTCTAGGTACTACAAACAGATAACCAGCATTCTTATTTCAGCCTCTTTTAAATTAAGTTTGAAATAGTCAGTAATTCCCACTTTGGAGCTCTATATATTGAGAAACTAAAGAAAAAAATGAAGTTTAAAGTCAGATAATACCTGAAACTTTCCTGGCGACGAATATTCTGTGGATATTGTTTCCCGAGATATTCTTGGGAAACAAGCCAGGCAAAAAGACGATTAGAAATTGACGTGTCGGGAGCGTACATCCATTCTATCATCAGGATATGAATGAATAAGAAATGTTATAAACACTAAATTGAAATAGCGCAAAAATCAACGACAAAACACTACCAATACTCGCGATTCCTGAACAAAAGACTGCAGTAAATTAAATACCAGGCTAGGATATGGCGTTAGGTCATAGAAACGTAACCACTTAATATGATGAAGCTGTATACAGTGCGGACTATAGTACTGTGCCGGTGGAGAGCGTGTGCGCAGTCGTTTAGAATCCAGTTGCTGAGCCTACACTCTCGGTCATGCGCAGTACACTGAAATGGCCAGTATAGTGGAGAGGTTTCACCGGGTAACTTCTAACGCTTCGGTGCCGTCACGTTAAGATTTTAGTTTTAGAAATTGTGGTTATTACTCGCATTGTTGATAAGCGTTTTGTCTGGGCTTTTATATATTTTCTTATTCGCATTAAAATGCTTCCAATTCAAAGTAAACTTGGTGGAAAACACTTCACAGCCAAACCACGAAGTTATTAATAATGTTAATCTATTCTGAAACGGGAAGCAGTTTTTGGCGATATGCTAATAAAATGCAAGTGAGGATGGATGCAGCAACAAATGTATCTGAGAGAAAATTTCGTAAAATAATTAAGAAGGGGAGAAATGTGAGGCACAAGTGATTTCCTTTGAAACATCAGGAAGGTACATCGTGTGCCAGAAACAGTCACTGTCATTGATTACTTTGATAGGTGTATAATTCGCCAAACAATTTATAACTTTTATATTCAGGAGAAAATTGTATCCACTGTCAAAATGTGGGGCTCCTGAAACATCAAGACTCCATTAACTTTAAAGGGGGAAGCTCTAATTTAAAGAATATATTTTGTGGCATAGGTTTGAAGTGGGAGAAGACAAGGAATAACAGGGTCTTATTATAGAAAAGGTATATGGGTAATTAGCGCGTGTCATATTTACGTGCCATAAAAAGGCTTAGAGATGAAGGAAGGTCGGTTATCTGTGAAGATGAAACATATCTTCATACGAGAATCGGCTAACTGCCTTCCATGCGCTACAAGCCACAAAGGCATCACCCCAGATTATTATTTTCCTGTAAATTAAAACATTTGTGAAAGCAAAGAAGTAAAACAGTAAAGAAGATCTGTTGTTTCTCACTGGCTAAGACGAGGAAATACTCATATATCTTAAGGTATGCGTTTTAGAAAGACGAGTCTGTGAAATATGGCCTTGCTGCATTGCCTTCCATCTTCTACCGCTAGCAGAAGATGTAAATGACGCTTCGTCAATGACTCTCTCCAATGCGCGAAGAAAGTAGGTCACCGGCACAGAACTATCGTCGCTACTGTAGATCTGTGCTTCTATACTGCAGTCTTTTGTTCACGGATGTGAGTATTGGTTGTGTTTTGTTCTTTCTTGTTATGTCAATTTCGTGTTAATAACATTTCTTATCTATTCATATCCTTATGATGGGAGCGATGTACACTCCCGAAACTTCGATTCCTGATCGTCTTTTCACATGGCTTGTCTCCCGAGAATATCTTGAATAGAAATTTAAAGTCGTTTTCAATATTTATGTGAGAAAGAATTAGGATGAAATTGTGCGGTATATTCAAGGAAAACTTTAGAAAACAGTATGTTAGTGGTGCACATCCTGAAACAAACATTTACAGATAACCATATGGTGCACGCGTGGCAAAAAACAAACGAAACCTTTTGATATTTTATTGCCTGGCAAATATTTCTAAAAATTTATAGTACAATATCGTAATCTGAAGCTAACGGCAGATAATTTACAATAAATAAGAACGGGAAGGACAAAATTACACTTAGCTCCTATAAAATAGAAGTTATTATTTAGAGAACCGTGAAGAATAACCAACGCTAGATCTCTCTCTAATGTCAGGCTAAGGAAACAGCATAACACACGCCTTTTGTTGTAAAAATATCACAATGATGCATTTGAAAAATAATAAGGAATAATGAATAATACTGTTACCGATGGCATTGTTCTGCTGCCGCGACAAGCGGAAACCGAGCGCGTGGGCAGGAGAGCTGGACTCTTGCCAAGAGAAAGAAATAGACGGAGATAGGCTACGGAATTTTCTGTCTTTCTCTTGTCGCCGCGAATGTTCTCCGAAGGTCTATGGCATTCTAGAAACAATGAATGGAGATATAAATATAGGTGATAGAAGCGACACTTGTGTGATGGTTATTGATGGTTATTGCGACAGCAGACGTTTGAAGTGTACCGTTGTGGTTTCTTTCATTTGTTTACGTGCGGCGGAACACCGAGTCGACCTTGAAGACACCTGATTGCCAGTTAAACGTCATTTTACTACAATAAAGAGTTCTAAATTTCTACAAACCAGAGTTTCTGATTCTATGTAACCCTCGCAGTCACAATACAGAAGAAATAACAAATGTTCACTGCATAAGTTGTTTTGGTGCTTTTTTATTCAAGTAGTCCCAAAATGTACTTAAGATGACACTGTCGAATATTTGAGTGGAAAGCAGTACTGTTCAATAACTGATAAATGGTATTAAAACATACAAAATAACCGACTGCTTCCTGTCATTTGCTTTTGCTGTTGTTCTGTTTCTTCGTAGTTCACTTGGAATAATATAGACGCTGTTATGGCAGTCGAAAGGGACATGTTCTGAATTTTCGAAAGAGACATCTGAGATTCATAACCAATAGGTGATGTGCGAAGGGAAGTAAGAAATCGGCGACTGTCGTTATGCAAGGATACTTTTAGAAAGTGTATAATTTGTCGGTTAAGAATTGCTTCTCGCGATAAGAACCTGCGCTGCTTATAAGGAAAGAGTGCTTTCGCAATCGATACTGTGTTGCTCGGCGGGAGACGAGACGGAAGACCTGAAATACCAGAAGGAAGGGAGCAACTCAGTAGTAGAAACTGGTGACAAAAGCCTCCCTGATAATGCCACTGAGAATGTGGAAATACAGACCACACTTTATGTCAAGAGTGTGCACGTTTTCTCGCTTCCGGGTGTTGCAGCGGCTTCATTAACTGCCTGGGTCTGCCATTTGCCTAATGCCCCTTCAGAGATCAGACCGGTATGAGTACTTTTACACCGCCACACGCATCTCTGTGGGAAAACATTCCGGGTCGTTAGGTCCCAAGTTTATTATAATATCTCGAGAAAGATACGACTGGTATCCACTGCTGTGGGGAACATTACCAATTAGAAAATTACACCGCGTGTTCACCAGAAGAATATTAGAGGTAAACCGTTACCCAGATATCTTTGGCATCTTCAAATTGAGTAGTAGTAGTAGTAGTAGTAGTAGTAGTAGTAATAATAATAATAATAATAATAATAATAATAATAATAATAATAATAATAATAATAATAATAATAATAATAATAATAATAATAATAATAATAATAATAATAATAATAATAATAATAATAATAATAATAATAATAATAATAATAATAATAATAATAATAATAATAATAATAATAATAATAATAATAATAATAATAATAATAATAATAATAATAATAATAATAATAATAATAATAATAATAATAATAATAATAATAATAATAATAATAATAATAATAATAATAATAATAATAATAATAATAATAATAATAATAATAATAATAATAATAATAATAATAATAATAATAATAATAATAATAATAATAATAATAATAATAATAATAATAATAATAATAATAATAATAATAATAATAATAATAATAATAATAATAATAATAATAATAATAATAATAATAATAATAATAATAACGACAAGGACAATGGCAAGGACAATGACAATGACAAGGACAATGACAATGATAATGACAATGACGGGGACGGTGACGGTGACGGCGACAGTGACGGCGACGGTGACGGTGACGGTAACATAACGGTATCGGTAGCACCAAACCAACACCAATAATAAATATGCTGCCAATTAAATAAGTAGGAATAAAGGTAATAAGTAACTAGAGAAGGTGGTTTTCGCGAGGTCAGTGGTTAAAGTCCTGTCAAGATCATCCTTCATGACATGCGTTTTTATTTTTTTAACCTTCCTCAATTTCTATAACTAGCAAATGTCAGAGAGGCTTGTATCTTTTACTTCTCCTTAATAAACCTTATTGCTACATGGGTTGCCGAGTGGTTACATCGCCGTGGTGGAGAGTAAATGTGGAGTCGCAATAGCAGGTCTGCCCAAGCAGAGGCGAGAGTAGGTGACTCGGTCCGTTTGTTGTTTATTGGTTGGCGGAACAGGAAAGACACGCTGCCTTCTAGGACAGCGAGTAGCTCGGTTCATGAGACCGGAGAGAAACTGCGTTGTTACTATGCGAAATACTTTTCGAGACGTTATTTCAAAAGGTTTCTAGTACCAGAAAGGTCTACCGCACTCGTTAGGTAATGAAGTTGATGTGAGGTCTGTAGTGACAAGTATTTTATAGTCAGTTCTAGGTAGAGCTTCGAGTTGAGTGCAGCTATATGGGAGAAGAGTCAACACCATGGAGTAGTTGACCAATCAGTTGATCACTTAGCAGTGCACAGAAGTATGGTAGGTTTCAAGCTCCATTATGAGGAGTCGGAGAAGCGTAGAACGGTGCAGCAAGCGGTTCACAGTGCGGTTCCGGATGAAGAATTCGTGAGCTCAGGAACAGGCGCGATAGTGGTTTACATGCGAATGTTGGAGTTGTAATTAGAATTAATATGTAGCTCCGTGTTACAGGTGGACCTGTGTGTCCGTCAGAGAGATTAACAGCACAAATGGTGCGTGCTAATGGATAGTACTGTATTTCTGTAAAAGAGAGGCTGATTACTGGCATTGGACTAATTTAGTGTCCGAAACAAGACTGCCTAAGATTGCATTCCAATATCAGCCACAAGGAGAGAGATATGTTGGTAGACCTAAAAAGAGATGGAAGGAGCAATTATTGTGAGATGGAACAGGCACTCTGCCCATGCCGTGAAGTGAAGAAGAAGTTTTAGGGTGAACTTCACACTGTGCTAGGTATAATTTCATGAATCACCGCCTGTGATGCCGGGTATAATAAGAATGTACGAGGCGTGTCCGTAAAATAAGGTATCCAAGGCGCCGAAGCCGCGAGGAAAGCTATTTACCCGAGATCCGGCAACACTGTGGTGTAACGTGGTTTCACCTCTTCAAATCCCAGCCATAACGAACCCGTTGCAACCATTAGTCTTGGCTGGGCAGCCGTTTGCGATGGAGCTTCCTATCACTTCCGCTGCCAAGTGCAAGTTTCCATTAGGTGCTGGCTGGCTGTATATAGCCAGAAGGTTTTTGCTGCGTGCCCACCCGTTAAGGGTTTTACCGCAGGTAAAGTAGATTTCGGGATGTTGTAGGGTGAAATGTGGGTTTTTGGATTGGTGCTATTTATGAGGTTACAAGATGTACCTGGGATTTGAAGGACAGGTTGCAACACCTTGCACCCTTGTGTTTTTATTTGTTTTTACTTTGGGGAATAATTTTGATGCCAAGCACTTTGGAAGGATTATGTGGAGCTCAGCTTTAACTGCTGTTCGGATTAGTTCCTGGGTTATCTCGGATGCCCCCAAGCCATACGGGGTTACCGGAGCTGTCTAGAACGACGTCTAGTGGGGTCATAATGTCCCAAGGATCTGACAAGGGCGCTTCTGTGGTTGGGTAAACTTGTGTATAATTTCATCCTCCGCGTATGGAAGACTCTAGGCCTCGTGAAGCAACCTGGTAGGAAAATAACATCCCACAGAACATATAGACCTAAATCCACTATTCTGTGCACGTTGGAGCCATGCTAGCCAGCTGTCTGCGGCCATGCCCCAGATCTCGCAGGCGTAAAGCATAACCGGGATTACCAGCGCTCGGAAGAGGTATAACTTCATGCCAACTGGCATCAAGGTTGACCCCAGCATTGGACACAGGGAAGCAATTGCTCCCTGTACCTTCGCCGATAGACCCCTGATGTGTTGGTGAAAAGTTAGACCCCTGTCTAAGTTAACACCTAGGTACTGGGCAGAGTTGGTCCACTGTATCCTTCGACCTCGGTAGCTGAAGTTGGGGCAGTCAGCGGGGGTGTGGCGCTTTGTAAAATGTATGGCTTGGCTTTGGTCCGGATTAACGGACATCCGCCAACGCCTACACCACTGTTGTGCTAGACGGAGATGTCTTTGTAAGGGGTTGAAGGCTCTGAGGATGTGTTAGTCTTTGCAGAACAGAAGCACGTAATCAGCGTATTGTGCCATTTCGAACCGTTGCTCTGTTGGGAAGTCTGCCATAAAGACGTTGAATAGGGTGGGGAATAGTACAGAGCCTTCGGGGACTCCGCCTTTCACTGGTCTGAGTGTAGATGTTTTCCCCGCGACTGTGACTTGGAATGTGCGGTGTCGCAAGAAGCTGTGTAGTATGTTGACCATAAGTGCAGGTTGCGTGCAGTGATCCGTTTTTTGAGTGCCAAGGGCACTACCCCCACTTAAATTCATCGTCAGTTATGCGAAGTCTATGGGCCAGAGTGAAGGTATGTCAAAAACGTGCGATAGTGGGTCAGAGACTTCAGAGACGGACGTACAGATGTCCATAACGAACAGCGTTCTGGTCGGTCTTCGCTTTCAACCGAAACAATTGCAAAAGTGGAGCAAGAAATGATTAAAGATCGGCGTGTGACAGTTCGCGAGCTGTGCGGACTTATCCCGGAAGTCAGTAAGACTACGATTGACAAGATTTTGACCGAACATTTGCATTATCATGCTTAAAGATCGGCTTGTGACAGTTCGCGAGCTGTGCGGACTTATCCCGGAAGTCAGTAAGACTACGATTGACAAGATTTTGACCGAACATTTGCATTATCATGCTTAAAGATCGGCGTGTGACAGTTCGTGAGCTGTGCGGACGTATCCCTGAAGTCAGTAAGACTACGACTGAGAAGATTTTGACCGAACATTTGAATTGTAACAAGGTGCGTGCGAGGTGGGTCACCAAAATGCTCACCGAAGACGATAAACGGCAACGTGTTGAAGCGGCCCACCGATTCCTGGAACGCTATGCAGAACATGGCGAGGAATTGTTAGATTCAATTGTCACTGGCGATGAAACCTGGGTGCACTATACAACAGCAGAGACTAAAGAACGTTCTTGTCAGTGGCGGCATTCGAATTCGTTGAAGGCGCGAAAGTTCAAACAGACATTTTCTGCCGGCAAAGTGATGGCCAGTGTGATCTGGGACAGAAAAGATGTATTGTTGTGCGAGTTTATGCTTAACGGCACAACGATAAACGCCTCTAGCTGCTGTGAGACTTTCAAAAATGGCGACGTGCCATTAAAAATCGAAGGAGGGGAATGCTGACGAAGGGAGCTATTTTTCATCACGAGAATGCTCGTCCCAATACTGCACATGCAACAGCTGATCTCCTGGCCCAGTTCGGATGGGACATCCTCACCCATCCCCCCTACAGTACATTCTTAGCACCTAGTGATTATCATCTGTTTCCTGAGTTGAAGTCACACCTGGGTGGAACACATTTCCAGACCGACGATGATTTGAAAAACGAGGTTGAACGCTACCTGCGCAACTTGGCGGGAGAGTGTTATGACAAGGGTATACATAAACTGCCACAGCGCATGCAAAAGTGCATCGATCGCAATGGTGATTACGTTGAAAAATAGCTGTAAGTTCTGCCTTTCCATCAATGTAACATTCATTGACAAAAACATGTTTTCTATATTAAATAAAATTGGAGTTCGAACACCACCAAAACCAAATAAACAGTATTCTCATGGTGACAATTAAGCGATCACGACAGTAATATTTGATCCTAATATAAATTTTTGATGTGAAAACTATCACGTTGTGTTTTCATCGCTGCGGAGAGCTCGTTTATCACTCTATAAGGTCATGTATTACATTGACCTAGCTATCTCTACTTGTTTACACGAACTGGAGTAGAATAAATTAAGAGATGTTATTTCTGAGGCCTCATTTGTCTCAAGTCAATCTTAGAGACTCACGATAAGAACTGAGTGGCATATACTGTTGGTAAGATAAATATCGAGACCCTGCGGTAGAAAAGAAAACATTCAGGATTGCTATCTAGGGGAATGGAACACATATACGGCTCCTAAGTGTACCTATTACGTATCTAGGACATCTGTAAGCGTTCCCGCAAGACCATGCGGGGTAATGGCGCCACTGTAAACTGACGTCACGAGCTTGGGCATTGTTCCACAACTTAACAATATCATATACATTGTCGAGTACAAATAGCCACAAATACTTATCATGAACGTAACACGTTGATATGTTTAAATACAGACTGCCAATTACCACGATATTATATCATCTTCCAAAATTTACTATTCATTCAATGCCCATTAATAGTGATCTACGCGATCCGTTAAAGCAGTTAATATTCCAGCATTATAAGCTTTAAATTTTATTAATATTGTGCCTTTGTGGGTTTGTGAAATTAAAATTCCAGTTTACAAACAGCAATAATTGCTCTTTATTTTCGTAGAAACACACTTCGTACACCAAAAGTCCAGAATTACGTCACATACACAATGCAACTTGCAAGGTCAACGACCTTAACACAGCTGTCCACGCATGCGAGTTCAATTACCGACTCACTGTGGTGGGCGGGCTGCCTTTTTATATATTACTCTCATTCCGGAATTTTCTCAAACAATCAAGAACAAGGCGAACTCCGAGAAATCCGTCTCCTTCCCACCGCCGTTTCAGTGAGCTTTTATCTACACACTACACTGCCTGTCCCTTGGAATGCCTTGCCGCACCGCCTCGATCAACAATGGGCTCGCCACACTATATAAGGCACTTTCAACAAGAATGTCCTATATTTCAAGTAAAATAAAACACGTTCTATAAATGGTAGTGGTTTATTTGTTTTTTTATCTTGGAACAAAGTTAATGTCACTTCGTGTGGAAGATAAATCGGTTAAGTGACCACCGTGACTTCATTAGATGGCGCGTATATGGATGGCCCAATTTTTGAAGATAGAATAACGTAAATTGGGCCCAACTTCACCAATAACGCGCGTGATGTTACTCATGTTTCTTGCTTGTTGGCATAAATTCTAGATTTAACATAACCCACAAGAAATAATCCAGCGTCTTTAAATAATATAATTTCGGAGGCCAGATAACCCCACCACCACCACGGGAAATGATGTAACCTCTGAACTTCTCCTTCAAAAGAGCTATTGTTTGACAGCAGTATGACATGTGGTACCACCTTGCTGGAATCATATGCTTCTGATATCCATACCGTCCAACTGAGGTCAAAAATATTCCCTTATATGAGTCCAGTATATTTCTCCATTGACAGTGAAATGGATATATAGTAGATTAATTGAATGTTAAAGGAATATATACATGTATTGAAACAAATATCTTGTGTGCACTGTCAAGTTTGTTACGGACTATGAACGGTGGGATGTTTCTCCCCTAGGAGAGCTGACCGCAACCATAAATAATGGGCCGCACCCCGCGTTTAGTTTCAAACATAGTTTGACAAGAAGGGGACATTTTGGGAAGTCTAGGGTGAGATTCTCGTAACCGGGACTCAATATGTGTACTACCGACCAACTAATTAAAAATAATGAACTGAAGGGGGAGGCGAAGTGTCATATGGTCTATCTGGGAACAAATACATATCTAAAGTTCAGTCGCTAGCTGGGGGTCGAGCTAGCTCGTCGTGCGATAGCATCCGGACAGACATCGCGTTCGTTAAAGCAGTCGTTGGCTGAGAGCTGAGCCGTACTGTCCTGCGACAGCACGAAGACAGAAATCGCGTTCATTAAGGTTATTTTGGCTACTGTGGGCTAAACTGAACGGAGGAGTAAGCTAAAGAAATCGCGCTCAATTAAAGGTAGTTAGTAGCTGGGTGCTAATCCGAAGAGTCGTGTTATAGACCCTGGAGTACAACCACGCCAGCGCGAAGCCTTCTATTCAGAGTTCGTCTAATTAACATGTATTTCGAGAGTAATTGAAATACAACCGATCGTCATAAGAGAATTAACCTGTGTTTCTTTCCAAGTACCCTAATTGATCCACCCAGAACGCCCTGTATCAATAGAACCTTGCCACTGATCCTATATTCATAAATATTAGGACAACTCCGAGAGCAGCCGAGGACATCGATATTCTTCAAATTTTATTAGCGATGCTGACGACCCTAGGAGTCAAGCCCCTGCCAAATAATTGAGCCGAGCTGCGCGGCAATACTCGCTCGACACCCCCACATGCCGCAAAAGTTAAAGCTTCTCCATCTTCTTCTTGGAAACAATATGCACCAGTAATTCCACCATACCAACATTCACACCATATAGTTAACTTTTGGGGATGAAGTGCTCGTTCTTGATTCTGCATTGGATTGTGATTGCTCCAAGAACGGCAACTTTGTTTGTTTACAAAACCTTCCATTTGAAATTGTGGTTTGTCGCTGAAGATGATTTCTCGACAAACATCTGGGATAGCTTACATTTGCTGCATAGCCCAGTCAGCGAATACAGGCCACAACCTATGATCGTTGGGCTACACTTCTTTCGTTAGCACAATTTTGTAAGCACGCAACTTCATTTCAGATGCAGAATTCGCCAAGTTGTGGTCGACGAAAGCCTCAGTTCTTGCACTCAAGCAATTGATTTATTTTCGTTCTCGCATACACTCAACGAACGGCGCCTATATTTTCATTGGAGCGCTTATGTCGATTACGTAAGGCGTTCTTTGATCGCTGACAGAACCACTTCCTTCAAATTTATCGATCAAATACCGAAAAGTTCTCTCGCGAGGACGATTATGCAAACCGTAAACTTCAAGCAATATACGGAAGGTTTGGTGAACAGATGATAAATTTTGATAATACATTTTCACAATTTCTACGTATTGCTGAATCCTGTAACGTTCCATACCTATTTTTCAATACCAAATGTAAGCACATGAAAAACTTCACTGCTGTAACGCATATACAACTGTAGCTATCACATGTTAAAGATAGTACACCTGTTGAAAGATCCTTTATTAACGTCTTCCACTTAAGCTTAGAGTTACTCAGTCATATCATTTCAAAAGTCAAAGATAACTCTACGTAGAATTTGCCAAATCTAAAACGAATATAAAAATAATGCATTAACATCCACCAAATATACATGTTTAAGCTTTCACGGCCAGCGTTAATCCAATAGAATGTTGTTTCCGGGCTTGAAGGCCGTGGTGTAGACGGTGAAAAAATATCTGACGTTTCGCCCATAGCTCCATCGGATATCTTCAGAGATTCAGTCCTGGCTGGTTACAGCTAGACTTTTTTTTAGAATATGGAAGTAGCAGTGCGTCTAAAAAGTATGAGGTTTTAAATCTATTATACCAAATGGGAACTAAAACTGATGTTCAGTGTTTGCTTTTTATGTGTCTAATTTTGACCAGCCAGCACTGAATCTCTGAAGATGCTCGATGGAGCTACGGGCGAAACGTCAGATACACTTTCATTCTCTACACCACGGCATTCAAGACCGGAAACAACATTCTATTGGATCCACCAAATATTTTGGCATATTTTTTTAAGATATTGCAGGATGTACATGAAACTAAATATATGTTAGTGTTTAATTTTTTTCGCTATATGAACAAGGTAATCGTTTAAAAATTAGATTCGTCTGGGTAGCTCAGTTGGTTAGATGCTCATCACAAGATCGGGTGATTCAAACCCGGGGTTTCAGATCTTTAGCGTGTAAGTGTGCTTGAAGCCAACAGCGCTATGTCATCAAAGTTACTGACATGTGAAATAACATCTGTGATGTGAGATTCTGGCATACCGGTGGGGCTGATATGTTCCTGCCAATTGAAGATATGTTATAAACAAAATATGCAGTATGTATATTAATGCAGTAAATTACTTCTTATGACTAAATAGCTGCACATGTATGAACATGATATATAAATTAAGGTCAATGGAATTCACATGACAAATAACGTACCCTGCATTTTCGTACATTTCGTTGTTCTTAAAGTGATTTGTCAGTGCAATTCCTCTGAATAGCCATATTTATTAGTTTCCAAAAGTCCTTATTGTAGGATCTGTTGAATTTTATAAGCTGCCTCTTTAATTAGCAAATTTGAACATCACCATGTCAATGAAGTGCAGTGTTTAAGTTAGCCAAATACATAATCTGTAAGCTAAACAGCACACTGGGATCTGGGAGCAAGGGATGATGTGAGGAACTACAGGAGGCTGAAGGCCGCATACAGACCACGGAAATGCGCGGAATACTCTTTACAGTTCCTGCCTCTAGAGAGAACGATGAACGATCTGTCGAGGCAGACAGCCACCTATGATCTGATTTATAAAAGAAGGTCATCTGTTTCTCCACGTGAGTATTGCAATGTTGCTCACCAGAACCCCTTTCTTTATCCTCTCAAAACTCGAAACATAAACAAGAGTTCGAGTTATCTCACCTCAACAAAAATATGCACAGTTAATCTGTATTAGCGTATTTTAAAAACAGAAATAAGTTGTTCACACATTCACTGAGTTGTAGGGTCTTCACATGTGTGAGTTCTTTTAAATAATTGTTATAACTAATATTCCATACTTACCGTTATTGTTTCTATGCATCGTAAGTTGACATTCCCGCACAATGCGGTAGGTATTTCTGCATAGAAACACATATACGAGATGCACCTTCTAAAATCTAACATTTATCTTCAATTATATTTATTAATATTTCAGATAAATCTTAACTAATAAAATTCAGATTAATACAAACACACATAGTGCAAAACTAATGTACAACACACATGTGGTAAGCACATAATGGAATCTCGAGAATTGAAAAAAAAAACGCCTCGGTTTTTAAAATTTTTCCTCGTTCCGTATACATTAGTATCTCAGTATACTATTACTAACGACTTTGTTAACTGACATGGTCATATCAACGCCGCCGATATACCGGAATTTTGACCCACAGGAATTATTTTACGTGTAAGCCTGGGACTGTCGCTTTTGGATAAAAGGAATAAGCTGTTCATTCATAAGGAGCAAACTCTCGTCTTCCTGTTGGAAGAATTCTCTAAGAGAACAGACAAATTCTGTAGCTTGGCTATGCAATGTAACAACCCGACTGTAAGCTGAGCTTTGCCTTTGGCCATGATCCCTCAGTCCACCTCTAATCCTACCGCCACTACGTCTTGCTTCCATAAAAAAGTATTTAATTGTGTTTTAACAAAGTAGGCTAACAATACACAGCGCAGCTAGACAAACTCTGTTTCCCGCACACAAGTAGCGATAACTGAGCTGAGGATTATGCGATTAACCAGTGTAACAATCTGGCAACCTTTGTTTAGGTTTCCATAGCAACGACCCTACCTTCTTACTCTTCGCGTCCCTTGCCTAATGACCTCCATGTATCTTCTTTTAAAAATGAGAGTGTAGTGTCTTTGGACCAGCGCACCATTTCTTCTGAACAGCCTCACGCCAAGAAATGTAGAATTAAAGATGAAAGCTGTGAAGGAAACAGAATTAAAGACAAACGAGGGGAAAAAAAGTTCTGGTAGATGAGAAACCATCCCAGTATTTATCTATTGACCAGGAAAAACCACGGAATCAAGATTAGAATGAGTAGCCAATGGGAATCGAGCTTGGGATCTGCCAAATGGGAGTCTTGGAGGCGCATTAGCCAAATGCATAAAGTAGACTCCGTTCTTTTGTGAACTCGTAAGCAGTTTCATGCGCAGAATTCAAATGTTTATTACTTTCACAGCTTGCGAGTTTTGATTTACCTGTACTCGTATAAAAGGAGCACAACAATGCATACGTTTTAAATAGATAATTCTGTGTCGAAGATTCCTTCACCATACTAACAGCTGTCAACTCCATATGTCCGTGAGGTCAGCAGCAAGCATGGCCGGTAAATAAAGATGGCCCAGGACCCTTCTCGGAAGTTTCAAATCAACGTCACCGTCGAACCTTCTCTTTAATGATGCGATCTCCCGAGGGACCACGGCACGTTTTCTTGTGTATTTCATCGCCGATCTAACCACTGAATTGACGTCGATGACAGAAGTTTCCAGTTCCACAGATTATCTGTCACTTGAGTCTTACCAAAATCTTACAACTTATCTCTAAATGATTTACTTATTCTATACAAAATAGTGCTTCATCAATTGTTGTTAAGCATGAGGAATAACAAATAACTAAGGACAGGTATGTTTAGCTCTAAAAATATCCACAATATGCATACAAATGTGTCTATATACAACTATTGAAACTTCATATTAACAAACAATAAACACATTGTGAAACTTTGTGTGATATCTCCATGAATAAAAATGTAAAATATAACTAATCCATATTTACCTTTAATACTGAAGGGTTGGAATACAAGTACTGCTGTAATTTAGTATTAATGCTTACTTTTACCTTTGATATCAATACCGACAACAAGGTATTTACCATAAATTAACTGAATGACGTTTCAACTGTATTTCGAAATGCCTTTCTTTGTGCAAATCAGTAGATCACATATTTATACATCTGTGGATATAAAACAAGAACATTTAAAATAAACGTGATCTTTGACTGTGCTACTTGTGAGCTACCTTTATTGTTCTGAAGTTTAAAGACTGAATCAGCAGCACACATTATTGTGACTTTGTGGGTTCGCGAAATGAAAAGTCCAATTTCACCACTCAAAGATGTTCTTTATTTCCACCGACTTACAGTTAAACTCTTGCCAATTACACAGAATTACGTAATGCACACAATTACGATTCACCAGTTCGTCCGTTACAATTTCACTTGCACTCGTAATTACGTACAATCTTCCGATGCTCACACAGTCTTCTCGTCGTACACTAGCACTGCATTCTTACACCAAGAACTGTGACTCACTCCTCTACCCGACGTGCTGCTTATATAGGGCCAGCGGGTCGATCGGAAGGTTCTAGAGGAAATATCCTGTAGGTTCGAGAACACAGGTGGAACAGAAAGAGTCGGCACAGTGGTGTTTTTTTGCCCCAGCCATCCCTTCTTAACGCTATAAGACAAACGAGGGGGCGGGGCGAACACCGACCCGTCTGCTGCTTGCCCAGTCTACAGGATGTTCCGACGCTCGGGTGACATTATTAAAAATATATTATTCGTTTATATAACATGGAGATAAAGGTAATGGAAAATATAATTAAAAATATACACGCACAACCAGAGATTATGCAAAATAATTTATAATTTTATGAAATATTATGCTTATTAACCGAACATACAAAATATGCCTTATATAATACAATATAAAACAATATTTTAAAATGTTGAAAATTTAATAATTAACTCACACACCAAGTAGCAATGAATAAATGTACATTTGTATTAAAATCCTGTCCCACTAATACCATGGAGTAACTTAGAGACAACAGGTTTGTAATTCCACTTCAATGCATACATTGTAATAAGCTATAATAAATTAATATAATTCTTTGATACTTAAATATTGTGAAAAAATGACAAAATTAGCTTCAACTTCTCTATTTTCACAAAAAATTGTTAATAGAATGCTATTTTACAATCAGCTTTACAAATTTTACAAAAAGTTATGCAAATATGCAACCTCAACACGCCCCTTTAATGTTTCTTTATGTCTTTTTAACATGGATCATCTTCTGCTGCTAAAAATGTCTTTGACGTACATACAGGTTCTCTCTTACACGAAGCTGCATTTGTCGACTCAAATTGAACCTCGAAACAGGCAAATACTCTAAAACTCTCACTACTGTCCTCTCCTCTAGAACCAGACGTCGACTTTATTATCTTTGGGTGTAGTCAGAAACTACTCGAGATAGAACCTTCTCGAATTACCTTCTAGAGCATATTGGAAAGGTCTCGAAGTGTATCTGTGCAGAAACAGCATAGCTCTCCCTGCCTACTGAAGTAAGCTCGTGACGTCAGCTTCTGTCTGCCGAAGGAAGCTGGCACCCTTCGGCTCCTCCCGCGAGCAAAGAACAATGGCAATGTAACCTTTGCACAAGCTCCGTGATTGTCGATGGGATAATGTTGCCTCCACGTCTGGTGGATTTGAGAGAGGTGTTAGAAATTCTACGTTAAACCGTTATTTACCTTTGCGGATAAGAAAATACTTATTTAGCTTTGGTGAGTTATTCTTATAATGAAAAATTGTATTTTCTTTTCTATACACAAGTACCTAGTAGGTAGATGATACATTGTATTGCATTAATAAGTTTAATGGCGATATTCCACTGGAAATGTGTAGGTATGTATTTATTCACTGCAATTGGGTACTACCCGGTGGCAGAGTTAAGAATACAGATCAAATTAGAAATACTAGATTTACAACAATAACACAATAAACAATACAAACATGATACTATTTTAACTTTATTCACTTAAAACATATCTAATTACTTCTCTATTTACGTATTATATACCATTATAATTTAAAAGTTAAACTATAAACAATCTAGATTTTTTCTAAATTTTTTCAGCGACAGGGGACAGCCCTGAAAGACTGCTACAGGCAATTCATTCCATTCTTCAATGGTTCTATTAACAAAAGAAAATTTTCCTACGTCGGTTCTGTATCTTCTACCCTTAATTTTATACCTATGATCGTTTCGTCCATAATAATCCGGATTATCTAACCTTACACTAACGTCCACCCATGCCTTTACACCAGCATTAGCTTTGAATAATGCTACCAACCTATGTTTTTTACGCCTAATTCTTAATTCCTCCCATTTAATCTCATCTCCTTTTATAGGCCCGAAATACTTGCCTCTTTTTATGAATTTTATTGCCCTCTTCTATATTTTTTCTAATGGATCGATTTGGTTAGCTCTATACGGGTCCCAGCATGCTACTCCATATTCCATAACCAGCCGCACTAAGGCCTTGTAGGCAGTTTCCCTGGACCTAGTGCTCCCCTTTTTCAATATTCTCATTACGAAATGTAATGCCTTCCACGCATTCCTAGATGTGGAATTTACTTGTTCGTCCCATCCAACATTTTTTGCTAGGTACACTCCCAAGTATCTGCAGCTGTCCACCTGTGGAATTTGCACCCCTCCCATGTGATAGTTAACAATAATTTTGGCCTTAGTTCTACTAAAAACAATGGACTTACTTTTCTTGGCATTAATTGACATTTTGTTAGCCGCAGCCCAATTACATATTTCATTTAAATCATCCTGAAGAGCGGTTTCATGCACTGTATTCCGAATTTTATTATAAATGATACAATTGTCTGCAAACAACCTTATCTGGCAGTTAATATTAACAGCAATGTCATTAACAAAAACGAGAAACAGTAAAGGTCCTAGTACTGAGCCTTGCGGCACACCCGAACTTACGGTTCCACTATCGGACAGCTCTTTACCTACTTTTACTTTTTGCGTTCTCCCTTTCAAAAAATGTCAATTCCTTTATTAGCTAGCTTACAAATAAGTTAACTATGTGGCAGTACATCAAAAGCTTTAGAAAAGTCAATTACCACTGCATCAGTTCTTCCCCCTGCATCTACCTCATCTGCCAAATCTTGAAATAATGAAGTAATTTGACTTTCGCACGAATACCCAGGTCTAAATCCATGTTGCGCTTTATTAAACCACTTTTTATTTTCTAACCCCTCTCTTATATATTCTGCAATTAAATGCTCAATTAATTTACATACTACTGAAGTTAGACTAACTGGCCGATAATTATTTATTTCTGTTTTATTACCCCCTTTATAAATCGGAACTATAATAGCTGTTTTCCAGTCTTCCGGTAAGGCACAGTTGTTAATTGACATGTTGAACAAGAGCATAAGATAGGGAATTTTGGCTTCACCCCCAAGCTTTAATATTTCAGTAGGAAATGCAGTTTTGTGAATGATATGTTTCTTATTTCCATGGCGAGAAACATTTGAATGTGCTTCCAAATTTCTCTTAATCACGTCTTGCTTAATTTGAAATAATTGCCAAGTAAACATGTATTTTAAATAATGTAATGTACTTAGAAGAACCACATTTTGTATTTAACAGTAATCACAATATATTTGTGAATTCGTTATTGTATCATATTAGATTTATTTGTCAGTAACTATACTTAAAAAAGAATTCCAAATGGATAAATAATTGGCACGGAAAAGGTAGGACAGGTCTTGTTGAGAAAGTAGAACACACGTTGTGTTGGTACACCCCAGGTAAGAAATATGGCAGGGAAAACAGAAAATTTAATTTAACGGTTTGCCGCTATAGTGTCTGTGCTCTTAGCTACCGTTCCATTCCTTCTCTTCTTCATCATTAATCTTCATTAGTGACCATACGAACCGTATTTCACTGTTTGCTGGTGAAAGATTCGCCTCTACGCACGCTGCTGTCACTAAATGACATTTCCTAAACACAGTCGCTAGGCCTGGCATTCGGTTATGTCTCGTATGAAGATCAGTTGAAACAAACTATGCCATCTCATAACCATCCTAATTAGAAGAATGTCCAAGAACACATTCAATTTTTTTTTTTTTTTTTTTTTTTTTTGTAATTAACGTCCTACAAAATTTAGTCATATCGGGCGATGAATGAATTGGGTGAAATGATGCTCAATGCGTCCGGGGTCCATGGAGCTTAGAGTTACCCGACATTCATCTATCAGGATACGAGAAAATCTCGGAAAAAACCTTATCTAAGTAACTCACCCTAACCGAGATTCGAACTCGGGACCTCTTGAACGTGAGGCAGACATGCTACCATCCACTGTACCGAGGCGGGCAACACATTCAAAAATTTGTTGTGAAAACTAAGAGGTAATGAAGCATTCACGTACTGCATTCTTCCCAAAAAGAAATAATATAATTTATACTTTCACTACCACTTACTTATTACATAGTTCTCTTTAAAATTAAATTGACACCATAACGATGCACAAATGAAATGTGTAGTGTTTAATGACCGCTTTTACTACATACGGCACCGCAGGCGGTGACACTGATGATACATGAGGTGAAGATGGAGCAACGGGGGAATGAAATGGTGGGGGAATCCGGAGGTTCTGGAGAAAACCCGCCCCAGCACCGTGTTGTCCACGACAAATCTCACTTTGCGGTTGCCTGGGATCGAACCCGAGCCGCCTTGGTGAGAGCCAAGCGGTCTAACCACTGAGCCACGGCTCGGCCCTAACGATGTGCAGTAGAGTGCAACCAACTCTTCCAACATATGATTTTCTGTACGTGGAGAAGATATTCTGATATTCTCGCCGACTTAAGTAAAATATGGATCGATTTCTGCTGAATAGAAGCAACAAACTCTACTCTAGGTGATGAAAAATGTAGCAGTAGGAAGGGTGGTATGACTGAATAACAGCAGCAATTTAAAACCCAAAAAGTATTGACAAATTCGAAGCAATAGCACGGATATCTTGAAAATGACGAGATCAGAAGTATGTTATTAAATATATTATTGTTCTATCTACTTCCATATTAAAACATTTCTGCAAACATTTTTCTCGATTACGTAAGTGTGGCCATGGCATGGGCTGATATTCTTTTCTCTTTATTTTCGCAGTTGAAATAAATTCTTTACTTTAAAGATGCCTATATTTTTGGCGCAGTACAATTCTCTCTGTTGTTAACCAGTTATACAAATTGATATATTTCATTTGGCATGTAATAGATCTCAAATGTATGGTATTTTAGTCAAACATTTTGTGGTGCTTATGAAAAATATGCAGTATATCAGAAAATGCTTCATACAAGATTTAATTTGGGGTGTGGAGATTGTGTTAAAACAATTCGCATAAAATCTTTGGAACACGTTGAACTTAAACACAGCAGTGGAGTATATTATCACCCAATTATCGGAAGGCACGACCGACTGGCAGCTGGTTGGGCGACAGGAGGCATTCAGGCCACGTCTACCCATTTATCTTGTAGCGTTCACTGAGGGGATGGTTGGAAAAGCATCACTAGCCGTCTCTTTCCCCTCCCCCTGACGTTTAGAACAGTCGGGATGATGTTCCGTGCCGCGAAGCTTCCAGAAACCACGATCTCTCTATATAAGGGCTGCAGTTGGCGAGTCAGTTCAGTTCTTGGCGAGCAGCGGTGAGGAGCGCAGTGCTAGCGAACGTACTGGAAGACTGCGTACGTGTATCAGAGGAGTTCTTAGTCATCTCTAGAAGGAGCTGTACGTAATTGTGAGTGTGGAGAGGACCTGTGACAGACGAACTGGCGGATTGTAATTGTGTGCGCTACGTTTTTCTATGTAATCGACAAGTGTTCCAACTGTAATTCGGTGGAAGTAAAGAACATTTTGGGTTTGTGTAACTGGACTTTTAATTTCACGAACCCAGAAAGTCACAATATTGTCACCCGAACGTCGGAACTACCTATAGAACAAGCCGGCAGTAAGGCCAGAGGGGAAGCATTGAGCCCACGCCTACCCATTTGTCTCGTGTCACTAACTGAAGGGATGATTAGGAAAACGTCTCTTTCCCCTCCCACCAGACGTCTCGAAACCTCGAGATAATTGTGCGCGCCGCGAAGTTTCCAGAAACGGCGATCTTTCCTATATAAGACCTGTAGTTGGCGAGTCGGTCAGTTCTTGGCGAGCAGCCGTGAGGAGCGCCTAGTGAAGGAACGGACTGCGTACGTGCATCGGAGGAGTCTACGTAATTGCGAGTGCAGAGTGGAACTGTAACGGACGAACTGGTGAATTGTAATTGTGTGCATTACGTAATTCTGTGTAATCGGCAAGTGTTCCGACTGTAATTCGGTGGTAATAAAGAACGTTTTTGAGTGGGGCAATTGAACTTCTGATTTCACGAACCCACAAAATCACAATATTATGGACTTTCAAAGCTATCACCGAAGCCCATATCTAAAGTAAACTAGAAATTAATAAACAATATTAATAATAAATGCAATACCAGCCAGGTTCCCCCATAAAAATTAGGCGTAGGATGGAATATTTCTCGTTCCCTACTACTAAAGAGGGGGGAAACCAGAGCTTCGAAAGCGTGCTGCTGGCAGTGAGGGACGAGAGGGAAGAGTGCAGCAATTAGCTCGCCAAGGTTTCGGAAACCTACATCGCTACACACATACGATCTTCTCCGAAATGTGCCGTACGGATAGGATTGGCTATGGAGTTCGGCATAGCACGTGGAGTTAAGAGTAAGAAATAGCGATTTTTCAATTATATATGCAATCAAATGGACTTGACGTTGTGTACAGTGAAGTCCATAAACTCTGTGAACTGATTTTAACATTTCGTTCTCCCACTGCAAGTGCAGAAAGGAGTTTTTCAGCCTTCAAACGAATAAAATCTTATTTACGTGCAACACAAGGACAAATTCTTGTGAGCAACTTGGCTGTTCTATCGGTGGAAAAAGAGATTCTTGTTTCATTGAGAAGACATAACGAGGTACTGTTTCTTAATAGTGTCACAACACAGTTTACCCGTAAACAAAGAACGACTGGAATTCATGTATATGTTTTCTTTCTTAACTGTTTTAACAACTTGTTTCAGGAAAAGTTGATTTAAATGCACTGTTTGTGAAGCTAACATTTAATCAACAATCCCTTATTGTCTAAATCTGGTAGGCCTAGTGATAGCCCCAGTCACAATCCCAGCATACGCCACTGATACATAGTATTAATTCAATATTTATATTTGGGATTTATGTGTTTCAAACACACACACACATGTTCATGGAGCATTCTATAGCAATTCTTCTTTGGATTCAGGGGCTACAAAACGTGGTATTATCAAAGCAAATTCGGTATCGAATTTTTGCTTAGAGAAATTAGTGCTTTATGGTAAATATTTATCATACTTAACAGGAAAGTACCTGAATAAGCAACTTGTATGCATATTTTCAGAACATGTATGGAAATAGATATAAATGGTTACAAAATAAAGTTTGAATTCTGTACATGAGATCTTTTTTCACGGATGTCCGCAGAGTGCAGGAGAGTAACTGAGTACCAACCTTTGTTTACACTCGAAAGTTTGTCTGCTGTTTCAAGGGAGCAATGAAAACAATGGTTGGTTAGTTAAATTCCTAATTTTAGTCTTCGCCAATAACGATCCACTGAGCTGCTCTGCTCTGGTTACCAAATCGAATTGCTCCCAAATGTGCAATGCTTGCAGTTCTGGACATGGTCTCCTAATAGTGATTGTGTCCATTATCGCAACAGCTCTCTGGGCTTCTCTCAAAGTTCACATCTTTTCTTTACCTCCAAACAAAATTAGAAAAATTCACAGTTGAAACTCAGTAACTCTAATTATTCAGACTGTTCTATGAATAAGTGCAGATGATATGCATTTCCAGTGGAATATCGCCATTAAACTTATTAATATATATTAATATATATGATGGCTGTTCAATAAAGAATGATCATAACTTTTTTACGTTCATAATTTTTTGCACTAAAATTCAATCTTATTATATTCTGTTAGCTTAATGTGAAACAAACGCGCCGTAGTAGTTTCATTGTTGGTACTCATGGTTCCCGCCTGTGAGAACCAGGCAAGTTCAGACATGTTCAGTATCGCCTACCGCTGCAATGGAGGTAACATGCAGTTAAAGTTGATGTTAGAGAAAGATCCGGAGTTTCTTTCAAACGTAATCACTGCTGATGAAACATGGCTACATCATTTTGATCCTGAGATCAAACAGCAAAGCTCAGTGTGGAAATCTCCTTCATTACCAACCCCCAAAAAGCAAAAGTGCTTGCTTCTGCTGGGAAAACTATGGTCTTCTCATTCTTTGATATTCATGGAATGGTTTATTAGCATGTACCTGCACACACACCAGTAACTGAACAATACTACAGGGATGTTCTGAAAACATTGCAAGTCCATATCAGGCACAAAAGACCACATTTCCATGAAGCAGGCTGGATGCTGCACCACGATAATGCGCGGCTGCATATTGCCAATGCTGTTGCTGAATATCTTGCAAAAATCGACGTGAAGTGCATCCCTCACCACCTCTATAGTCCGAATTTAGCCCCATGTGACTTTTTTCTATTCCCTAACTTGAAGAAACGTCTTTGTGGGAGGCATTATCCATCATCAGAAGCAGTGGTGAAGGCTGCGGAGGCGATTTTGAAGGATATCTCAAAAATGGTTTCCAGCATGTCTTTGAAGACTGGCAGAAACGCTGGGACAAGGGCGTCGCATTCAGGGGAGACTATTTTGAGGACAATTAAAATTATGACGATGAGTAAAGTTACGTTGTCAAACAAAAATTCTGATCATTCTTTATTGAACAGCCCTCACACACACACACACACACACACACACACACACACACACACACACACACACACACACACACACACACACACACACACACACACACACGAGGTTTGATCAACAAGGACAGAGACTCATTTTTTTCCCACAGTGTTTATTACTGCAATTCAATGTTTACATGATCTTTTTCAAAGACCGTACTTCAATGCACTTTTTATAGCGTCTCTGCCAGTCCTTGAACACGTGCTACAGCCCGTTCTTTGTCTGGTCCTTGAGAATCGCCTCACTTTTCTTGAGCACTGCTTCAGAGTTCTCAATTCTTAAATAAAGCATTTATAACTGGCAAGGAAGCTTTTTATATTTACAGTAAGTGCTTGAAATTATTGTACAATTAAGATCATGCCCGCCTCGTTAGCCTAGATGGTAGCGTGTCTTCCTCACATTCAAGAGGTCCCGATTTCGAATCTCGGTCAGGGTGAGCTACCTAGATAAGGTATTTTCCGGGGTTTCCCTTATCCTTAAAGGTGAATGTCGGTTGACTCTAAGCTCTATGGACCCTGGACTCATTTGAGCACCATTTCACCAATTTCATTCGGCGTTCTATATGACTTAACGTTGGAGGACGTAAATTAAAAAAAAGAGCATAACAAAATGCTCTGAAGTGAAGCAAATAAATATTATCATTAATGTAACTATTTTTACAATTCATATTTTTAATGAAACTAAATTAATCGTGCGTTCGTTGAACTCCCTTTAGCTCTTCCATCCATCAAAACCATATCCGTCATTTCGGCGTTCGTATAGCGCTCCATATTGCTTGGATTTGCTATCAAGTACACGCAAAATCCTCTCTGTTAGGACGGAATGTGTAGTTTTACACTGAAGAGCAACCTTGCAACTGTCCGAGTTATTAGTCGACTTTTTCACGAGTAACTGCCCTTTGCCCCATTACCTGAAAGGTAGGCTAGGGTCACTGATAAGGAGCAAGGAGTAATGTTTTTGTTTTCGTGGCCGGTGCGTCCTAATAACAACTTATGAGGTTCGCACACCAGTGGTTCCTGCGCTGCCTAATCACATGTAATATTTAATGCCGCATAAAATTATACCTAAGAGAACTTCGAAGCTGCGACACCGAAATTCGTACTAATTAAGTTATACACTACGCCAGGACTATAAACCTACGCTGTCGTTTTGAAACAACCTGTATATATATATATACTGTATATATAATATATAAGTATTGGCAGTTCATTAAAGGAGATGCAGTAACATATTTACATATTTGGTATTCTGTTTACTGTACACGATTTTCAATTTATTCTGAAAATGTTCCAAATTGTCTTTTCCTTTTTGAACTATTTGCTCAGAGTAAGAAGAGGAAATATTGCACTGTACCAAAAATGTGATGTGGCTGTTTTAGGCTCACTGAATCCGAAATAAACAAATAAGTGAATAAATAAATAATTATTTATAAAAGTTTCAGTTCTTACCTCTGTAATTGTGTGTATGCATGTATCCGTGTATGTGTGTGTTAAAGTATTGCATAAAATTATTTTTATTTATCTCTGCTTTATATTTGAAACAGTAGCGTATATTATGGGCTATCAAAGCTATTCCGACGCCAATCTCTAAAGTAAACTAGAAATTAATAAGCAATATTAATAATTATTACAATAACAGCCAGTTTCCCCCATAAAGAATTAGTGCGTAGGGTGTAATATCTCTCGTTCCCTACCACTGAACAGATGGGCAATCAGAGCTTCGGTAGCTACTGTTGCAGCCTTCTTTATGGTAAGGGACAGTGAGGGACACGGGAGAGGAATGCAGGATTCAACACGTCAAGGCTTCGGAACCTTAATGCCCGATTTCACTAACAGATGTTAAAATCAACGTTAACAAATGTAACGCCACAATTGTCACAGCGCTAAAACTAATGTTAAATTTCTTGCATTTCACCAACCTGTTTTCTTAAAATGTTAACAAACACGTGTTAACGCCAAGAAACTTGTAAATATCACAGCTATAGAAGGCTATGGAAGATTTTCTGAACGTGCTCCGATGCGCTTTTGTTTCCATTTTCGTCTGCATAAATGGCGGATGAACAAAACCATAAATAAAGCCGTGAGACAAATTTCTCACGACGGAGAAAGAATTGTTAATTGAAATGGTGACGAAGTGTAAGGATATCGTGGAAAATAAGAGGACGGATGCAGTGAATGTAATAGAGAAAGATGTCGCGGGGAAAATATTGGAAACAAATTTAATTTAAATGCATGTGTCACTACTACAAGCACCAAACAACTTGTCAGTATTACGTAAATTTAAAACGAGGTGCGAAGAACAAGTGCCTTAAACGTTTCAAGACGGGAGGTGAACAATGTATTATCCACATAATTCAGTGAATTATAAAATTGCAAGTTTATTGATACCTGAAGCAAAGGCGAGTTTGACATATTCCTTTCGATGCATGTTCTAACTCATTATTACGTAAATTTAAAACAAGGAGCAAAGAAGGGCAAGTGACTTGAACGTTTCAAGACGGGAGGTGGACAATGTATTATCCATATAATTCAGTGAATTATAAAATTGCAAGGTTATCAATACTTGAAGCAAAGGCGAGATCGCCATATTCCTTTCGATGCATGTTCTAACCTCTCTTGTACTTCCGCAGTAACCTTCATAGGAACATGTTTCGACCGTCTATACCTCCGTAAAACAATTTCCTTCGGATAGTTCCTCAACATCATTTCTCCTCATAGGCCGTACTCTATTACGAATGCCATTTAGACGGTCTTAAATTTAGCAAATCGACATCAACAGCTGAGTTCATGCTCGCCATCTTGACTATTTACAGTTGTTAAGGACTTAACATTAGAAATTCGGCTTGTTAGTTTAACATGAGGTTTAACATGAGTGTTACGCTGACACTTGTTGGTGAAATGCAATTTTTGTTTTAACTATTGCTAAACTCGTGTTAAGTCTTAACACTTGTTGGAGAAATCGGGCATAAGTCGTTATACTCGTACGAGCTTTTCCGAAATATATCGTACGGGCACGACCGGCTTTGGAATTCCGCATCGCACGTTGAGTCAAAGGCAAGAAAGAGCGAGTTTTCAATTGTTGTGTGATTTTTACGGTCCTCAACAGCCGTATTAGTAGTATTGTTTATTTCATAGTGTACAGTGTACCAAGACAGTTGCTAGCACTAATTCTTCGAAATGGGTGGAGAATGTGTAATTAAACAATTAGTCAAAAGGCCGTTCTTACAGTTTAAATACGAGGATAAGTTAATGATAATAAAACAGGGAAGGCCTACTCCAGCTCTTCCGCACTTGCAGTGTGAACAGAAGGAATAAATAAGTACCATTATAAAAGGTATTTTAATATAAGTAATTATGATAGTTATGAGTGGCTATCTGGTTCATTCGAATTGAGTAAACTTTACTGCTGGTCATGCTTAAGTTTGCACCTGAGAAAACACCCTGTAATACTACAGGTTTCGCAAATTTAGCTTATTTAATCACAGCTTTGGGTAAACATAAAAGATCAATAATGCATATAAAATCTTTCACAGCATGAAAAACTTTCGGCACTCAACGGGTAGACCATGCATTGAATTACCAACAGAAACTTGCTGACAGTATGGACAATGAAAAGTTAAGGAAAGTAGAAATGTATTGAAAAGATTGATTGATACAGTGGTTCTTCTTACAAAACAGAAATGTTAGTTTGGAGGCCAAGATGAAAGTGAGGAGTCATTAAATAAAGGCAATTATATAGAATTGCTACAATTTTTTGTTAATTATGATACGGCACTGTCTCAGCATCTAAACACAGCTACCGTTTTCAAAGGCACCTCGGCTGTTTCAATAGCTTGTTTCAAGTAAACTTGATTTAGATGCACTGTTTGTGAAGTTAACATTAAATCAACAATCCCGTATTGTCCGGATCTGGTAGGCCTAGTGATAGCCCAAGTCACAATCCCAGCATACGCCACTGATTTGAAAATAGGCAGATGTTTTGTTGGTATTCTCTGTAAACTGCAAACTGGAGAACCTAGATTAAAACATCAAAGGATCGAGAAAAAAGCCATTGTTGAAAACTTAATGAATGTAGTGTGACCTAATAGTAGCTGAACTTGCAGCGTCCGTCTCGAAGGCTATAAACGAGTGCTAACTGTTTCCTTAAGGTAAGGGTTGGAGCTATTGAAAAGTGTCACACATAGCCACAGTTAATGATGTGCCTGCGAACGGAAAACGCTCCTTTATTCATCATTATCACAGCGATGAGACGATGTGCCCCTAGGAGATCGTGACAAAAGAAACGATCTTTCCCTAATTGGGTAAAAAAAAGGGGATCATCAAACAGCGGAGCTGCCATATTTCTTCCATACTCTCAACTGCAGAGATGTTTCATATTTCGTAATTAATTTCTCTAAAAAACAAAGCAGTTAGCTCATATCTAAGTTTCCGTGCATAAGCGTTCGCTTTCAGTGAAATAGAGAAAAAGGTAAAAATGAAGCTTCTTTTATATTTTAGTTGGCAGTACTGTTGTTAAGGTAGTGGAATGTCATCTCTTCTTGTCGCTCTAGGCGGCGCAGTCATTTGGCTTTTTGCTTATGAAGGTAGAAGTGGTGGTAACTCGCTTGTGCGAGGATGTCTGGGGCATTTTCATACCCAAAGATGAAGATCTCTGGTTCATAATTTAGCAAAAAAATTTGTTTTATTTGTCTAGTTACTTATAGTTAGTGATGAAGGGAAGGCATTACACCCAAAAATTCAATATGTGTGTTTCAGATATCTCATTTATTACTTTATTTTATCATATTTAGTACTATATAATAGCAAAAAAGCTAACAATAATAAACAAATCATTTTATAAAAAGGTCTGTGGGTGGGGTATTCATGAAGACGGCGTAACTCATAAACGAAAAGTGGTTAAACATAAAACTTGGTATTTAAGTCCAAGAATGCTACAAGAAAAACTAAATTGATTTTCATATACAGATATTCTTCATCTGAAGTCTGAAATATCTTACTTTTATTCAGAATCCCCCTTATCAGACTTGAGGTTCTTTTAAACGGTCTACAGCCCCAATCGAGCCTTGGTGTACTAACCCGACTGACGGCCTCACGCCTACATACGCGAGACAAAGCTGGTCGATCATGCAGTCGATGCAGGAAGGCGATGAGGTCAGCATATCGGCATCCCCGGCCGGAAACTTCCATTCTTTGATCGCCGTTCGCTGCCCACAAGAGCTGTTCTAGTTCCTCACTATGCTGAGATAGCATGGGTTCAATATCGGCGACTTAAAATCCTCTATCTCACATGTGGAATCTAAGCTGGGTGCATTCCGTGGCAGGAATGCAGAGCACAACGCTTCGGCCCACTACGCCACAGTGCAGCACTGAGGCTCTTTAACGAAGCATACATCTACGTGAATTGCTCTTTACTTTTAATGACTTTTGTGTATTTGTAAAAATTTGTGTAAAGTAAAGCAGAATCTTCCTACACAAAAAGGTAGATCTCCTGACACCACACAGTTTATCATATAATACTCGTGACATTCACCATTTCCTTGAGATTCTATGTTGTTGGTTTCAATTTTGAAGTATATATCAGTTTGACATATTAGCACTTAAATAATTTCGTAGTATTTACACTTTTTTTTAAAAAAAAAATGCGATGTCTACACCTTACGCATCACCTGATTGATTATTGTAATAAAAGTAAAAAATATAACTCTTTTTTTCAAATATTATTAAAGTATCGTAATGAAATTAAAACACACTTTTAATATGGAAAGGTACAGTCAGACTGAAAAATTCAATGCCACAGCCGGGATTTGAACCACGGATCTTCTGGTCTCCGTCCAGCCACTCTAACACTTGAGCTACTATGGCCAAAGTGCCGACATGACATTAAATTCTCCAAATGACTCGTGTTTTTCCCGGTAAACCACTTAGGAGCTCTCATAAACACATGCGACATCTACCTTAATGGCGACTTACAACGTGTAAGTACTTTAAGGCCCGGGCTTTATAGTTAAACACTATTAGGTCAATTCATGGAAATTAATTGTTCTTTCACACTGACCTTGTGTAGGATAACGTATGGAAAGGTAGAGTCAGACTGAAAAATCACGAAAAAACACGAGTCAGTTGGAGAATTTAGTGTCATATCGGCAGAATGACCATAGTAGCTCAAGTTTCAGGGCAGCTGGACGGAGACCAGAAGATCCGTGGTTCAAATCCCGGCAATGGCATTGAATTTTTCGGTCTGACTCTACCTTTCCATACTTTAGCCTACACGCGGCCAGTGTGAAAGAACAGCAAGTTACACTTTTAATAGTTTAAAGGAGAAAAATTTGAAAACACACAGACATCAACTTTAAATTTTCGAAATTTCACCTCTTGTTGCATTTAATACTTTTAACAACCCTACCTCTATAGTGTGAGGAAAACTGTGTCTGTCTTGTGTTCAAGAGATATGATGTTAAAATATATCTTATGGCTAGATTATATTTATTCCTAATGAGAAGAGGAATGTGGGTAACTCTAAATTCTAGAGACCTCGGATCCATTTGAACATCCTTTCATTTTAACCAACCACTTCATTTATTTACTGTCGATATGATTAATCCGGTTAAATTACATTAGCTTAGGAAACAAAGCAGCAATACGCATGATGGCTAAATGTATCCAGACTAACAAAGGCATATAGAAGAGAAACATATCGCATAATCTCTTAAAGAGTTGACTGATTTTAATTTACTGTATTCTTCTTATATCAAAGGTGAATTGAATGCCCGCCTAGGTAGCGTGGATGGTAGCGTGTCTGCCTCGCGTTCAAGTCGTCCCGAGTTCGAACCGCGGTCAGGGTGAGTTACCTGGATAAGGTTTTTCTGGGGTTTTCCCCTTATCCTGAAAGACGAATTTCGGATAACTCTAAGTGCTATGAACCCTTGGCTTATTTGAGCATCATTTCATCCATTCCATTAATCGTCCGATATGACTTCGCACAAAATAGTTATTGAAGATTTAATGAAGATTTAATTCTAGTTACACGTTGTCACGAGATCTACCCGAAATTCCGAAGACTCCGGCCTCTATCAACCCGGGAGCGATGGAAAACTTCAGCGGTCTTTCCTTGGAGCAATACCTGGAATCTAGAAAGCCCCTCCCCCGTTGACAACAACACCAAGACGGGTAGAAGTGGATACGCCACTTAGGCGCGTCAACTCCGCAGGGAAGACTACCGAATAACCTCGGTGGTGCCGCCTGGTGATCTAGCACACCTTCTACTAGCTCTGCAGGCTAGTACCCGGGATTTATGAGGCAACCCTCTTCCCGTCCAGGCGGCCGAAGCCTGGCCGGAGGTATCCGATCTCCCACAGGTAACGGGAATACACTGCCCTCTCGAGTCCAACCCAATCTGAACAACTCCCATTCAGGGAGCTGCTCGAATGTTCGGCCCGAGGTTCCTCTATCATGAGTGCTAGGGGTCCGCAGCACCACAGCAGCTGAAGGGGACCGATCCCCTCCCCTACAGAGAACTCTAGTTACAAGAAGTGTATAGGTAGTCTCATAGCCCATTACCAAGCAGGATGTCTCAGGCTGTTTCGTCTGAGGTCCGGCTTCGGTTCCTGTGGCCAACCTACCTGAACCTGGTTTTTTCGGGGGTTTTCCTGGGTCGCCAGGCGAATATTGGGTAGGTTAATTACTTGCCCCGAATTTCCTGGCCTTCCATTTCATCTTCATTATCTTTTCACATCGTCTCTCATCTGGTGGTCTCTGTCATGACAGAACGTGTTGGCGGGTGTCTCGATTCTGCACGGCAGGATGATATGCTCTTGGTAAACACTTCCACTTCCGGTAGGACGTTCTGCGGGCCGGTCTAGTGGGGGAGTTGCTAACGGGTCAATAGATGAGATCCTATCCTCTGCATGACACAATGGCTTGACCGCCCTCTGCCTCTTGCGTCATCCTTCCTCGCGGGGATACCCAACTTGGGTATAGGCATAATAGAACAAAGCTGTTCGCAGTGCCAATCCCCTCCATAATGACCTATCCTATCCCGTAGCCCATTGGGTAGAGCATTTGCTTGTTTTGCTAGGAATAGCAGCTTCGATTCTCGACTGTAGTGTGGGAATATGCCTGTAGGCAAGACTACTTCTTGTTCTTTCTAGCTAGCATGAGTGTACGTGCGATCCAAAGTACCAAACCTAAAGAAAAACCATTGAGTACGAGCTAATTTCACTGCAATAGTCAATAATGCTCCAAATGTAAAATGCATGATCACTGTGGTTAATGTCGGGAGATAAGCGGAACAATTAAAAAGAAATTAATCGGTCTTTCACACTAGCCGTGTGAAGGACGCACTATAAAACGATAGAGCCAGACTGAAAACTTCAATGCCATAGCCGGGATTTGAACCACGGATCTTCTGGTCTCCGTCCAGTCGCTCTAACCCTTGAGCTACTATGGCCAACGTGCCGACATGATATTAAATTCTCCAACTGACTTGTTTTTTTCCGGTAAACCACTTACGAGTTCTCATAAACACATGAGACAACTACCTTAATGGCGATTTACTATGCTGTAAGTACTTTAAGGCCCGGGCTTTATAGTTCGGACCACTATTAGGTACAATTAATGGAAATTAATTGTTCATTCACACTAGCCGTGTGTAGGACGCGCTATGAAAGGGTAGAGCCAGACTGAAAAATTTAGTGCTATTGCCGGGATCCGGGATAGCCACGGATTTTCTGGTTGCCATCCAGCCGCTCTAACCCTTGGGCTACTATGACCAACGTGCCGACATGACATTAAATTCTCCAACTGTCTCGTCCTTTTTTTTTCGATAAACCACTTAGGAGTTCTTCTAAACACATGAGACAGCTACCTTAATGGCGACTTATAACATGTAAGTACTTCAAGGTCCGGGCTTTTGTAGTTAACCACTATTAGGTCAATTAATGTAAATTAATTGTTCTTTCACAATAGCCGTGTGTAGGACGCACTATGAAAGGGTAGAGTCAGACTGAAAAATTCAATAGCATAGCTGGGATTTGAACTACGGATCTTCTGGTTGAAAAGAAACAAAATATACAAACAATTGTCTTCTTCTTCACTCCAAGGGCTAGGCAATGCTGCCTGTTCCGGCTTAAAACAGTCTGACCATCGTTTTCGTGGTCTTCCCGGATGTCTCTTTCCTCTAGGTTTATAGTTTATAACTCTTCTTGGGATCCTATCTCTCGGCATTCTCTCAATATGCTCTCTCCATTCATTTCTATAATTTATTATTTTTTCTTCTAAAGAACTTATTTCTTAATTTTCTCTTATTTTTTTAATTTTAAATTTTATCTAAAATAGTACATCCCTTTACTGCTCTTAGAAATCTCATTTCGGCAGCCTGTATCTTGTTTTTGTCTGCTTTTGTTAATGTCCATGTTTCAGAACCAAAAACAAAAGCAGGCACAGCCATTACTTTATAAAATTTCATCAGTGCTTCTTTTCTGGTTTTAAGGCTTCTGTTTATTATGCCGCATATTTGTTGAAACATTGGTAATTTATTTTTAAAATCATTTTGATATTTATAACTGACATATGTTCCCAAATATTTAAAACCCGTAACTTTCTCTAAGATAATATCATCAATTACCATTTTGGTTCTAACAGTGTCTTTACCTCGAAACGCCATTTTTTTTGTTTTATTTGTGGAAATTTTTAAATTATAATTCTTACTTAACTTATGTAAAGTATATACTGCTCTTTGCAGCTCGTCTTCAGTTTTACTTAAAATTATTTGGTCATCCACAAATAGCATCTTCTTAAGAATAAAATTTGGTGCAAGATGAATGCCTCCGTTAATCTTAAACATCCACTCTCTAATCAGATCATCTATATAAATTATGAATAAAATAGGAGACAAAGTGCAACCCTGTCTTACACCTTGATTTGTATGTATCCATTTACTATACATTCAATTTACAATATGTATGCTGATTGTTGTATACTTATATATAGATTTTAGAACTTTAATTAGATGATTTGGGTAGCCTCTTTGGTCTATAATTTCCCACATTTTTTCCTATTTACACGATCAAACGCTTTTTCGTAATCAATAAAGGCTATATGTGTTTCCAGATTAAATTCTCTTCTTTTTTCTATTATCTACTTAACTGTAAAGGTAGCATCTGTAAAGGATCATCCTTTTCTAAAACTATTTTGTTCTTCTAAAAGTAGAACAACAAACAATTGTGGTTTTAATAAATAGGTGAATAGTTTGTGGAAAGACGGGTAGAGAGTATAACTTGAATTCAGCGCATCAGATGTTTCGACATATGGACTTACATTAAAGTTTGCTAAGTTGTAGTCGTGAGTCATGAATGAAACGTTTCACAAGAATTCACAAACAAGTGATGCAAAACGGGTACTTTTGGTCAGCTCTGTCACTGACAGCGTGCTGCAAGTATGAAGGTGTTGTACAGCAATTGTGCAGAGTCCGCTACCCTAATGAGTTTGCTACAAACTTTGACGACTGACCTTTTGTCGACCTGCTGCTAACGAAGGTCCGCACACACACACACACACTCACTCGAGTTCATCACAGACCTCTCTCTCCCATAACTTGACCACCAGGACAATAAAACATCGACTATAAAGTGCTCCTCCACTTGCTCCACTTTTTCTGCAGCCTCTTTCCTACTTCTTGCTTGTAACCTAACCATTAATATCTCTTCTGGGTACTGCGCTTAAATTGGTTACTTCGGAGTGAGAATTCAAATTTATTTCCTCCAAACTTTATATCGAGTTTCAGCGCAGTTCAGTGTTCCAACTTGTGTAGTTCAAGTGTTATTTACGTCCAACCTGCTGGTGAAAATAAAGGCAATCCTGTAGAATTTAAGAGGTACATACACATTGTAGTAAAGCTGCATTTATTATCATTCTGCATTGTGTAACTGCTTGCAGTAATTACGAATACTGTTGCTATGGATCTTAAGTTGAAATTTGAAATTACTACACGTAATCTGGTTTGTGTGGAAACAAAGGCAATCGAAAAAAAAGACAACTAGCATTACTGCCTAAGTACAAATTATCACAAAACATTTGAAGAGCTTGGAGCAATAACATCCTATGCCACTTTTATATTGAAAATGGGGAATTAGATGCTATCTGTGACATATTAGTTTTATAACACCTCAAAAAATGGAGTTACTATTAAGTGCTCAAGCATTCTACGAGGGTGGGTCAATTCCCGCCTCGATAGCGTGGTGGTAGCATGTCTGCCTCACGTTCAAGAGGTCTCGGGTTCGAATCTCGGTCAGGGTGAGTTACCTGGATAAGGTTTTTTCCGGGGGTTTCCCTTATCCTTAAAGAAGAATGTAGGGTAACTCTAAGCTCTATGGACCCCGAGATCATTTCAGCATCATTTCACCCATTCCATTCATCGTCCGATATGACTTAACGTTGGAGGACGTAAACTACAAAAAAAGTGGTTCAAAAAGTAATGCCTCCTATCTTTTTTCCTTAAATAAACAAATTATGTGAAACTTTGAATTTGGCGCAATTCCTCAAACCTTCTTCTCCAATCCCCTGCAGTAGTAACTTCCTAAGTCAACAGGTTGCAGCACTGCATCCTCTTGCAAAATGGCTGACGTCGACATTCGTATTAGACAGCGTTCTTTGATTGAACTTTTGACTGCGGAAGGTGAAACGCCAATTCTTATTCACGAAAGGCTAAAAAATGTGTATGGTGATGCAACGGTGGATGTCAGCACTGTTAGACGATGGGTTCGTCGCTGTAACGAAGCTGAAGGGCAAACACCACTAAAAGATGAAAAGCGAAGCGGCAGGCCGGTGACTGCAGTGACTCCATGCAACATTCAGCGAGTCGATGACATCATTGTGATGATCGCCGGGTAACAACAGGTGAATTGTGTCGCGTTACCTCCCTCAGTAAAGGCAGTGTGATGACGATTATTCAACAACTGGGTTACTCAAAAGTTTATTCACGTTGGGTACCAAGAATTTTAACCGCCCAAAACAAAGAAACAAGGAAAACAATAGCCTCCGAACACTTGCAGCGCTTCAATTTGGAGGGAGAGGAGTTTCTGGAAAAAATTGTTACTGGAGACGAAACGAACTTTATTAAAAGAATGTATCAACGTCAGGCAAGTGTTAAGAGGGGAAATCAAGTATCAGCAGAATTCACACAGTAAAAGGACTAAGACAAGGTTGTGGCATGTCACCTACACTTTTTAAAATATTTATAGTAGAGGTATTGATAAAGTGGAATAAGTCATGTAGGGGAATGGGACTAAACATCTATGGCCGCTTATTGCAAAATTTACTATTTCCAGATGACCAGATACAACAGGACGGGGTAAGGGTGATATAGAATATATGATTAGAAAATTAATAAATGCATTAGAAGTAGACAGATTAAACATAAATGCCATTGAAACTGAATATATAGTAATAAGAGGAAATTCGGGAGATTTGCAAGTAAATGATGTCATAATTAAATGTGTCGAACAATTTAAGTACCTAGGATCTATAATAGATAAGTGTGGCACTTGTGAAAAAGATAATAGCAATAGGGTAAATTGTGCTAGTCTTTTATGGAATGGGAATCTGAGTATAAAGAGTAAACAACAAATTTTAAAAACAATAATAGAAAGTATACTTACATATTGTAACGGACCTCTGGAGCACCCTGTACCAGCTGCGAACGGAAGGCAGGGGGGAGGACCGCGTTAGCCACACCTTCTCCTCGTTTGTCTTGTAGTGGTGACAGACTTGTGGTTAGGGGAAAACATGACTGGTCGCCTGTTTTTTTCTCTACACCTGTTTCTCGACCTTTCGTTTACTGGAACATTCTCCTGGTCACTAGAAACCGGCGATATTCCGATATAAAGAGGGTTACAGACAGACGGAGTCAGTCAGTTGTTGGTTGTGTTGGTCAATCAGTTGGTTAGTGAGTGTGAGCGAGAAGACAGTCGCAGTTCTTGGTGTAAGAGTTAGTCAGTGACGTGTTAATGAACGAAAGGATTGTGCAACGGAGGACTGTACGAACTGTGTATGAGTATCGGAGTTTATGTAATCGCGAGTACAAGTGAAGTTGTAACGGACGAACGGGTAAATTGTAATTGTGTGCAGCAAGTAATTTTGTGTAATTGGCAAGTGTTAAACTGTAAGTCGGTGGAAATAAAGAACATTGTTGAGTGGTGTAATTGGACTTTTTATTCCACGAACCCACAAAGTCACAATATGGTTCCGAAAGTTGGATATTAAATGGAAGAATATAGAGTAAAATATTAGCGACAGAAATGGATGGACTTAGAGGAAGTATGAGGATATCAAGATTAGAGCATATCAGAAACCCCTACATTAGACATGAAATGGACGCAGTGGAAACTGTTATAGACAGAATGTCCAGTAGAGCTCCACAGTGATATGGACATGTACAACGGATGGCCCAAACAAGTCCTAAAGTGGGAAGCAATAGGCAGAAGAAAGCGGTGAAGAGGCAGAAGAACGTGATGCGAGGAAATATATGGTCATATGAAGAAGAGGGTACTGGATGAAGGACAATGGAACGGCAGGTAGCTCTGAAAAGCAGGAACCAAGGGTGAACTGCTGTAAAGTGGAAAACCTATGAAGAAATCATTCTTTTCTTTATATTTCTGAACTTCAATTTTAAGGCATAGCATGACATTGCCACAAACTCTTCATTTATTTTAGGATCTGTATTTGAATTTTTGGCTTTTGAATGACGATTTTGAGTCGCTGCTATTCAAACCTTCACGTCTACTAATTCACGTGAAGTACCCCCAAGACCTAACGTGGTTCAAAGACTGCAGAAAAGTTGTAGGTCCTCTTATTCCACCATCATCTTCAGTATCACCCTACCATTGGAGGTAACGGACTATGGGCACCTCAGTAATAGGTACCCAACAGATTAGAAGACGTCAGAAACTCTGACGTCAGTTTCTTCCAAATACAGATCACAACATTACAATAATTGTAATCACTACAAACTTACCGAAGGCTTTAATATTCTGTTTTATAGAACGAAATACGCCAATATATTTCTCTCATTAAACAATGCTTCAATATTTTTTTTTTTTGTTTTCAAAGCATGAACATTATCGACATATTCTTTTCTGCAGTTTTATCATACTTATAACTTGATTTTCATGTTAGACCATTTGCTTTCCAATGTAAAAATTTCCAAATGGACATTTAATTGGTCTTTTGCCATTCACGTAAATCATTGCATTGAACTTTAAGTTATACTTTTATAAATTCCCTTTCTTCATCACTTGTTATTTATAAAATATTTTTGGACAATATTTTATAACATTAGCGTGAAACTTGCAGAAATTTCAGGAATGATAGATAAAAGATTTGTTGTTCACTAGTTACAAATATCAATATAACGGTCTACTATTACTCAAATTGCACAGTTAAAAACCACATGAGCATATGGACAAAATCTTTTGTCTTAAAGTAATTAAAACAAAAAAGTGAGTGCAAAACAATTACTTCACATTTGTATACCAATGTGAAATTAAACATTTGGGAGGTAACGAAACATCGTAGGTTCCAACTATTATTTCACATTGCATATCAGAAAGAGATTAATTAAGAATAAATAGAGTAATATCTTTATATTTTGTCATAGCTCGTTAAGATTTTGTACGCATCATATGACATGATTATATGGTATAAAGACCAAAAAAATCTAGAATAAATGTATGGAATTCTTAATTTTCACACATGCATCGCTTTAATACTATAGCCCTTTCCAAAACTTATCGAAGCTAGTATAGCTCTGTTTACATTTTCTCTGTAAAAGCTCGGCATCCGGTCATTTTGGCGCCTTTAGGCTGTAACCTCTATCTATTCGCTGATGACACCGCATTAACGATTTCATCTAAACAACACGTTAATGCAGTATCCAAGGCGCAGCGTTACGCTGATATGCTATCTACCTGGTTCATCACTTGGCGCTTGAAGATAAATGCAACTAAATCACATTCACCCGCCGTACTCCACAAGATGTACCCAATCTCGGCCTGGCTGAAGAGGAAGTACAATGGTCCACGGAGGCTACATACCTTGGAGTAACCCTGGATTGGCGTCTGACGTGGAAACAACACATCACTACTGTGGCTAACAAAGTGTCCAGAAGGATGGCCATGCTATATCCTATGTTTAATAGGAAATCAACAATGAGCCTGCACAATAAATTGCTCGTATACAAGCAAATACTCCTCCCTGCACTAACTTATGCTTGCACAGTCTGGGGAGTTGCAGCAAAATCCCATCTCCACAAACTACAGGTCCTTCAGAGCCGCAACCTTCGGATAGCAACAGCTTCCGATTGGTACATTCCTAACGATAATATCCATGCAGACCTCTCCTTCCCAAAAAATCACAGATTACATCCTTACCTTATCTCATAAATTTTATAACAAGCTCCCATCTAGCTTCAGCAGTCTAATCCGCGGTCTGGGAGAGTATGACCTAGACACCGGTGAAACCTACAAGCGACCCAGACTAGTGCTAGCACCACCATAGGCCCATACAATCCCCCAGATATCCATTACATTTCAACCCCCACCAACAAAGCAAACAACCATTAAGACATTACGTCGAAGGCCCCTCCTCTGAGGAGGAGGTTCACCTTCAACGACACCACTGTGCTGTGTTTGATAAGTTAAACCTCCCCAAAAGTAAGATGTATTACCTATACTGTATGACATTATTTAAACAAAAGAGAGAGAGAGGGAGAGAGAATAACTGTGGAGAGAGGGGAAAATGGAAGAGATTGTAAGAGATTAGAATATACCTGAAGGGAGAGAGCCCCAAACCTCTCAGCATTTAGCTCATTAACACGAGCAGGGCTGTGGTTTCCACTAGTCTTTTTATAAAGAAATATATCGTTCCCGTCTGAAAATTAATCGCTATGTTCTAAGTGGCTAGATACGTTATCCTCGTAGCTGCATTTCCAACACTGTTTTGTCTCACTATTGCTGCACCAGTGCCATAAGTGTACATTGGGTAACAAGGAATAGTTTGAAAATAAGAAATGAACTGCCTGCCTAGGTAACGTAGAAGGTAGCATGTCGGCCTCACGTTCAAGAGGTCCCGAGTTCGAATATCGGTCAGGGCGAGTTACCTGAATAGGGATTTTTCCTGGGTTTTCCCTTATCCTTCAAGACGAATGTTCGGTAACTCTAAGCTCCATGGACCCTCAGCCCATTTGAGCACCATTTCACCCATTTCATTCATCGTCCTATATGACTTAAAAAGTTAAAGGTCGTAAATTACGAAATAAAAAAGAAAGATACGAACTCCAGCATTTATGGCACTTCAAAGGGTGAGTCAGTAAGTGACTGTGATTTAGGGCGCTCAACAATGCGATCATCAGCGCCCCTAAAAGACAGAGCTTTCTAAAAAAAATCTAAAACTGGGCTAAAACTGTCATTAACGATAAAATCCTGGCTAAAATATACATATAACTACGCAAGTCGAGCAGAAAAAAGATAAAAAATTAAAAAGGTAAAACAGATAACTGGCTATATCATAAAATTAAAATTGGATAAAAAGCTAAAAACCGTGGCCACCGCTTCTTGGTCGTCCGCCAGTACGTCTTTCAAGCTTGCCGGCAGCTGAAGAGACCAGCGAACATGCTCCAGGTCAGGACACACTAAAAGGATGTTGCGGACTGAGAGAACTTCGCCGCAGACTGGAGCAGGGCTTCCCTGTAAAGAATAACGATGGCTAAAAAAGCAGTGGCCAATGCGTAACCGAGCCAGAACGACTTCCCCCGGCGAGAGACACGGGAGGAAGTTGCCCAGGGAATCGTAAGCGCCTTTACCGTTCTAAGTTTATTTCTACGGACAGCAGACCAATCGTCCGGTCAGCACGACAGTACTGCTCTCCGCATGACCAACCTAAAGTCTTCTAAGGTTAAGAACGGAATCCTAACCCAGGGCTCTGTGACCGCCGCCTTAGCTGCCGAATCCGCCAGTTCATTCCCCCGCAAGCCCTCGTGTCCAGGAACCCATGCACACACCACGCTGACGCCAGAGGCGTGTAGAACGAGGAACGCGTCCTGGATACGCTGTACAAGAGGATGAGGGTTGTACAGCTCACGAAGGCTCTGAAGTGATCTGAGGGAATCACTGAATATATAAACATGTACTCATATTACTATGATTGTGAATAGGTAGGAACTTATTTTTAATGACAACATTTTTTTTCATATATTCGCCCTCAGTTCTCGGGACGTGCACGTAGATACTTTTTTGAACTGTAATTTAAATTAATTAGGACGTACTACAACACATGAAATTTATACCAAAAAACACATTCATAACAAAATTACTGGTACTGTGGTGTAATACATGACGAATTCACTTCAAAATGTACTCAAAATGGCCTCCATTTACTACCAAACTATGCCAAGATCCATCTTTGTAATTAGTTAATCTTTTCAGCAATAATGGAAAACCGATTACCATTAGTATTTCAATTGTTCTAATTCTGTAAGTTGTGCCATGACCAATTACTTTCAGGAAGTTTTTGCAATGAAGTAAGTATTTTTATGCTTTTTGCTTAGCTTTTGTCTGTATTTGTTCAGTCCAAAGCCACATATTGAAGTAGCCTACTATATTGTTTAATTCAAAACCTACTCAATTTGAAATAATGATGCATTTTACTTTGCTCAATACACATGCAGTGAGGTACTAATAAATTATGTTTGAAAGGGTGTTTGTTTGTACGATCTGAGACCTGAGGACTGGAATAGTGCAGAAAAAAGAGAAGTTGCAATTTTAAAACTCCCACATACTTTATTTGTAGTCATAGTAATGTGAGGTTATGTTGATAAATTGCAGCTTTTCTAAAAAGAATCACTTCATAGACTTGCAAAAGCGGGATTACAGACATTGTTCCATACTTTCTACTCATCCTGTATATATAGTTAACTATTTTAGACAATCAGGATAGTATTTACACGAAAATATAATTAAATGACATTGGCAATATCACCAAGTTAAACTTGCTGGCGATCGATTCTCCACTAAGTAAAAGCCGATGTAATACTTATATGTCGAAATTCAGCTGTCAAATATAATTATATTCCATGCTTTAAATAATAAATATATGAACAGTTACAAGTTTTCATATAATTTATGCATACACAAGCAACAAATGGCCAAATCATTGAAGTGGTTTTGGTTAGTGGTTCTGAATGCAGGGAATTCAGCGTTCCACCATGACAGCAATATGAATGCGAAGTGGATCGAAAAACACTCATGAAAAAATACTTAGAGTGGATATGGTATGTGCTGTCATTAGTTTGTTCAAGGTTATACATTCCGCACGTATTTCACTTCATTATGTCAGATTCTCATACCGCCATTACGGTCAGTATAAAAACTAATGCAGCACGTGACTAGGGTGACCAGTTGGGGCATCCAATTTTCTGGACGTGATTGTAATTCTGCAGGACTTACAAGAGATCCTTTTGCTCTGTAGGTTAAGCATTGGGATAATTTGAAAGATGTTAATATTGTCATATAGGACATTGCAAATCTGTAAGTTTGGTTCGCAGAGTTTAGTTGGTCATTGGCATTTTATTTTACTCTAAATGAACATGAATGACATAAAAGTGTAGTTTTGTTTCTTTAAGTCAAGTTATGTATTCGGCCAAATACTACCACATGCTACAGGTTATGCTTTCGTCCATCTTTCAATCAGATGGAGCCATAATATCTACATTAAAAAAGAAAAAAGGAAAAAAAGAAAAAAGAAAACTAAAAGTAATGAGATACACCGACATGGTCTAAGATCACCTAATATAAGTGAAGATTATCAAACTGGCAGCATAGCGTCCTCAAGGCGACATTTAAAGGCGGACAGAATTTATGAATAAATAATTCTAAGAAAATACCGAACTGTACTTCAGATTTAGGGTTTAGAAAACGTCAGCATACACCTAATATTACTTTAGCCAGTCTTGGTAGTGTAGATGGTAGCATGTCTGCCTCACATGCAAGAGGTACCGAGTTCGAATCTCGGTCAGGGTGAGTTACCTGGATGAGGTTTTTACCCGGGGTTTCCCTTATCCTTAAAGACGAATGTCGGTAACTCTACGCTCTATGGACCCTGAAATCATTTGAGCATCACTTCACCAGTTTCATTCATCGTCCGATATGACAACGTTGGAGATGTAAATTACAACCAGAAAATATTGTTTTAGAAACCTCGAAAACATTTAACGTAATATTACAAATGATCCCAATGTCAACCTTACGAAAAGTTGAAACTGGTGACATTTTATTGTTTTATTTGCAGTTTGGGGTATCACTATGGAAAAGAACTTCAATGAAACACCAATAAGCATTAGAAAGTATTGGTAAGGGCGTAGTTAAAACAAAGCTTAACCTATTTAGCGGTATCAATCGACGTAGGAGATTCACAATAAGATAATTCCAACTTTTCAGTTTGGTTTTCGCCCGAAGCATGCTACCACTCACCAATTGCTTAGAATCACGCAGTCTATCATACAAGGTTTCGAAAAAAGGTGTTACACGGCAGCAGCATTTCTAGATATTACCCAGGCATTCGATAAGGTGTGGCACACTGGGCTACTACTTAAAGTACATCGCATTGGTCTGCCTTATTATCTTATACAAAACATTGCAAGTTTTCTCACTAATAGAACTATTTTGATGCGCATTGCTGGTTTCACATCCACCTGACGGCACATCTTAGCAGGTGTCCCTCAAGGTTCAGTACTTGCACCATTTCTCTTTAATGTATACATTTATGATCTTTCTGCTATAGCTCCAATACGTATGGCTTTATATGCTGATGTACTGTTCTCTTTTATTCTCACTCCAATATCCGTCATGCCATTCATGAACTGCAAACTGCCCTGGATCGACCGGTTCTCTAGCTGGCGCATTTCCTTCAAAACTAACAAGACAGGGGTTAAGATCTTCTCTTTACGTCCTTATAGGGACCCTCCTTCACTACAGCTGCTCGGGGATCAGCACTCATGGTTACCTACCAGTGTGCCAGTGAAACATCTCGGGGTGCTACTGGACACTTGAGTCTTGAGTCCAGAAGTTCTACTCCCATTAGTCTTGAACCCGTAGGAACAAGACCTGGGCCTCTTTCAACCAGGGAGTTATCCGAGGTGTCCCAAAGGGCGCTCGGCGTCCTCCGTGGGGCTTTCCATAGGGCAAGACCTGGGTTAGAAACAAGGGCCCCCCCATCTGGTCCTAGGACACAAGACGAGATGGAAGTGCATACGCCACTTACGCGCGCCAACACCAAAGGTGAAGGCTACCGATATGACCTCGGTGGGGCCGACTGGCGATCTAGCACACCTTCTACTAACTTTGCAGGCTAGCACCCGGGAGAATTAATGGCTTCCCTCAACCCCGTCCAAAGACGTACCCGATTCCCATGGGTATCGGGAATCACTGCCCCCTCGAGACCATCCTAATCCGAACAACTCCTGAAGGAGGGGCTCAGATGTTCGGCCCGAGGTTCCTCTAGTAACGTCAGAGGTACCACGAGTGCTAAGGGTCCGCAGCGCCCGCACCACGGCAGCTGAAGGGGACGGATCCCCTCCCCTACGGACACTCGACTTACTTGGAACGTCCACATCTGTCAGTCTGTTAGACTTGCGTTTATCCGGTTATCAAAACTGTACTCTTTACTCAACAGGCGCACCTCACTTGATTATGAATCCTCCCTTCTTCTTTACACATCTGTAGTCCGTCCCATTTTACCTATGCAGCTCCAGTCTCGGGTAACACCAGCAAGACTAATCTCCGCTGACTACAGGTATTACAAAACAGGGTGCTTCGTACAGCTACAAATGCTCTATGGTTTGTCAGAAACCAACAACGTCACCACAAATTTGGTCTTTTACCCGTTCATAGTACATCCGCCGGCTGGCACGACCTTTCTTTTATCATCTCCAGGAGGTCCCTGGAGCTGTTACGTACAATCTCGGCGCTCGCACTCGCCAACCAACTCGCCTCAAGCGTAGACTACCACAGGATCTCCTCCTGAGTGACCTCTCCAGTACAGACGACCCAGACGATTGGTTACTACCATCAGACTTATTTATTTACTTATTTACTCAATTTGTGTTACAGTTATCATGGCTACCTCAAATGTTACGTATTCTATTGCCATGTTTCTCTATATCAAACATCTGCAAAGCAGACTTGCCGAAAGATGGATAGTAAATTTTAAGAAAAGGAGAGACAGATTTCCCAATATCGCCTTTCTAAAATCTTTTCTCCTGCCGTCAGCTAGTTCTTGACGTGCCCAGCATTGACAAAAGCTCCCCACCTATGTGTAGGTTATCCCATGGGAACTTGTGCGGGTAAACAGGTGTAGGCAGGTAGTACACCTCTAAACACAAATCTTCTTTAGGTACCAAAGTAGAAGAGAGAAAGGAGCATTGTATGTTGTAATAACTTATCTGTCCGGATGTGATCACGAGAAGGCTTATGGCCTGCAGACTTTCGTATGAAGAAGCAAGAAACCCACAAAGATGCGAAACTACTTTTGAAATAACTGTCTCGAAGTATTTGTTTCATACATGGAAATTAATTGGAAACTGTTACACTATGATCTTTTGTGGGGTCAAACTCTAAAGAGAAAATTAAAACCTCAAAATGTAATATATATCTCGTAGCTTTCTACATAGATATAGATTTATAACCAGGCATCACTGGCTTCGATTATATTCCCCATAGCTTTATATGTGATATATGTAACTGCTATGAGGAACATTGTTTGAGAATACGCTGGCAAGATATATCATACGCTCCACTGTATTCGGTAATAAAAATGTAAATTGAATAATCTGTAGTGCAGATGCAGCAGTGCAGCATTCAGTAATATATTGCAGAATACAAAATAGCTGTACAACGTCTGTTGCTGAGCTAATTTATAAAAGTCAGTGTATGTGCTTCTTGCATTTATTTCAACCATGTTTGGCACACGTATTCTTTAGGATAAGGGCAAAAATACTGTCTCGGTGGTGTCACAAAAAGCACCTCCCATAAAAGAGAATATTTAATATAGGCAATTGTAATGACTTGGAGTTGTTGCGAGTAAATTGTGGAGAAAAAGATGACAATCAACTTTGTTGAAGATCTAGTTGCTGGATTCTAGTAGTTCCATGGCTGCTCTGGTATTCGCATAAGCTTTATTTTCAAGGACGGTCTCAGATGGGAAGTGATAAGTTGGTTATAAATAAAATAAAATTTTAGTTCCTCCTTTCTTCTATAAATATTTGTATTTTAATTAAAATGAAACATTTCCAACAATTATTTACACTTTACAGTGCTTTATATATGTTGGTGGTATATTAACTTGTGCAATCTTTTATAACTTTACACTTTCCAATGTAGCAATACTGAAGCTTAATTTCTGCAGAAATGCAGACACACGCAAAATACGTCTTTACACTTTCACGTCCATTTGCAGGAAAAAAAAAAAAAGGTTTAAAGTCCATGAGCTTTTACAGTCCTGTCGTTGCCATAACGACAACTAAACATCTTTCAACTTTTTTACATTACATCGTCATTTTTAAACAATTTTTTCTTAACTAATTTTAACATTTAAATAATAATTCTTTTACTAATTTTAATTATAAAATAAACTTAAAATAATTTAAACAGTTTCACAAGTTTAAGCGTATTCACTATGACTCTCAATATTTTGCTAAATGTAAGGGTAGATGTTTTAATGACAATAATGAAAAAGTATTGCTGAGATGGGATTAAAAGTTGTTTAATGGAAGACATATTGGTGTATTTTCAGTTGTAATAGGCGATTTAACATAGTGTTCTGTAGGAAACGATGAGGTTGGAGAGTATTCGGCGAAAGTAATGTTACATTTTCCAAATCAAACAAGTATCTTTATTTAACACTCTTAAGAAATAACAGGAGCAATTTCGAGAATTATAAACGCGAATTGTCCCGTTTTATCGACAATTTTGCAAAACAAAGAGATGAATTTTAGTTAATTAATGGAAATTAATCATTTTTTCACACTAGCGGTACATAGGCTAAGGTTTTTGATAGAGTCAACATGAAAAATTCAATGCCATGGCTGGGATTTGAACCACGGATCTCCTGGTTTGCGTCCACTCGCTCTTACCTATTGAGCTACCATGGCCAGCTTGCCGTCATGACATTAAATTCTCCATTTGATTCATATATTTCCCTGGTAAACCACTAGTAGCTCTCGCATTCGAGATACACCGTTTGTGGTGACTTACTATCTTAAGGACTTAAGTTGAGACTTCATCATTTAACTATTATTATTTTAGTTAATTTATAGAAATTAATCATTTCTTCACACTAGCCGTATATGCTATATGCATATACATAGTCTATTAAGTCCTCTTCATACTATATGAGGTTGTTATTATTGGCAAACCCTAAGGGATAAAAAGAATATTACTGCTCAAAAAATTAGTCTAGTTAAATTACAGAGATTTTGTCAAATAAAGTAGTTTATGGATTTTAATATTTCTGTTATATTGTTTGAACTTCTACATTTGAGCATTTAAATATCCTTGCGTTCAGGTATAGAACATTAATTTCGAAAACATTCATAACTAAAGTGTCATTTTATGTTTACAACAAACAATTGAAATGATTATCTCGACCAAGAAGTAGTTGTTTAACAATCCAAGCTTGCATAAACTTGAAGGAAGTGATGGAATCATGCTCAAATTAATTTTGGGTCCAGTGTTTGTCTTGTGATACGTCAAGCTCAGGATAAATCGCCTCAATCGAGATTTTATCTCTAGCTCTCCAATTTAAAAAAATCCCTTACGCTTACTTTAACAGGTTACACTCGACCAGTTCCACGTAGGTTAGTCAAGTCACCAGAAGGAAAGTGTCAAACCCCGAAGACCGTGAGCTACAAGGAGTGCGGTAGCAGTAGCACAATCCCTTATTTGGTTATGTTATCTCCATGACACATGTCGTACATATAATTTATATGATATAGCTACGATCTGTCACATAACCATTTCACAGAAATGACAAAGCTTATCGATTTGACTAACACTATCGAAATGCAGAACAACAGTGGTAGGTACACATATCTGTAACACTTGAATTAAAACTGCATTATTGCATCTACCCCTACTATACTCACTTTTGTTTTTGTTTTTGGGCGTCCCGAACGTTCATCGTCTCCCAAACTCTTACGGTCATGTTTAAATTCAGCTGCCCAAAATTTTACTGTGGTAAATGATACACGAAATCCAACTGATTATTGATTTGCTTAAGCGTATTGCCTTTCTGAAACAAATATTTAATGACAGCTCGATACTTGATTTGGTCCATTTTCATAAAACACTCACATCAACTCACTCAAACGACTGTTACGTAACCACTGAGCTTTCAAAATGGCCGAAACTTGGTGAGTAACTGTCAACAGATGAACAACGAAATTCACTAGCTTTTATTTCTACGAGCGCTGCGATTCTCATGTTGAGATCGGAAACTTTTCAGACCACCCTCGTATAATTTCTCTCCACAGGCCTGGAAATTTAAAATGCATACTTAATTTGTCATATCGTAATTTTGAAAGATATTGAACTTTATATATCAAGTAGATCATTGTGCAACTTTTCCTTTTTAAGCTGTGAACTATGCCACTCTCATGCCTCTTTAAATAACTAAACAAATATCTTATACATTGTGTTTGTAAGCAGTTACTATACATGTGTACCTTTCAAGTAGTATTAACATCTAATGCGGTGCACCCATACGACGTTTTATATGTGTTAAAAGTTAATATACGTTTACGTTTCATATATTTAAAGGTCCATCTACCTTCACGTTTCATTTCTGCACAAAAATGATTCGCAACTAAGCAGTAGGCGCTTAACACATGCTGAAACAGGGCTATGGAGCAATAACGTTATAAGTAATCGCAGCAAATTCTGTAGATGGGAGATAACAAATAAGACCTAACCTTTCCTGTCGACGAATATGTTCTAGATCTTGTCGGGAAACAGGCCAGGTGAAAAGACGATTAGAAATCGGAGCGTATGTATATTTCTCCCATCCGCAGGATGTTTTAAGAAATGTTATAACCACAAAATGTATAACTGGATATAACAAAATTATCTACAAAGACAAAACACTATCAATACTGTATCACTGAACAAAAGACTGTTTTCAGAAAATTAAATGCCAGGTCAGGAGATGGCGTGAGTATGGAAAAGTAATTGGGTCAAAGAAACGTAACTACTTAACTTTATGATCAAGCTCTGTAGGACCATCCACAAGCCACCGCTGAAGATTAAACATCTGTTGAGACCGGTGAAACACAAACTGGACTTCCAAGTTCCGGGAGTGTACCGCATTCCCTGTAAATGTGGGACACCGTATAATTATAGGACAAACCGGAAGGACCATCGCTACCAGGATAAACGAACATGGACCGAGCAACTTCAAAAGTCTGGACTGGCAGAGCATTGCTTTGATAAGGATTACAATTTTCGGGAGACAACCATCTTGGCAAAATGCAACGTTACTGGAAGCGGAGAGTTAAGGATGCTTTGGACATGATTAATCATGATGCTGGATTTCAGTTCAGCTACTCTTGGAAACCGGTCTTAAAAATGGAAATCCGTCGGCTTAAGAAGCACAGATCTATACAGCTTGATCATCAGGTTAAATGATTACGTTTCTTTGATCCAATTAATTTTATATACTCACGCCATCCCTTGACCTGGCATTTAATTTACTGAAAATAGTCCGGCATCGACTAGCACCACGAAACTTAGAAGTACACCTGATACATAAGAAGGAAACTTAGTTGAAAGAGAAATGGGGAAAATGGAACCGTAGTAGATGAGAATGCACCCCTAGGCACGTGAGCAATCAATCCCGGAATTGTCGAATGTGAGACTCACACATTACCGACGTCGCAGTTAATTTAGTTTAACGCCCGTTCTGTGGCGTAGGTGGTAGTGTGTCCGCCTCACGTTCAAGAGGTCCCGAGTTCCAATCTCGGTCAGATTGATAAGATTTTGCCTGGGTTTTCCCTTATCTTGAAAGATGAATGGTAATTCCAAGCTCTATAGTCCCTGGACTGATGTCAGCATCATTGCACCCATTTCATTCATCGTCTAATATGATTTAACTTTGAAGGATGTAAATAAAAAATCATTTTTATATTCTTATGTTCAATTTGTGAAATTCAATGATAAATGGGAAAAGAAATTTGATAAGGGAACGTTTCAGTTCCAGTTTTGGGTACCTCTTTGGAAGTTTCCAATAATAAGGACTGAGAAAACCGAAAAAAAACCTCTGAGCGAATGGTTCTGACGTTTATATTTAGGAAAATACAAATCTTGCGAAACCTCTAACCTACGATAAACAAGATGGACAGAAGAGGTCAACAATCCCGTACACAGTTCTCCAACATCTTCACTGCTACTATAACAATCAAACGGTTTTGCTGGGTTTTTATATGGGCAATGACATAAGCAGTAATGTTTAAAATGGGTTAAGCGTGTGTAATGATTACGATTAATACATAAATTTATGTATAATACTCCTTTGTTTCAATAAGAGTTTGTTTTGAGAAGTTGCTGAAGACAGGTTGTATTCCATATTCATAAATAACAACGGAGGTCAAATTTCAATATTTCTACTAGCCACTTAAGGCCTCCTTGAACGCTAGCGTGACCAGCTGACTTAGCGTGAGGCACGAAGCACCGAATACCACGGTTGCCATGGTTACCCGTCATCTGTGTGAGCTGTAGACTTTCCTTGTTTCTCAGGAAGCTTGTGAGTGGCGAGAACTTGGTTGTATTTCTGGGAGAACCAACACCAACCGAACGTCGGCTTCCTGTAGGAAAAGGAAACTTATGTACTCTCCAGCACAATTTGCATATATCCTCTTAGATAATTACAATGTACCTAGAAATCACCTACTGAAAGCGTTCAACTAACCTCAACTTTGCTTTATAGAACTTTCATATCCTGTTATAACATTGCATTAGAGGGACTCGAAGTCATTCCTTCAAGATAATCTAACAAGTGTAAAGAAACAAAAATAATTATGATATTAATTCCTAGAAAACTTTGATAAGTGTAGAATGTAAATTCATGATTTCTCCTAGGCAGTTAAAGATTTTGCAGAAAACATGTCTCCAATCAAGTAGATCAACTCAGAAACTAGAAGTACAATAAGCATTAAACTTGGTGTATAAGATATTTGCATGTGAAATAAAATTTATATCTTGAATTTTTGGGGAATAGTCTGTAAAGTTCTCTTCATTCTGAATGAATTTCGCACACTGTTTTACAAATGGTTTCCCATAAAAAGCTTACCAAAGCTTACAAACTAGCTTTTCATGATGTTCGTCACCTTTAATGTAAATTTTCCAATAATTTACATAGTTTTAATGTGCTAAGATACCATTCAATTGTTTCTTGTCACATCATGCAGGTATTTCAAAGTTGTCGTTTAACCTTTGTGCATCTTCAACGCCTAAACAAAATGTGTAAGGGAAACACTTCTGCAAACGTTACCTCGGCTAATACAAGGAATAAATAAGCTTTTGCAAGAAGAGTTAGTAGTGAAATCCATGATAAAGTAATTTATTATTCTTTATTTATTCATTCTTCTTCTACGTTTGGTTAGAATGAAGTTCAAAATACAAGTGTTTATACATCTGCTTCAGTTAATTTTAAATATCTTAATAAACAACTTAATATATAATTATTAGCTGAATTTTATTTTATTATTATTTTGAGTGATACATTTTGTGAACATTTGATCTTATAACAAGCAAGAAGTAACTGCAGGCAAAAGAAGAATAAAGGGTATATGATTTAATGGTTTGGATCTCCTAGGCGACGGGGGAGAGTATCCTACTCAGGATGGAAGTAAAGAAAACTGACAATATTGAGTAATATAGATAATTAATAAATAAAAGGAAATAAATATTGTAGTTGATTGGTTTGTGAAGGAAAAACAGACAAGATCCATTCGCAATTTTGAGGTAAGGTAGTGAAACTAGTGGGTAATTTTAGTTATTTATTATCCTAATTGATAACTTAGGGTGTTGTCAAGAAATCAAACCTTAGAGGTTAACAATGAAAAAAGAAGCGATTAACTAACAGACAAAATTCTACAATGTTTCCTTTTGGAAAAAACTAAGAATGAGAGTAATAAAATGTTCAACATGGAGTGTGGCTGTCAAGTGTAAGAACTTGAACGCACTGAACAAATGAATACTCACTTACCGCTTGAAGAACATATTTGCAAGTATTTGAAATTTATACCAATATTGAAGGGACACAAAGAATTTATTTGACATAACTTGTATGATGTCATCAGAGCTATATTTTTATATGGGAAGACTTTGTCTGTTTCTTACAATTCAAATTATGTAAATGTGAACATGTTGAAGAAAACTTCACAAGATAATTGGAGGAATTTAACAGGAAATTTATTTTATCATATAAGTATCTTAAATATATGTAATTTTAATTGAATCGTCAAGATTATTTTTAAGAAAACTTAAAAATATTAAAAGTATATAGATACATTTTTGATGGGGAGATTTTCTTGGAAATGTTCGTGCTGTAACCTTGGATTTTGGCCAGAATATTTTTCTATGATTATGCTATTTACGAAATGTACACAAGATCGTGCTTAAAATGTTGTTTTTATTTATAGAGCCCGCAAAACGTGTGCAATCTCGTATCGAATTTAGGGTGAAATACAATACTTTACTTTGTGTTCATATATGGACACAAGAGGGAATCAGGGGGAAGTTTCAACCTCTGTTATTAAGTTTATAGACGTTCTGTTAATTTCACACTTAACTTAAAGGTTAAAGCTCAGTAAAACAACTGAGAGCATGTAATATTTTGAAGCATCAGGCTGAACGAAGTCATGACAACACTGCGGTATATTTTCACTCTCTCCAGGATAATTTGGTTTCGGCATCACTCCCTTTTCGACCCTAAAACCCTACACACAAATTAGCATCGTTATCCCTCATTAGCTGTGTGTATCACCATTACTATTATCCAGTAGAGCAACGTGAAATTCCTGATTACCACTGACCTTTGCGCTCGATAACACAAGAGTCTATTTTTGGAATTCTACGTTCGTAGTTCACCACACACCGCAAACAAAGTAGTCTGATAGTCACAATCTCTAGTACTTATTGCCTTTATAGCATGATGAATGAAACAAAATCCGGAAGTGGTGTTAGCAACACCTTCTTCTCAATCTCATTAAATATCTACTGTAGAAGATGAGGCGTTACATTCGATTAAAAATATAGATTTTTGTTAGGGTTACATTTTCATGCTCTCCAATATTGTAGCGAACCCAGGAAAGAAGTTCGATACTGGGGAAGGGGGGGGGGGTGTAACCTTCAGAGGTATGCTACTCAGGGTAGGGAACGGAACTGCCATCTGGGCCAAAAAGGTTTATTACTCCCAAGTTGCTATATTATCGATCGTCTAATATCACTGGCCTCCAGGCGACTTTCAAAACTCTCACCTCTGTTGCATGGCCGTTCCAGCCTCGGCCTACAGTCTTCATTGTTACTGTACAAATCACTCGGTGGTCCGCTTATTATATATGCCTGCCAAGTGTGGTGGGCCGCTCACACATGTCATTTGCGTCGTCTTCAGGTCATACAGAATCGCTTCATGCGCATCGCTACCAACGCTCCATGGTTCATCCGTAATCAGCAGCTCCATCACGAACTAGGACTGTTACCTCTTCACGACTACATTCGCAGGATCGCTCGTCGTTTCTTTTCCACACTGCAAGAAGTTCCAGGAGCTGTGCATTATAACATCGGCGTCCGCACGCGCCAGCCCTCACGCTTGAAGAGGAAACTACCACAGGATCTGCTTCTAAGTGATACATCTGATTCGAGTGATTCTAGTGCTTGATGTCTGTCCATCTTCAATATTGACATAATTTCTCAGAGAGTATTATTGTAGTGTTAACTTAATGTAGTTGGGAGGCGGCCTGTTAGCCTACCCCTGAGTGTTATTGTTATTATTGTACTGTTACCTTCTTTTCACTCTGAGCTGTAAAGCATTGTACTGCTGATCGATCAATAAAAAATTATATATAAAATTGCTATATGAGCCAGGTTTATTAATTGAATAAATAGACAAGGTCCGAGAGCAGCCTTGGCCTAATGCAATACACCCAAACTTACCTTAGAGTTCATAGTAGACTCTCGGAGGTGCTGATTCAATCCTTGCGATGACGGTTGTGGCGATGTATGACAAAATGAAATGTGTAGTGTTTAACGCCCGCTTTTACTACCTACGGCACCGCAGGCGGTGACACTGATGATACATGAGATGAAGATGGAGTACCGGTGGAATGAGATGGCGGGGGAAACCGGAGGTCCCAGAGAAAACCTGCCCCAGCGCCGTGTTGGCCACCACAAATCTCACTTTGCGGTCGCCTGGGATCGAACCCGGGCCGCCTTGGTGAGAGCCAAGCGGTCTAACCACTGAGCCACGGCGCGGCCACGATGTATGACAGCTTGACCACGGACACTTATTAACTCACTAATAGACTCACTATCATCTGCATATCAACTGCACCAACACCCTCGTTGACCTACATTGGGCCAGCTTAAATACTTTATTTTTGAAATGTAATCGTTCTATTACTCCGAATTGCAGGCTTGAACTGCTTTCAATACTTTCTGTCAAATGTCGTAATCTACCCGGTGGCTGTTCCAATATCTTCTTAAAAAATCCCTATGTGGAGCAACATATTTCAAAATCAGAAATTGGATCTTTCATAGTTAAGGCAAGGAAAAGGCTTTCAAGAAACGCCTCGATCCCTAACATTTTTTATGTTATTTTTATCATAGTACAAAATGTATTAATTGTTATATCATCTGCATTAATATAATTATATATCAAACAGATGGTCGTAGTTGTATACCACATTACGTTATTGATTACTATCCTGTATTTATCTAGTAACTGAGGAAAACAGGCCGGTGAGGTTGACAGTTTGGTCGTTACTATTTGTAATTTTTTTTCCAAAAATGTCTCCAGCGACTTTCATTAAAATATAGTCGCAAAAGTAGCTTGTGGAAGCAATTGTACACTGCCCCTATGAAATGTTCGTCGTTTCTTTAAAACACTCCAGCATCAAAATTAAAGGAGAAGAGGTTACATTTTGTGATGTGCAAGAAGAACAAACGACATTCCAGTTTATTTCTTCTAGAATTTAAGGTTTTATTTTATTTTGTTTTGTTTTGTAATTTACGTCCTCCAAAGTTAAGTCATATCGGACGATGAATGGAATGGGTGAAGTGATGCCCAAATGTGCCCTGGGTTCATAGAGCTTGGAGTTACCCGACATTCGTCTTACAGGATAAGGAAAAACCCTGGAAAAAACCTTTTCCAGGTAACTCACCCTGACCGGGATTCGAACACGGGACCTCTTGAACGTGCAACAGACTCGCTATGTCCGCCTCGGCAGCGTGGTGGTAGCATGTTTGCCTCACGTTCAACAAGTCCCGAGTTCGAATGTCGGTCAGAGTGAGTTACCTGGATAAGGTTTTTCCGGGGTTTTCCCTTATCCTGATTGCCGATTGTCGGGTAACTCTAAGCTCCATGGACCCGGAAACATTGAGTATCATTTCACCCATTTCATTCATTGTCCGATATGAGTAAATGTTGGAGGACGTTTAAAACAAAAGCATCTCTACCATCTACGCTACCGAGTCGGGGGAATTTAAGAATCATCTTCATTTTAGTAAGATTATGTTTTTTTAAAACGGCATGTAATTTACAGCTGTGGCATTTCCTAGAGTGAGCTTTATGTAGCTGACGTCATCGACATTTGTTTTAACTGACTGTATGAAGTTGCAAAGCTGTCAGCTTAATGAGGAACTTCATTAAGTAATTATTACGAACACTAGCTATGGGCATCTGTATTGAAATTGCTACAAAGATTTTACTGTCAAAGATCTATTCGTCTATTTACGTCTTGATAATCGTATTAAATTTAGTTAAACATTTTGTCAATTCGTTGTTGGTAAAGTATATAGACAAGAGAGCGATAGACAAGATTTGTAAGAAGAGATTATTTGAGCCCGTCTCTGTAGGGTAGGTGGTAGCCTGTCTGCATCACGTTTAAGAGGCCCAGAGTTCTAATCTAGGCCAGCGTGAGTTATCTGAACTATTTCCCTCACATGACGTCATCCTATATTGACCGTGTTAAAGTCGACCAATCAGATTCATGAAATCATACACAACAGCGATAACTATTTTGCTATCGCAACCTCAGACACGATAACAACACTTTCTGTGCCCGCCTCGGTAGCGTGGTTGTAGCATGTCTGCCTCACGTTCAAGAGGTGCCGAGTTCGAATCTCGGTCAGGGTGAGTTACCTGGGTAAGGTTTTTTCCGCGGTTTTCCCTTATCCTCAAAGGCGAATTGGACCCTGGGCTCATTTGAGCATCATTTCACCCTTTCCATTCATCGTCCGATATGACTTAACGTATGTTTACGAACAGGCAAAGGCTTATATATCTCACAGATCGTCAACTGTTAGCGCGATTTTCAAATGTCAAAATGGCTGAAAGGTTTGTATTCCGTAACTTGAGAGGTTAAGTTTCATTCTTGTGCTAATATAGCCTTATATGATTCAGGGAATCAACTCGTTTCATTGTTTTTAACAATATGTTTACTTCGTGAAATAGTATCTACAAATGTAACTCGTGGTTTTGAACTTCCCTAGATAAATTCAAAACCATTTGTGATATTACCTATGATAAGGTTCTTTCCTAGGGTTTTCCCTTATTCTCAAATATGAATGTCAGGTAACACTAAGCTCTATGGCTCCTGTATTCATTAGGACATAATTTTATGCACCGTCCGAATATGATTAATGTTGGAGGAAATAAATTAAAACAATTATTGCTTTTTCATGGCTTTGACATTCAATTTTCTTTACATGAACACAAAGAAGAAAGGGATAAAGAATCATTCTGAGTAAAGTATAAAGTATTTGAATGTTTTTAAATGGTTAAAATCAGAAATATATAAATAGTAATTTGTGTGTATTATTGAGATTTAAGTTTATATGCAGCGAGATTTCTTTGTTCTCTTACAGTTTTCCGGTTATACAAAAATCAATCAGAATGAAGAGGATTTTTAGTCTATACCTAGAACTTCCAGAAATGTATTTTACTTTGAAAAATATTTCATGCGACAAATAATTTATTGAGGGGAATGTTTTTTAAAAAACCTTTCGCCGCAGCGTTCGAAGATAAAAATTTGGTATTTATCCAAAATACGAATCGTGTCGGTAAAATAAGGTCTCCAAGACGCTGGAGCCGTGAGGAACGCTATTACGTGAGATCTGGCAACACTGGCGTGTAGCTTCGTTTCACCCCTTCAAATCCCCACAAGAATGAACCCGTTAAAACTATTAGTCTTGGCTGGGCAGCCATTTGCGATGGAGCTTCCTATCACTTCCGCCGCCAAGTGCGAGTTGCGCGCAGTGATCCGTTTTTTGAGTGGCCCCACTGAAATTCATCATCAGTTATGCGAAGTCTATGGGCCACAGTGTATGGACGTCAAAAACGTGCGAAAGGGGGTCAGAGAGTTCAAAGACGGACGTACAGACGTTCATGACGAACAGCGTTCTGGTCGGCCTTCGGTTTCAGCCGAAACAATTGCAAAAGTGGAGCAAGAAATGCTTAAAGATCGGCATGTGACAGTTCGAGAGCTGTGCGAGCTTTTCCCTGAAGTCAGTAAGACTACGATTGACAAGATTTTGACCGAACATTTGCATTATCGCAAAGTGTGAGTGAGGTGGGTAACCAAAATGCTTACCGAAGACCGTACTACTGCTCATGTAACGGCTGATCTCCTGGCCCAGTTCGGATGGTACATCCACACCCATTCCCCCTACAGTCCAGACTTAGCACCTAGTGATCATCGTTTGTATCCGGAGTTGAAGTCACACCTGGGTGGAACACATTTCCAGACCGACGATGATTTTAAAAACGAGGTTGAGCGCTACCTGCGCAACTTGACGGGAGAGTGCTATTGACAAGGGTATACAAAAAATGCTACAGCGCATACAAAAGTGACAAATCATAGCAAGTTTTCTCACTAACAGAACTTTTGTGGTGCGCATTGCTGGTTTCACATCCACCCGACGGCCTATTTTAGCAGGTGTACCTCAAGGTTCAGTACTCGCACCGCTCCTCTTTAATATGTTCACTCATGATCTTCCTGATATAACTCCAGTTTGTACGGCTTTATATGCAGATGACACTGCTCTTTTTTTATTGTCACACCACTATCCTTCATGCCATTCAGGAACTGCAAATTGCCCTAGATCAATTAGCTCATTGGTTCTCTCACTGGCGCATTTCCCTCAATACTAACAAGACAGAGGTTAAGATCTTCTCTTTACGACCTTATAGGGATCCTCCTTCACTACAGCTGCTGGGAGAACCGCTCTCCTGGTTACCAACCAATGTGCCCGTGAAATATCTTGGGGTGTTATTGGACACTCGACTCACTTGGAACGCCCACATCTGTCGGTCTGTCACGCTTGCGTTTGCCCGGCTATCAAAACTGTACCCTTTACTCAACAGGCGCACTTCACTTGGTTATGAATCCTCCCTGCTTCTTTACACATCTCTAGTCCGTCCCATTTTTACCTATGCACCAGTAAGACTAATCTCCGCCGACTGCAGGTACTACAAAACAGGGTGCTTCGTACAGTTACAAACGCGCCATGGTTCATCCGAAACCAACAACTACATCATGAGTTTGGTCTTCTACCCGTTCACCAATACATCCGACGCCTGGCACGTCCATTCTTTTACCATCTTCAGGAGGTCCCTGGAGCTGTTACCTACAATTTCGGTGCTCGCACTCGCCAACCAGCTCGCTTGAAGCGCAGACTGCCCCAAGATCTTCTCCTGAGTGACGTCTCCAGCACACATGCCTCAGACACGTGATTACTACTATCAAACTTTAAGTTCTCAATTTGTGTTACAGTTATCCTTCATATTTAGTTAGAGGAGTCGTTCACGGCTACCTCCATTGTTATGTGTCCTGTTCCTATGTATCTTATAACAAACATCTGTAAAGCATAATTGCTGATCGATGGATAATAAATTAACAAAAAAAAAAAACATACAAAAGTGCATCGATCACAATGGTGATTACGTTGAAAAATAGCTGTAACTTCCGCCTTTCCATCAATATAACATTCATTAACAATAAACATGATTTCTATATTAAATAAAATTGGAGACCTTATTTTACGTACACGCCTCGTACGTTTTAGAGTTTTTGAGTTAGGTAGGGTATTCTTTTGAATTTCTGTGATCTCAAAACGTGTATTTCCGGTGAAACTGTGTCATAGTGTTGTGATCTTCAGAGCATCAAAGATGCCGGCCAAAGCTGATTCAGAATGTAGCAGAGCATATAAACGTTGTCTAGCTCAGTCAGCAGAGGGACTGCAGGAAATAAAAAGCTTGTTGTTAGATAGGTTGCCGGTTCAATACACACGCCGGACGTCAGAGAATGGCCCAGTTGAGGGATGCCAATATCAAACATTATCTTAACGGTCTCTGGACACAGCAGCTATTGCCGCTAAATTGCACCTTCCTCTATAATTGTAAGGTTATGCAAACTGTTTCAAATGCCAGTTGATGCATGACGAGTATCAATGATCAATGGTAAATCCATCCACATCTCATATTTACTATCATTAAAAGTACTGTATACTGATTTTTAAAATTGCATGGTTAAATATTCGCACAGTGAACGGAATTTTAATGCCGTCGCATGGTCACGATATGATATGACTACCGCTTAGGCCCGCCTCGGTAGCGTAGCTGGTAGAATGTCTGCCTCACGTTCAGGTGTTCCCGAGTTCGAACCTCGGTCAGGGTGAGTTACATCGATAGGGTCTTTTCTCCGGTTTTCCCTTATCCTGAAAGCCGAATGTCACGTAACTCTAAGCTCTATGGATCCTGGAATCATTTAAGCATCATTTGACCCATTCTATTCATCGTCCGATATGACAACGTTGGAGGACTTAAATTACAACAACAACAACTACCGCTTAAGGGAAGCGGGAAGTGTGAAATGGTCAACATTTCCACTTTAATATCAGTAAATTTTCTGCTATTTTCTGACCAAAAATATATACAGTTTTATGGTTTTATAAACAGTGCTTATTTATCTAAATACTGTCACCCAATTATTGGAAGACGCGACCAACTAGCGGCCGGGAGAGGGCTGGGAGGCATTCGGCCACGCCTTCCCATTTGTCTTGTATTGGTAAAGAGGAGGATGGTTGGAAATATATCGTTAGCCATTTCTTTCCCCCTCCTTGACGTCTGGAACCTGCAGGATGATTCACCGAATCGCGAGACTTCAAGAAACAGCGATATTCCTATAAAAAGGGGCTGCAGTTGGCGAGTCAGTCAGTTCTGGCGAGCAGCCGTGAGGAGCGCCGCGTGAGTGAACGGACCGGAAGACTGTGAACGTGCATCAGAGGTGTTGTACGTAACTGTGAGCGTGCAGTGTACCTGTGACAGACGAACTGGTGAATTGTAATTGTGTGCATTACGTAATTCTGTGTAATCGGCAAGTGTTCCGACTGTAATTCGGTGGAAATAAAGAACATTTTTGAACATTTGGACTTTTAATTTCACGAACCCACACAGTCACAATACGCTTTGAAAATACGGCTGCATTCCATTTAAATGCAATCCTCAAGAGCTTTTCCTCGGACATAATTTTTTCACTTGTATGATCATTTTTCTTAGCAACTATTAGGGCTAGACGTTTGAAACTTTAATAACTTCCTTTTGATAAAGTATTATGTAGATTGACGTAAAATTATGATGAAATAACTCACCATTTGAATATAATAACGAAAAAAATGCGTAGATTCTACATTTTAATTTTTCCTCATATTGAAAAAGTTATTCTAGAAAAACCATTAGAGATACTTATATAGTTCTCGGTAAATATCATAACAACATGCCAGGCTCAAGTGTAAAAGCATTTAATGCTGTGCTATTCATTGTATTTCTAACTTTGGGGCAGCATTATTTTATGTTTGAAAAAAAAGTTCTATTTACTTATGGAACAACTGTTTTAAAAAGAAAGAATAAAAGCTAGGATAGCGAAATTTACCATAGATATTTCCCATAACCAGATATATGTGCTTAATTGTTTCAAAGGAATTCACTTAGTAATAGTTGACAAACAGTGGGTTACTTTATCCAGAGTGTGCTTGACTAAGCTCCACAATTCCTACTTCCCTTAGGCCTCTGTATCTTTACCTAGTCTTGTACCCTGTGTTACTATGATACTATGACAAGATCCAGAGCGGACACTTAACAGCTCGAGAAATGAAATCTTTTGTGCTTATGCACTTTTTGATTGAGATGAGTGTACACTAAGTGTGGTCGGACTGAATAGAGACGACTACAGGACAGGGCTATAAAATTACAGATTTGAACTCCCCGATAGTGTCTCGTACAACTGGATGGTCAGGATGTATCTTTCTAGAAATTCTGAACCTCAAAACAGGGCATTAAGAAAAATTTGCCTTCGCGTTTAGTCTATGAAAACCATAACTCTAAAGTGAAAAGTCGATTAAAAACAGATTTGTATTTAACTGACTATTTATCAAAAAATGGGGCATGAAGGCTTTTAAAATAATCCTCACACTTGACTATTCTTTACATGTACAATTTTAAAAAAGATTTTGTTTTCTGAAAAAAAGAGGCTAAAACGATTTGATTAAAAATATTGTATTTATGATATCTCCACCAATAATGGAATGCATATCTTCATTTTTTTGGGGGGGGGGGGATAGCTTCAGAAGTCCCCTTCTGTCTAAGTGACAATTGTATATATGGAAAACCGTAAGATATGGACAAAATCCAGCTGCAGAAAACGTGTAGATGTTATTCAAACACACAATTTATGCCAATACAATTGTAGGTTGAATCATTTCCGAGATATTCTGTTATTGGTTTGAGTTTTCAAATATTTATGCTTTTTTCATATGAGTTCCTTCTTCTTTTCTCCTATCATACTAAGAGAACCGAATTTCAAAGCTATTATATACCAATCTTCACTTAAAAATGTGACTTATCCTATGCTATTTTCCTATTGCATTATATTCAAGAAGAAATATATAATTACCCTTTTCCACAATTTTTCATCTCGGTTTAATGAATCCAATAAACGAATAAGGTTTAAGAATGGTTTGTTTCAGGATATTTTATTACTTCAAACAATAAACAAACTGTTTTGTAAACGTCCTCCAAATTTAACGATGAATAAGTGGGTAAAATGTTGCTCAAATAAACCCAGGGTCCGTAAAACTTAGAGCTACCTGGCTTTGATATTTCAGGATAAGGTAAAACCCGGAAAGATAACTAACCATGACCAATATTTGTACTCGAGACCTCTCGAATGTGAGGCAGATAACCTACACCCGCACCTTAGAGGTGGACAATAAAAATCAGATATTTTATATTGCCTTAAATTGTTTCTCAATAAACTATTCTTACAGAAGTTTGTCTATATGCTTTATATTAATCGAAGTAGACGTTTTAGGAATGGTTTTATTACATATATCCTTATAGGTACATTGGGAATTGGAGGATACAGTAATCTTGAGTGAATAGTCAAATTCACTGTTATGGCCTTAAATGCCTTTTCCTTTGGGATTACCAAAACATTAGATAAAAATGAATAATGAATTATTATTTGAGAAAAGTACAAATATTTGAAAATTCAGTTATATAGCAAGAAATATCTCGCAAACGAATCATTCCACAAAAAACGGTATTGCACATAAGTTTGTGTTTAAATTAGATCTAAATTTTGTATGCAGCAACATTTTGACTGCCTCTTAGAGCTTACATCCAAAATGTATAGGACCCAGAGAAAAACAAAATATACATTTCATTTGTCAGGAAAGTAGCTGTGAGGTTATTTGTTTACGATATTCTTTTGTTTTACTGTTTTATGTACACTTTTGATCACAAACAAGAAAGGAGACGTGGCTTCCTAGGTTTTAAAATTTGAGTGGCTATAATGCTAATTATTATTATCTGCTCTTTAAGTGAGATTTATTTCCCTATGTTAGAACCTGTGGATACGCGGATAGAGTAAATAATATAAAGCAACAGTAAACACATGGCATTTTAATCGAAATTGCAAGAGACGGTTTTGAGAAATCATAATTTTGGAACAGTTTTCGATACACACGTTAATATCTGGTGGAGGAATCTCTTAAAGAATCTTTTTCGTGTTGTATCCCTTGAAAACGCAGAATTTCAATACAGGTTTGGTATTTAAACACCTTTTAATTTTTAGTTACCTATACTGTATAGAGTCGCAAAGGCGGACAGATAGACAAACACACAAACACCCACAAAATAAGGGTCTTAATGAAATACTTTAGAGGATACAGAATCTCAAAAGATGTATTTTAGGTGCAATCTTGCTATAGAACTTTTGTGTGAAAAAAGTACTTGCCCCAGGGAGAGCTTGTGATCGGTGAATATTAAATGAACTCGCTTTTCTTTTTTTATTTTATGAGGCCGTGGAAACATAAATGCTGGCCATGTTCGAGCTGTTACAAATATCTTGAATGTTATAAATTACAATGGTGAGCTTCCTTAGTTATTACATAAACGTAAAGAGTTTGAAAAAGCAGTGAAATTTTGGATTCTAAGCTTGACAGTAATTTCTGCTTTGCCTTACCTTGCCGTATCGGTTGAAGTAACCTTAACTCACAAAGTTTACATGTAGATTAATGTTAAAATGATCAGTTTAAGCAAGAATAAAGCTCTAATTGATTAATTTACCAAAAAATTGTGGATCAACTAACAACAAAACCAAAAGTTTCGAGAATTTATGAAACTTTAGCATAAAATATTAGGTATGTTTTATGATGTTTTAATAAAAATTACTAGGGTAAATTTTGGAAAATTAACGACCAATGTTTTGAATAAATCGTAATTTAGAGTGCTATATTTTCCCGAAAAAAAACCTGGGTTGCATATTCGCAAGTTACTAAACACGAATAATTACTTTGATTTTTATCTGACATTCCATTTTGCTATTCCACATAATCCTCGGAAATTATTCTAAATGTTATTTTAGTGCCTCATAGGATATCTAAACATTCAATTTCAAAGGAATTTCAGTAGTACTTTTCTTTACCATTAGAACAGTGGTAAAGAAGTAAAACTAAATAAGAAAGAAATGCACAGACGATGTTCAGCTCTTCGGAAAACGTATCTCTGGAAATCTACCATGTCTTCTTACGCCGTTCACTGCTTTACATTAGATCACAGAAACATTTAACAGACCGGTCACGGAATTTGAGCGCTGTGTCCCAATTCACAATTGACCTTCCAATTCATTCCACGAATGTTCGTTCACATGAGGGCCGTATGCAAGCTAGTCATGTATTCTCAAGTCTTATGTCCTTTGCTCTACTCTATCCTTATGTTAAAACATGGAGAAGGCTTATAAAACGTCTGCCAAACCGAATTGTTCAGAACTGTTTCATTACTGCCAATGTTACCCTCTCCTAGTATCCTAAAACCGTAACACATGCCCATCTCCTACTCCATAAATGTCAAAATTTGATGAGACATACTCACACGACTTTGTTTATCATTAACAAATATATTAAATTATTCATACAAAAAGTGATTCTTGCATCTCCCATGTTACTTATATAGTTAAATTGTCAAGTACACACGTGTACTAATTTATTTCTCATCTTACATTTTACATCATCAAATGGAAATACAAAATCAAGATTACAGTTATAAAATTCATGGAAAACGATATATATATATTCCTAAATCCTGAAAATGCTACTATAGTGCTTGCCATTAAATAATAATTTGGTCCCCATACACCTAACCCTGGGTTCTTGTGTATTGGAGGCCCTCTACTCCTTTTTACACATTTTGCCATTTCACCTAACCTAATCTACATTTTTATGTTAATTGTTCTTAGACATTTCTCTTTAACTTTCCCTAAATAATTCCTTATATTTCTCCTGTTCCTTTCCCCTTTTATTGACAAAATTTTTCTAATTACTGCTTCACACCCCAAATTGTCCCATTTACGTAGCCAGGCCTGCTCTCTCCATAACTTTGTTTGACTACAATATAATATACAATGGACGTCTGCATTCTCTTCTCCACACAATGAACATTTATCTAGCTCCCTATCTTGACCTATACTTTTCAAGTTTCTCACTCCTGTTCTCGCCCAAGCAAAACATTCTCGCCCTAACTTACTACATATATCTATATATCCTTCCCTCCCCTAGGTTGTTTATATTTCTCGATATAACCTCAGTGAGATATGTAATTAGCAGGGGATATATTATATTCCACCCAACAATTTGATATTTCATTGGAAATATATCTTTTAAATGAATCCAAATAGTAGTTAAAAAAGAGGTCGATGCACGCGTAAGTCTGTGTCTATCAAATATATTCAAGAAAAGATCCTTATTCAAAACTATAATTTAAATGAAAAACAGTTTCAAAAAGTTTGATTTTGTCAAAGGTAGTTTAACGATTGTGCTAAAAATACATTATGTTTAAAATTCTTCATGATAAGTGCAATGTATAGTTCATATTTTCAAATTGCTGAGAGTATCTCTGAAGTATCTTATCTTCTTTCTGGATTAGCATTGCTTAACTGGCAAACCATGACAGAATATGCAAATCTTGTCAAAAGGCAGACTTATCATCGTCGTCATCATGATCATCATCATCGTCGTCGTCGTCGTCATCATCATTATTATGTAAACAAGCTATTTCGGTAATTTAACTGTATGAATGGTTGCACTCAACCTTTAATTCGCATCTTCATAATGGACGCAGTAATGCTGCTAAAAACAAAAATATCTCATGTCGAGGTTACATCAAGGTCCTAACTGCAGTCACAAGATAAACAACCTTAGAAATCACCAGAATTTTGGTGTTCTATCTTTCATGAGTCATTGTTATACCTTATAATATAGCGTTCTGCAAAAAAACTCCCCACTTCCGTTTAATAGAAATGGATTCGTAATGTAACTTGTGCCAATTACAGATATCAGAATATCTTCCCCAAGTGAAAGGTGCTGGTGCCGCTTTACTGTTAAGAGCACCTCAATTGCAATGTCGGTCTAGGAGTATACCTCCGGTTACAATTATATAATAGGCCATGGTGCACTAATTACTTCTCCCAAAGTGGGGTTATAAAGGGAAGTTTTGTTTAAGTATTCGTGTGATAAATATTTAGGAAGGACTGTGAATGCTTCCCTGTTTTGGGGGTACATACACAGACTAGTTTGATTAATTCTGTTGTTTTCCAGGGAAGTAGTGTAGCTCTGAACGTCTAAAAGGTCTTAGGAACTTTATGACTCTCATGCCTTTGGCCCAGAGAGACGTGGAGAGAGAGAGAGAGAGAGAGAGAGAGAGAGAGAGAGAGAGAGAGAGAGAGAGAGACAGACAGACAGACAGACAGAGACAGAGAGAGAGACAAAGGCTCAATAGAAAACAATACTCAAGGAGTAGGACTCCTGCAGCTAATGCAATAACGCGAGTGAATAAAAGAATCCTGTTTGTAAAATAAAAACCAAAACCAAACATACGTTTCTTATTCGTCCTTAGTGAATTAATTTTGACTTCTGCCGATTTTATATCAATACTAGGCTTCCAATATATCTTATTCCTTGATTTTATAATTTAGTTTTACTTTTATTCGTTTTGGCCCATTTTTTCTCTCTTTCCTCGTCGTGGATGGTCCACCCACTTAGCTTCAGATAAGAGCTTGCAGAAGCTGCAGCTATGCTCATTTTATTGTGTCTACTTCATATATATCACAATGTTCTTTCTTTTCATATTTTCTCCTTCCCTTTCCATTTTTTATTTCTATATCTCACTGTAACCTACTGGGGCACCTCTCTGTATCTCTCTGTACAACGAAAAATGTGACTTTTGCAAACTGGTAATAAAACCCCTCTTTTCTGAAATATTAGCACGAACTAAAACAGAAATAAAAGCTTGAAGACTACACAAACTTGTGCTTCCTTAAGCTTGCAATGCGATAGGAGGTTATCTCTTGCTAACTGGCTTATATGGGCATATTATAACTGTAAAATGATTTTTTTCTACTGGATCGTGTTGTTTACGAGACATAAGCATTAAGGTGTATTTTTACCCAGAAAACTAAACGTCATCAGAAATTGAAATTCGGTATGATTACTGTATACGGATTTGTGCATTTAACTACTGTATAATATTTAAATTACGTTCACATAGGTCCTTGCAAGGTTGCCACCTTTCTCGATACGTCATTGCTATCGTACGAGGTTCCGTCTAAATAAATTATCCTGTGTCCATTACTGAAAAACTTCCTTAGTTTTGACAAATATATATCGCCAAGCTACAATGCTACTGGATTCCATAATAACCCTTATCTTATTCAAAGTGCGGTATTTGAAACCCAGCTCCTTTAGGAGACCGCGCAAGGTGCAGTGCCCATAAGGAAAATCACAAATTTCTTGCAAATGTGCAACCAATTCGTCTAAGGTGGGCGCTCTCCTTTTTGCATAGAATCTATAAATTTCTCGACGAATTAAAACGCATCTGAAATTATCTAGTTTAGAGAAACGTTTCCTCCTGTTTTCACACTTGATCGGCGTCTTTGGTATTCCTTTCGCCACAATAATTCTTACTGTATTTCTGTGAGTACCCAGAATTTATCAGGTTCATTGCAAGACCCCTTACCAAGATTATTTGTCAGCACATATTTATATGTGTTCAAAACAAGCGCTCGAATTTGCTTAGAAACAGTTCCTGTTATAACTTTGCTTTTTGAGGCTTTTCCATTAATATAACTCTGCCCAGTTATTCACACTATTGTCATCAGTTTATGTTCACTTGACTGAAAGTAATCTACTACTTGATTTGTATTTATCATGCATTTCTCTCCTACGGTCTCCACATCGTGACACATAACGAACTTCTGCACGTAATGAAACAGATCAACTGGAAGTTGGAACTTTGACAACTGGGACTTGACGTGGAGTAAACATGCGACTGTCATTTCCAGAAAATCAGGGTTGCTGTTGGTCCTCGACGACAGTGTTCCATTTCTGAAGTGTGGAGATAGATTTATGACGATCATTAGTGGGCGGGAGGGTAGTTTCCTTTTAGCGGCCAACTGCACTTCCGTTCACTAGACAGACTTTACATGTTTAGGGGAGCTCAAACTGGCTATCAAAGCCCTTTAAAAACAAATTATGGAAAAAGTCAGATATAACGATAAATTAAAAGTTCTAAAAAGCAAGATCACAAGTAAAATATATATTTTGCTGAAAGCCAGAGTTAAATTTAAAATAATAGATAACTGTGAGGCCAAATGGTATAAAACGTAATGTTTTCTGCACTGAATGCTGTATTTTACTCTTGGAAAAAGTTTCCAAACATTTTCCATTCTTAGATGTCATCTTCCAGTATCTCTGTGGCTGGACGGCAGTTGCAGAAACTGCCGATGTGCTAGCAACACGTGATGGACCGAGAAAGAATTATAACTAGATTGGGGTCCCCGTTGAATAGGTAACAGTGTGTAAAAAGAGTAGTGGCTAATATATAACCGAACAGTTATCTCCTCTCTACAACATGAACGGCAGGTGGTTACCCAGTTTATCAGAAGATCCTTCAGTCTTTCACAGTCCTTCCGCCGCCACCATTAACGCCAGCGCTATGGTACCAGTCTCCACTCAAGCCTAATGTCTTCCGAAGTGACTAAGGATATGTTAATACTGCGCTCTGTGTTTACCACCTTAGCTACCGAATTAATTTCATTCCACGGCTAGCCAACGTGATCAGGAATACATGCACGCACCACACTAGCACCAGAGGCAAAAATAGGATGATGGTTGTGCAACCGAGTAATCTATCAGATACGTTAGCATCCACTATTATAAAATATCAAACATTTCTGAATACTTTTGGTTACCGTTTTACTACAGACGTGGAATACACTCTCAAAGGCTAGATTCCAAATAGGACACCGTGTTAGAATGGTGTCTCTGACATACCATTTACCACCAATATTGCTTTATATGGACATTGTTTTGAATATAGTAATCAGAGCGAAGAGGCCATTGTTTTAACACGTGAGAGACTGACAAAAGGTGTCAATTCCGCCATGCTCTGACTCTACACATGGAGATGAATGCAAAAGCGATATGCTTCCCTAAATTGAGCGGTGCGTGCTCCATGGCAGTTCCATATCAGAGGACTATCGGAACGCTGTAAACGTATCTCTATTGTTTCTTCATTTTTCAGATTCTCACCAGGAGTCTAGTGACTTGAGAAGTTATTACATTTCATCCAGAAATTATATATTATATCTTTATTCCGAAGGAATTTAGAATAATTCTGTATGACTGTTAAACCACGAGAGATAAAGAAAAAGAACATTTCACATAGAAAATTATATTATCTTTTAAACACAACTTACTTCAAATACATATTTTGTGCTTCAGGAATTTTCAAGACAATCCTTACTATTTGTGTGAAATGTTCAATACCTTGTCCCTTAAAAGCGCTGTCGCTATTCAGGTGTTTCCCACGATATCACATAAGGAGTGTGGCGTTTAATGCACTAGGTTTTAAATATTTGAGTATGAATTCGGTTCTCTGTAATCCCATAACGAAGCGCGTAATGAACTGCTTTCTGCAAAACTTTATGTCGATTAACTTGAAGCAGATAGAAAAATAAGGTTTTATTAGTAATATGAAAGGTAGAATCGGATACTATACTCGGATTTTGAAGTACACAGTTAAGTTCGCTGATAAATTTAATGAGTCAATTATGAGTAATTTGAAGGGAGCTGCTGACTTGATTGTTTTTTTTGTAATTTACGTCCTCCAACGTTAAGTCATATCGGACAATGAATGGAATGGATGAAATGCTGCTCAAATTAGTCCGGGGTCCATGGACCTTAGAGTTACCCGACATTCGTCTTACAGGATAAGGGAAAACCTCGGAAAAAACCTTATCCAGGTAACTCACCCTGGCCGAGATTCGAACTCGGTACCTCTTAAACGTGAGGCAGACATGCTACCACCACGCTACCAAGGCGGGCATGCTGACTTGATGAGGATATAGAGGAACATGGGGCAGGACAGGGTACTTAATACTTTTGCATCTAAATTTCACATTTGAACATATAGAAATTGTGTTTTGTTAATGTAAATGTGTTTATTATTGCATAACTACCTGAAAAACATAAATTAAATAGACACTCGTAACAAATGGGATTAGCTATCACTTCAAAAACAAAATTAGTACATTTGCCGAGTTTTGCCCCATAGGTGGGGCAGTAAGGGGTATTATTTCTTTTACCAATTTTTGATCAGTTTCTTCATTTATTTTACATTTAGCTCACTTCTCACAATATGCACAAATACTTACAACATCTTCATCATCACTTTCGACACCTGCATAAGAATTATGAGCCAACTGCAGGCAGCAGGGATGTCTAATCCACCCTCCTTCTGAATAATCGAGGCAGTAAAGACAGTCATCTTCGTCGTCCTTTGCCACTTATTTCCTGTTACCAGCAGACAGATGACTTCTGGAACGTTTAGATACAGGAGGATTAGGACATCTAGGCCTACCTTTCGATGATTTCCGTTTTGTTTCGCTTTCTGGCAGAGCAAGACGCCTTTTTACAGGTATTTTATGCATTTTTTATTGTTTCGCATTCAATACCACATCTTTATAAGGGGATGTTGTCAGTATTGTGCTTTCCGCACTGTTTTTCCAAACTCTCTTGTTTTTCTGATCTATCTTTGTAATAGGTGTGATATTTTCTGGGCTGGAACTCTGGAAACTACTGCAGCTTAGCATCTCAATGTTTTCTCTCCACATAGATGAACCAGAGACAATGGACATCTCAGAAGTTGAAGGATTAAAATCATCAGGAACTCCAGAAGAAAGCTCAATAACTGTCGTTTTGGACGGTAGGAAGTCAGCATCATCAAACATATTGATGTTCATAAACCATATTCCTGTTTTCCGAAACCCATTGACTGCCGCGCTCATTGTTGAGGCTCGCATATAACTGGCGCCAAACTATGATGCAACCTGAAACATTGTCACGATTTTTCCTGGACTAGATCTAACCCAGGAGCGAATTTCATACTCATAATATTTGATTAGTGGTTTCATGAAAGAAACACCTAGCGGCTGCAGCCTGTGAGAACGTTTTTAACAACATAATCAGGATTATCTCGTTTCTTCTTAACGTAGCGTTCAAGAGTTGTTTGGGGCACTTGAAATTGACTAGCTGCCCTTTTGTACCCCATTGAACCATCAAATACAGCATTCACAGCCCCCTCCAATGGGACTAAAGACCACTCTTGCCTCTGTGACTTATTTACGTAATTACGCACTATTCCGAAATCACACGAAACATGAGTAGTCAATCATATGAATAACTCACAAAGAGTTTTACATCCATATTGCCCCGTAAACACAAACTTGTGTTAATGCTTGTTGGTGGTTCGATATTCAAAGATAACTTAGCGAAAAACAGGAATTTAGAAGTAAATTAAGTGTTATATTCCATAGTAATTATTGTTTTTTATTTAAATGTAGATATGATGTACTTACATGCCTTGAAAGGTATCACGAATCTTGTAAAAACTGCTTCAAACTGTATCCAACACACAACTCGCACACAACAGAGTCTGCCATGGCAGCCAACTGAAGTGTACTAGTAGCTATGATTGAGATGACGTAGTTTTGACAGATTCCGGTAGATTGTGTCACCTACTAGAGAGAAAACACGTATACCCCGTTCTGCCTCACTACCCTGATATGCCCCATGTTCCCCTACCAGGAGAGTCACCTGCCTCTACGTATTTTTGAACTTATGCAACGTGCTAAGCGACTTATGTATTTGTTTAATGCCTTTTAATGTATGACTTTCAGAGCATTTTATAGAGAAAGGGTAGATAATTCAGTGCATAAGTATTGTATGTGGCAGAGAGCAATCACTATGTATGTCGATTACAAAAACATCATACCCAGATACAGAGAGCTCCAGTAGCAATTTTAGACGAGCTTGCAAACTTTTATTCATTAGCATACATTCATGCACACCCTTAAACACGCCCCTGAAGGAACAACCTTATCACATGCATCAGTTGACAATAACATTGGAACAAAAAATGACAGATCTACAGAATGGGACCAATTGAACATGAATGTTCAGCCACACGTGTTTTCGTTGTACAGTCATGTCAAAAAGTGCTAAGAATTACCGAGATTGTTTCCGCTTTTGTCACAAATTACGGCAGCTTTGAACTTATTCAGTAATTATAATGGCGGTTTCAGTTCTTTTATGTGCGTTAAAACTATAAAAAAACGAGTCAAAACATTGTATGAAGCTGTAAAAAGCGTATAAAGATTCGAGGTCTGTGTTTACATATTCGTATAGAAAGCTCATTTCGCAAGGTGGCGTTGACTAAATGGTATAGAGGTTACCTCGCCACAATTCCAAGTTGAGTTCAAATCTTTCGTGTGTAGCTCAAAATTCTTTTAATCTTTTTTAACTCTTGTGGCCTATAATTTGATATTATGATACAAATAACATTTTTATAACATTATACGTATTTATGAAATACAATAATCACCATGTTTTTCACTGACAGATTAGATATGAATTTATAGTTCGTAGTAGATATTTTATTATAGCCGGTATTGCACCCGACCCATTCAACCAAATTCCAAACAATTCATAAATGCAAAATTTATACTTTTACTTCTTATTTTAAAATATATACTTTGATAAATGCAATGTGGCTTTAGCTACTTGCACCTACGTCAGTGTTTGGCTTAAATGAACGCTTCATTATCTATATATGTAGGGGGACATGGGGCATATCTGGGTAGTGAGGCAGAACGGTAATATACGCACCGAGCCTTTTTATAGCTTTCTTGCAAAGCTCCTATAAAATATTAGCTAGTGAAAAGCTGTGGAGTAGATAAGACATAGAAAGACCTTTCAAAGTTGCTGTTGGCCTAGGATAATCTCCGAGCTTCCAGTCTGTATATTTATATTCCCGGTTATGATGCTTGGTGGGTTATCAGGTTTTACTGTGCGCAAGAAAACAGAGAATTTGTGGGCAGCTATTTACGACTTAGCAATGACAAGTACAATGCAGTAGGTCAAGATCGATAGGAAGAGGAAACGGACAATACCCGTCCTCGTCGTAACCACCAGGAACCTAGGCATACAATGCACCGACGGGTGTTAGCACAGATAACGGTTCCTTCAGTAAATCCCTTTCCTTAGAAATTCCACGAGTAGCCTTCATGTAAAGTACTTAACCGAACATGTGGAGCTTTAGATATCTTCATCTGAGTTGCAAGAGAACTAAACTTTTTATCCTGCGTCAAAAGCTGACTCAGGCATTGAGTGTTATTATTGATTCATAACAAATAACAAGATGAAGCTTTGATATGTCACAATCATTGCCCTTTGTGTTAAAAGCTATTATACGTAATACCAGATCACCTGTTTGCCTTATGAAGCTCGGAATCTCGAATGGGATTTCTTAAGAGTTTTTCACTACTGAATAAAAGGAATGAAAATGAATGAAAAAGCTGTAAATCATTTGAGGGTAAAGGTCACCTGCTGCCCAGGGAGAAGCAATTGAGAAGCTCATTCGTGCTGCAACTCCTAAGAGCCTTGTGAAGTTGTTGCACTTCAGTATTGACGTATGTTCACGTCTTTAGCACTGTCACTGTTTACTTAATATACTTAACATACACTATTGTTGTCAACATTCAGCTATGATGCACACATCTAGTTTATAGCACCTGGGTAGCTACTTCTTCTATGTCTTCCATGTAGCTCACTTGTTCTACCTTTGACCTCCCTGCCGTTCGACGTCCTATTCTGAGGTCCCGCACAGTTATTCGTTGCATCCATCGGAGATGGTGCCTTCTGGAAAAACGACCTGCCAATCTCCATTTCAGCTGTTTCGCCCGTGAAGCCACGTTGGTCATCCCTGTCCTCCTGACTTCTTCGTTTGTTATCCTGCCCTTACTGATAACATTGTGCAACAACGAAAATACTTCGGGCTCAAAAATACTCAGTTAAAAAGTATTTCCATCTGCTGAATTCAAAAATAGCCATAAAATGACAGATTAGCTCTTGCTTTGAAGGTAAAGCGACATTTAATTTTTAGTGTCAATATTTTCAACATAGGAAATTGCATTATATTGAAAGAGATTGGAATGCAAGAAATCTTAACATTGATTATCAAGCCTCTCATGAACCCTAAAGATGCTCTACTTCCACCCTTGCATATCAAACTGGGTTTGATGGAAATGTTTTTCAAAGGTATGAACCAAGAAGGGCCGGCCTTTAAGCACATAAGAGAGAAATTTCAGAAATTAACTGATGCAAAAGTTAAGGAAGGAATTTTTATCAGGTCACAAATTCGGGAACTTGTAAAGGATTCTGCATTTGACCAAGTTTTGAAGGGGAAAGAAAAGGAAGCTGACAAGCCTTCAAGGGAGTTTGTTCGTGGAATTTTAGGCAAAAAGAGATTATAACTACACGTATTTGGTGGTAGTGCTCCTGCAAAATTAGCATAACATAGATGTAACATGTTTCTTAAAATCCATTTTCTCCACTCCACCCTAGACCTTTTCCCTCCTAGCTGTGGAGCTGTAAGTGATGAACGTGTAGAAAGATTCCACCTGGAATATAACATTTCGGTTATGGTCTTTAGATATCAGGGCCTTTGGAATGAACCAATGCTTACAGATTACTGTTGGTCCCTTACAAGAGGCAAGTTAAAACACGACGATCTCATGAAGTCACCATATTTTTGCATGTATAGGCTGAGCAAGATTTGGAAATTTCTGTAATCATTATTCTGTAACATGTAGTGAGTCTGGACACAGCTGTATATAAAAGTTATATGATTAAGCGTAAATTCTGCTGACTGGCAAAACATGTGCTTTGGACTGTGAAATCATACATCCTGCTGGCTTATGAAAATAATTCACATGTGGTCTGTAACAGGCCTCAACTTGTTCCCCATGTTTTAAACAATGAATCACACATCTTGCTGATCAAGGGGAATAATGTTTAGTTGGTCAGTAACAGGTTTAAACATGTTCTCAATTATGTAAACAATATGGTGCAAATTAAAAGTTAGCGTGGGAATCGCTGAGTTGACTTTTTGGTAGGACCCTTATTTAAGCTTGGTTGAGTTAGCCCCCGCGGGAGAGACTTCAGAGGGGACTTGCTGCTGGTCTCTGTAAGAATCAACAAGAGTTTATTTCAAAGTGCTACCACGAGTAGGATAGCCAGCAGAGCGTACCAGATCGTACACCTTTTGACAGTCAAGCCATGCAAACAACACATCGCCAAAGGTAAAGCTGCATTATGTTATGTATTTAAATGTTACCAAAGCGCCCCTGATCTCCTCCAGATCCAGGGAGTGCCTTGTAGAAATACTAGGCTTCTTTGAAATACAGTTATTCAGTTCAGTTTGACTTAGATGTTTCTTTCGCTCTACCCTTTCAGTAGCTACACCCCTAGTTGTAGATTAGGTTTGTAAGTCATTCACCCCCCATAAAATCCTGGTATGCAACAATATGATTCTCTTTAGACACGACCATCTGTGAGGTATTCTTCCAACCAATTTAGAACTTTTAGAATGCAACTTCCATTTTCAAAAATACAAATGCACTTTCACTGTTGTTAGCAAATGTAATTAAAATGTTTGTTTTGCTTTTAATCCGTTAATATTAAATAATTCTATCTAGTGTATATCACAGAAACTAGAGCTAAGTAAAACCTTTTATTGTCACATTCGTTTTTCTCAACCCAAAATTAGTAAGGACTGACTCATAAAGTGCTGGAAACATTCAAACATTTGTTTCTGTAGCCCAGTGTAATCTGTGATATTTTCCGTTCCATTTTGCGCTGACAGATTTGTAACATGGCACTCTGCTTTTTCTCTTAAGGACCAAGTTCGGCATCCATATAGCGCTGGTAGTACAAGGGTGTAGACAACTTCTTTCTTTATACTTTGTTTCTGGAACCTATCTTCCAGGATCAACTCGAGACTCCAGCATTTCTTCCATACTTGTTTGATGCACCTTTTTGTTTCCAATTTGGATTTATTTGAAAAGGATATTGTTTGGCCTAAGTAGATATATTCTTTGACATACTCTTTAAACAATGGAAAAACAAAGTAATTAAGAACATTATTTATATAATTTTTATTTTTCATGAATAAAATGTAAAAATTATTTAATACTCTTAATTACTTTATGTTTTTGCATTGTTTAAAATCAAATCACAACTACGCTAGCCTGTCTGCCTCACGTTCAAGAGGTTCCGAGTTCGAATCTCGGTAACGGAGAGTTATCCGGATAAGGGTTTATTTCCGCGGTTTCCCCTTATCCTGAAAGAACGAATGTCGGTTAACTCTAAGCTCTATGGACCCTGGGCTATTTGAGCTGCATTTCACCTATTTCATTCATCGTCCGATATGACTTAACTTTGGAGGAAGAAAAAAAAAATAAGCTAGCTCTCGGATAAGCGAATGAACAATTGAATGTTTTATGTAATACTAACCAATGCTACAAACAGAACGGTAAAATGAGAATATATAAACACAAAACAAAGGAGAGAGTTGAGATTTGAACCGCGAACGTACCACACTACCGTGGAGCCGTGTCATTTACATCGTTATTTGGAAAATGCCGGGTTCGATTCCTGTTCATCATCCACTCTAAGCCCGCCCCGGTAGCATGGTGGCAGCGTGTATGCCTCACGTTCAAGACGTCCCGAGTTCGAATCTCGGTTAGGGTGAGTTACCTGGTTAAGGTTTTTCCGTGGTTTTCCCTTATCCTGAAAGACGAATGTCGGGTAACTCTACGCTATATGGACCCTCGGTTCATTTGAACATTATATAACCCATTCCATTCATCTTCCGATATGACTTAACGTTAGAGGACGTAAATTACACAAAAAAAATATTGGGTTTTTCTCTGGCCAAGCAAATACTGTAGGGGTTAGTCATTTACCATAATTTTCTTTTCGTCATCTCCTTTTTATACCTCCTTCCTCTATTTGATTCCTTGTACATTAAAGTGGACTAGAGAACTAGATACTGTCCAGAAACGCAAAGAAGGTTCCTGAAAGGAATGTGCTCCCTTACACAGTTGGACAAGGACAGCAAATATGTGTGACAGGGAACGCATGCTACACAAGGAGCAGAGCCGTTAAAAACATGCGCCCTATTTACTGAGTACACTAAAACCGAGAAGATTCACTCACAAAAGTGCAATGTTTTTGAAAGGTCTGTAACTGTACTGACATTGGGTGTCATAAACCTGTCCAGCGAGGGTGTGGGAGCCTTCTGCAATTCCCCTGCGTCTCAGGCTCCGGAGACTTTCTCTCCTGTGGAGGACAGTACTTGGTTGAGCAGATCCTTCAGCACCAGTAGTAGGGCGGGTCTTCGAGGAACAGAGACATGTTCGTCTCTGTAACCTGAGTGTCGGCGGGAGTGGTAGCTACAATAGATCTCCCATAGATAGTAGTTCATCTGGTATACTCTTCTGCGATACACCCTATAACCTCAAAACAAGCTAAAATCAAAACCCAATTAATTTGGAAATTGACTATTTGAATATGCATTGATTAAAATTCAATTGAATGACGACGTAGCCTTTTAATCTCTGCATAGTGAAACTCTTACAGTTCAATAACGACCTAGCGTTTTTTCCCAATAAAATACCATCGTTGCAATCACGATTGTGACTTGTTGGTATATGATCAATAATTAGGAGTTATAGTTCATCACCAAATTCTCGTCTAAAGAATGTAATAGTCAATAAAAATCTGATGCAGCGGGTATTTCTCATACGATATCCTCTATCACAAATTCCCATGCATGCTTTATAATGTTCATAAAAACGTGATTCCTTTGTTAACGTGACACTATTTACAGTAAACTTTTTGGTTTGAAGTATCATCAAATTAAACAGCAACGTACATACCAGAGATGCATAGATAGATATGATTTATTTGCCAATACAATACAAAGGTTGTATAGCAACGTCAAAACACATACAAAAATAACATTAAAACATTACAAAAACATATTACTGTCATAAAACTCTGTAATACTGTACACAGGATTTGAGAGCAGTGTAGATTTAACTTTTCTTTTAAATAGCACTAGTGGCAGAACTTTGACAATTTTGGGAAGACTATTAAATAGATTTAAAGATGTAATTTCAAATGAATGTTGAACTTTACTGTATTTTCATTTAGCAATATAAATGTTTCTTGTGGAGTAATTATGAACTGAAGAACACAATGTATATAAATCTATATTCAGTTTAACATATAAGAGAAAATTCATGATAAACAAAGATGGCATGAAGGCAACTCAATAAATAACGGTTTACAGTGTGTCCTAGACGATGCTCCACACATAAGTCGAATAGCTCTCTTTTCAAGCACAAAAATTTTATTAGATGAAACATGGTTTCCTCATAGTAAAATGCCATAACTCAAATGTCTATTTATACGTCCAAAATACAAAGTTTTTAGAGAGTTCAAAGATAAGTATTCCTTTAAAATTCGTAATAACAAAAGTCCTCTGCTTAATTTTTCAGCAACATTCTCAATAAGAAGAAGATTCATAAGTTTACCAGAAGCCAGTGGCGTATGCTGGGATTGCGACTGGGGCTATCACTAGGCCTATCAGATCCGGACAATAAGAGATTGTTGATTTAATGTTAGCTTCACAAACAGTGCATTTAAATCAACTTTTCTTTAAACAACCTGCTAAAACAATTAAAAGAGAAAATAAACGCTTTCATATACGTGTTTATACATAAATTCCAGCCGTTTATATTTGCGGGTAAACTGCGTTGTGACACTGTCAAAAAACAGTTCCTCGTTATGTCTTCTCAATGAAACAAGAATGTCTTTTTCCACCGACAGAAGAGTCAAGTTGCTCAGACGAATTTGTTCTTATGCTGCACGTAAAGAAGATTTTATTCGTTTCAAGGCTGAAAAACTCCTTTCTGCTCTTGCAGTGGTAGAAGGAAATTTTAAAATCAGTTAAATAAGGGTTCTTACTTTTTTTTCTTCTGTTCACACTGCAAGTGCGAAAGAACTGGAGTAGATCTTTCCTGTTTTATTATCACTAACTTATCCTCGTATTTAAACTGCGAGAATGGTTTTTGTTCTAATTGTTTAATTACACATTCTTCGAAGAACTAGCGCTAGCATCTGTCTTTGTACACTACACTATGAAATGAACAATACTAATACGGCTGTTGAGGACCGTAACAATCACACAATCACACAATCACTCTACGTGCTATGTGGAATTCTAAAGCCAGTCGTGTCCGTACGGTATATTTCGGAGAAGCTCGTATGAGTGTAGCGATGTAAGGTTCCGAAGCCTTGACGTGTTGAATCCTGCATTCTTCCTCCTCGGCCCTCACTGCCCCTTAGAGTTAGATTACTTCCGTAAAAACCCTGGCATAATGCATTACTTACCTTAGGAGTGACTCACACCACCGATGGGCGTGGCTTGGGCGTGAGGTGATTGGGGAAGCTCCTCGATGCCGTCCAGCATGTCGTCTGCACATCCCTCGAAAACGTACCTCTCAGCTCTGCTGCTGCACTCATATTCAGACGTTGCTGAGTAATCACTTTCCGAATCACTGCTGCTACTGTCGTCATTAACAGTGATCGTTAGCTTTTCCACCTCTGTTTCTAGGAGACCCTCAGTTTTTATATATTTCTCTTCCACTTGGTGAACATGCCGGCAAACTGGACCCCATTCTGCTTCTCCTATTTCACCAAATCGCTGTTCGCACAAACGCCACACGTCTTCCATGTTGAAGCTCACATTGCTAAGCGCAACCCATTCTTTTACATTTGCCCAAATTTTTTCTATGGCATTCAGGTCGGGATGGTACGGTGGTAAGCGGAGAACTACGTGCCCATCCTCTTCTAAAATTGCATCCACAATATATTTCTTATGTTTTGGCTTATGCAACTTTATAAGATCATATAGTTCCACTTTCAGCATATGGCTTCCGAACGGAATCCTATGCTTAACCAACCAGTCTTGCATATCCTGCTTTTTTGTGTTCGCTGTGGGGCATTTTTCTCTGGTCACATTGTGATATGAAGCGTTGTCTATCACAAGAACAGACTTTTCTAGAAGTTTGGGCTTTAGTTTTTCTTTAACTGCATTCTAACTGATAAGTTTCACAGATTTAGTGTTCCCAACAAAGCACGTGATAACCAAGCTCACTCGTCTAGATGACGATACAGACAGACCTTTGCGCATTCAGGTTGACGCATACGGCTGGGTGGGAGGGAGAGAGGAAGGAACTGGCATACATGAGGCGCCAAGCGGATATTGAAAACAGGCTCGCCCGCTGAACACCCAGGGCTTTTATGGGAATACGGCTACTACCATACAGAAGGCTGCAAACAGTATCTTTCGAAGCTCTGCTTGTCCCTCTGTTCAGTGGTAAGGATAGAGAGGTATTCCACGCTACGCACTAATTCTTTATTGAGGAAACTGGCTGATATTGCAATTAATATTAATTATTTATTTCTAGTTTACTTTAGATATGGGCTTCAGTGATAGCCTTGATAGACCATAATATAGCCACTGCCAGAAGCATAGAGCACTACATTGTACAATTGTTGAAACGAGATATTACCGAAGAAAAATAAAAGGAAGAAAAATAAAAGAAAGAAAGGAAAAAGAAATTTTTCCTTTTAAGCTCTCATTCGAACTACAGCAGTTACGTTTGCACTTGAAGAGATTTCGAAAGTCACCAACTATCAGCCCATAGGATACTCCACACAAATGTACATTCTACGAGTAGCACTATATTTTGAGTCTAATAATTAAAAAAAAGTAAATTATGATTGAAAAATGCTTTATTGTTTTTAAAAATATCCTCAGTTTTGATAAATATAATTCTGTATCCGTTTGAACCACATGTCAAAGCATTTATTCCAGCCTTCTTGAGACACCTCCAAAACATGGTTTTTGAAGAAATCGACGGCTTCTTTTGCCGACAAAAATCGTTGTCCACGCAATTATTCTGATTTTCAGGACCATCATTGCGTGCCAAATCAGGGCTGGATGGCGGATGACCCAACAATTTGATTTTTTGAGGCTTCAAATACCCTGTTGTTAGACGAGATGTGTGTGCGCTGGCATTGTGATGATGAAGAACGATCCTACGGTTCTTGTTGGTTTTCCTTACTTCACCGAAGACATTCAGTTGTGTAGCATTCGGCATTGACCATTTTATGTCACTCTAAAAGTACCGTTGCCACATGGCCGGCAGGCGATCATTTGCTTTGAGAGCTTCGTGTGCGAAAAACTTTAGTTGGATTTACTTCAAATACAGTTGACTGCTGATTACATCCCGCCTCATAGGCATAAATCATGATTCGTCATCTGTTACAGTCTTATATACCTCTTTTGAGGCACTGCCATCGTATTTCTTGAGCACCAATTTCTTTTGTACACCAATTGACACGAGCATCTTCTTGAGATTGCGTGAAATTATGCGGGATTCAAAGAGAGCATTTACACGGCTAAATAATCACGCAATGTTTTGTATAAACTGGTGGAACTCATGCCTAGGGTTGCCTCAGTCTCTCTATATGTCACAGACTATCTTGTATTATTAGTTTTTGAAGAGCATCAACGGCGGCCACGATTAAATTAGTTATACCGGCGTTTCACAGTGACAAAGGATACAGCTTCATTGCCAAACGTGGAAGTTAATTAATCGATTCACTCTTGTCTTGACAATCCGCGTTGAAGGTCGTAATAGATCATTGCACTAACATTTTCACGAGTTAATTCCATGTTTTTGTTGAGACACAATTTTAAAGTTAATGTAAATAAATCAAATTACGCTCCATTGACAAAATATCTGAAGTCGATTATGTTCAATAATGTTAAACTTACAATTGGAAATGTCAGATGGCACCTACAACATTCAAGATTGCCAAGGTTCAAAATAGAAATGGTGTCCCTGGTAATGACCAAGTTTTACTTCTTTCCTATGGCTTCCACCAATTACACATATTATACACCATCAAAGTGAAAGAAATTAGTATTTTCCCAAAATGAATTGCAATACAATTTATAGCTCAAAATTTAATGGGGTTTACTTCATTTTATTTTTAACATCACATTACTACCTTTAAATTTATTAATTTTAAAAATAGAATTTATTTTAATTTGATTTTAGTTTACTTAAGTAGTTTAAATTAAAATTATGATTTGTGGTGTCATCACAATACTTGGTACTTGTTATTTTTCTCTTTTTTTATACTTTTTATTGATCGATCAGCAGTTCAATGCTTTACAGATCAGAGTGAAAAGAAAGTAACAGTACAATAAGAGTAATAACACTCAGGGGTAGGCTAACAGGCCGCCCCTAACTACATTAAGTTAGAACTCCAATAATACTCTCTGAGAAATTATGTCAATATTGAAGATGTAAGACAGACATCAAGCACTAGAATCACTCGAATCAGATGCATGACTTAGAAGCAGGTCATGTGTAGTCTCCTCTTCAAGCATGAAGGCTGGCGCGTGCGGACGCCGATGTTATAATGCACAGCTCCTGGAACTTCTTGCAGCGTGGAAAAGAAACGACAAGCTATCCTGCGAATGTAGTCGTGAAGAGGTAACAGTCGTAGTTCGTGATGGAGCTGCTGATTACGGATGAACCATGGAGCGTTGGTAGCTATGCGCAAGAAGCGATTCTGTATGACCTGAAGACGACGCAGATGACATGTGTGTGCGGCCCCCCACACTTGGCAGGCATATGTAATAAGCGGACGAACGATTGATTTGTAGAGTAACAATGAAGACTGTAGGCCAAGGCTGGAACAGTGATGCAACAGAGGTGAGAGTTTTGAAAGTTACCCGGAGGCCAGTGATATAAGACAATCGATATGAGCACGCCAGGTCAGTCGAGAGTCCCAAAGTACTCTAAGGTATTTAGCGGGAGTTGTAGTGGGGAGCCAAGGAACATTGTTCCTGTAGAGACACAACGGAGTAAGCGGAGTATATCGGCGAAGAGTGAACATTTTAGCTTCGGTTTTCTGAGGGTTCAAAGAGATCCTTCAAGTGTTGAACCAATGAGTTAGCCGATCTTAAGAGAGCTGTACTACTTGCTACTAGCTAAAGAAGTCGGAGCTAAGTCAGGAATATCAGAAATGTATATATTAAGTAGAGTCGGGGCCAAGATAGAACCTTGTGGTTTTTGTTTCTGAGCTTCTATTGTCTCTCACAAACTTAGAACAAAAACGCATAGATTTTTAGGCACGCTTATATTGGGTGCAGATAGACGTACGCCTAAGTGATTTGAATACGCATTTTGATGTAACTAAACAGGAGTTTAGAGTGAAACAAATATACAGCAAGTGTGTTGCTTAAGACTTTGTGACTCTTACAGGACATTTCAGAGTTTAATGAAATATATACAGTTATTTCTGCCGCAAGAAAAGGGATAAAATCGGGAACGATCGACTTTTCTTGGATTAAGTTTTGATATGCCGATACTCGGTGGTAATGCCTTGTGTTTGAGACAGTCAGCTGCGCTCAAACGAGTCCGTCAAGTCACAGGACACGTTTTGAGGTCCTCCCTCAAGATGGCAGCTGCTGGCTTCTGCTTCTGCTGCTTTCTCCAACGCTACTCGACGATTTTTTGAGACGATGTGTGCCTCGGCTACATCAGGAACTTATGAACACACATGAGCAAGGACTCATCTGTGCTGAATTGGCTACAGGGGTCGGAGATTCAGGGTCAAGTGGACAGGTCGGAAGCTCAAAGTAGACGTCGGAGACACAGTCATAAATACCTTTTATTGTTGCCACACGTACATGATCGTCAGATACTGTGGATATCTGTTGGCTAATGTCCTCGGCTTGCTGGATTTTGCAGGAACGAATACCTTTTTTAGCCCTCGCGGTCGGATTTCACTTTCTCGTGTTTCTCACACGCGGACTCTACGGCCATTTTAAACGCAAGGATCTAAACTCGACTAGCGCAGATTTTGCCTGTTATGGTCAGTCGACAAGTGGGGTTTTCTGTACGTTTTCCGAAATATTTATACTGAACTAAGCCTCCCCGTGGCGTCAGCTCATCTAAAACAGCATTGGCCGAGTTTTCGCACTACACATAGCGTTGGTGGTGTTCTGCCTTCTGATAGGCTGCCAAACATCGGCTGATGCCTATTTGTTTCCCGGTTTCTCACACTTTCTTTCAAAACAGACGTGACTCTGGGTCCTTGAACCCTAGCATATACAAAAAATGCTCCCGTTAGGGTCGGCTGACAATGGTTGCCAGTAAACAGTCATAAAACTCTCCCATTTACAGAACTTCAGCTGCCAACAAGCCGAGAACATTTTACATGTGTACAAATATCTGAAAAATGGTATATGTAATTAAACCATACATAAGACTTAATATACGTAAATAATGTACAGACAATATATGTGATTATATAATAATTATTTCCAGGCTGGACGGAAGTTTCCGCCTCATGTTTTACTATATTTCACTAAGAATCCTAATTGGTGAAATAGTTGTACTTACTTCTAAAAATATATGCCGCTCACTTCATCACTCTCGCATTGCAGTGTTCATTGTTATCTGTCACATTTACCAAACTCACATTTCAGCTACCGTATTAAGCAGGTTTCTTGAAGATGAAAGATCTCAAATACGGGGCTGTTAAAGCAGTCTGGAAAAAAGATAAGATGAAATTCCAAATCGATTAATAAAGTAGAAGAAATCTAAGAGCTCCTTACCCAATGTACGCGTTTAAAGAAGGCACACACAGAGGAATGCTTCCTTATGAGATTGAACCCAGCACTTTGGGTGAAAAGGAAGCAAAAGGAATTAAAGGAAAGCTTGTTAGCGGAGATTTTACTTTCCCTTTGTCCCGAGAAACTCTGATTGCCTTTGTTCTACATTTGTTTCCATTCCCTACTGAACAAAGACGTTTTTCAGCCTTGACCCCAGCTAAAAGCCTTCGCTTGAACTAAAGCTGCTGTTAATATCCGTATAGTCTACTATGCTAATGATTATGAACGTATATTGCTCGAGCTCTGTACGCAGCTGTTGCATATTCTCACATCGTTACCAGTTCACATACTTCAGATGTTTATTTCCTTGTTCTATAGAGAGAAATCGTCTGGTGCTTGAGTTCAATATTCTCATCAATAATAAGAGAGATTTTATGAAATGAGTGGGCGAAGTAATACATACAGTGCTGTTATTAAATAACCCATGCAATCTGTTACTTTCGTTGACAATAACGTCCTTTTAAACACACTGGACTATTAGTAGACGAATAATTCCGTATGTTAGAATACGAGGGTCGCTTGATAAGTCTGGTTAATTATCATGAAGGGATGGAAACTTTTTATTGCAACTTTGTGGATGGTAACCTTGGTTATTCAAAAGATTGTACAGAAAAATTGAATGTGCTGCAGTATACAGTTCATTGTAGACAGCCTTCTAAACATGTTAGTGTGATAGCCACGATTGAAAATGGGGGAAAACAGCTTCGTGCTGTTATTAAACATTTTCGTGGAAGGGCAGGATTACCGCACATGTCAAAACTGAGTTAGATGAAGTTCATTGGACTCTGCGCCAACATTGAAGGCCATTTACTTTTGGATCAATGATGATGACGATGATGATGATTGTAAAGGGGTAGTGACAGCCTTTGCGACTTCTCAGCATTACGGCCTAATACGAGGGCTATCCAGAAAGTAGATTACGTTTTCGTCTGTTTCCGCAAGGGGCGGGGTTAGCGCGGCCATCTTGGGGTCAGAGCGTTGCGCAGCTCAGTCGGCATCTAGCCGTGCTAGTGAGAGGTTCGTGCTGTGCTCCGTTCAGATACTGTGACGGTTTGAAATGTCTGCGTTAATTGAAAATCCCGCGAGCTGCGAGGTGCGTGCAGTAATAAGGTTTCTGACTGCAAAAAACTGTAAAACGATAGAAATCTATCGGCAGCTTTGTGAAGTGTTTGGGGACAACATTATCACTGAAGGTGGAGTGGGTCATCAGATTTAAAAATGGCCGAACCAATGTTCATGACGAAGATCGAAGTGGGAGACCCAGCATAGTGACTGCCGAACTTGTCGAAAAAGTCGATGCTAAAGTCCGTGAAAATCGAAGGTTCACAATAACGGAACTTTCTTTGAGTTTTCCACAAATTTCGCGAAGTTTGTTGCACGAAATCATCAGCGAAAAGCTTGGTTACCACAAGTTTTGTGCAAGATGGATTCCAAAAATCTTGACAGAGGACCACAAAAATCAGCGAATGGCTGCAGCGTTGAACTTTTTGGACGTTTACCATAAGGATGGTGACTCTTTACTCGATCGCATCGTTACTGGTGACGAAACATGGGTGAAACACGTGAACTGTGAAACGAAATTGCAATCAATGCAGTGGGGGCACACAAGTTCTCCCCAAAAACCCAAAAAATGCATGCAAACAATGTCGGCAAGGAAGATGATGGCGACTGTTTTTTGGGACAGAAAAGGTGTGATTTTGGTGGACTTCCTGGAAAGAGGCACTACAATAAACTCTCAAAGGTATTGCCAAACTCTCCAAAAACTCAGAAGAGCCATTCAAAACAAGCGCAGAGGAATGTTGAGCTCTAAGATCTTGTTGATTCACGACAACGCCCGGCCCCACACGGCAAATGTCACTCGTGAAGTTCTTGAATCTTTTAAGTGGGAGTTGTATCCTCATCCGCCGTACAGTCCCGACCTGGCACCGAGCGACTTCCACCTATTCCCAGCAATGAAGAAGTGGCTGGCTATGCAGCGTTTTGATGACGACGCACAGCTGCAAGAAGAGGTAACGAAGTGGTTGAAGGCGCAGGCGGCCGAATTTTTCGACGAAGGAATTTCCAAGCTCGTACATCGCTACGATAAATGCCTTAATTTGAATGGTGGCTATGTCGAAAAGTAGTATTTGAGTGTGGCTTTCATCTGTATATAATAAAATTTGTTTCCTATACTTTGTTTACTTTTTATTCCAAAACGTAATCTACTTTCTGGATAACCCTCGTATATCTATTGCGCATTACCCTACTCTACAAGTCCCAGCTTATATTAAGACTATTAAAGAAAGCCTATACGTTTTTAGAGTGCTAGTAAGTCAATCTGTCCTGGAGTTGGAAAACCCGACTCCAGCTGCCTTAATCTTTTCCAGGCAATGGCTTCACACTCACAAAGAATGTGTCTTGCCGTTTCCTTTACTTCTTTCCAGAATCTTCAAATATTCGTTCCAATCTTACCCATCTTATAGAGATGATCCCTTAGAGGGTAGTGTCCAGTTAGAAGGCTAATTATTACCTTAACTCCTGTTTGTTGAGAGCGAGCTTCCTCTTGGATCTCTTTGCAGAGCGTTCAATGAACTCCTCTGTATGTATGTGTATGTATGTATTCATTGACTGCAATTGGGTACTACCCAGTGGCAGAGTTAAGAATACAGATCAAATTAGAAATACTAGATTTACAACAATAACACAGTAAACAATACAAACATGATATTAATTTACTTTAGTCACTTAAAACATATCTAATTACTTCTCTATTTACATATTATATACCATTATAATTCAAAAGTTAAACTATAAACCATATAGATTTTTTCTAAATTTCTTCAGCGACAGGGGACAGCCCTGAAAGACTGCTACAGGCAATTCATTCCATTCTTCAATGGTTCTATTAACAAAAGAAAATTTTCCTACGTCGGTTCTGTATCTTCTACCCTTAATTTTATACCTATGATCGTTTCGTCCATAATAATCCGGATTATCTAACCTTACACTAACGTCCACCCATGCCTTTACACCAGCATTAGCCTTGAATAATGCTACCAACCTATGTTTTTTACGCCTAATTCTTAATTCCTCCCATTTAGTCTCATCTCCTTTTATAGGCCCAAAAGACTTGCCTCTTTTTATGAATTTTATTGCCCTCTTCTGTATTTTTTCTAATGGATCGATTTGGTTAGCTCTATACGGGTCCCAGCATGCTACTCCATATTCCATAACCGGCCGCACTAAGGCCTTGTAGGCAATTTCCCTGGACCTAGCGCTCCCCTTTTTCAATATTCTCATTACGAAATGTAATGCCTTCCACGCATTCCTAGATGTGGAATTTATTTGTTCGTCCCATCCAGCATTACTTGCCAGGTACACTCCCAAGTATTTGCAGCTGTCCACCTGTGGAATTTGCACCCCTCCCATGTGATAGTTAACAATAATTTTGCCCTTAGTTCTACTAAAAACAATGGACTTACTTTTCTTGGCATTAATTGACATTTTGTTAGCCGCAGCCCAATTACAGATTTCATTTAAATCATCCTGAAGAGCGGTTTCATGCACTGTATTCCTAATTTTATTATAAATAATACAATCATCTGCAAACAACCTTATCTGGCAGTTAATATTAACAGCAATGTCATTAACAAAAACGAGAAACAGTAAATGCCCTAGTACTGATCCTTGCGGCACACCCGAACTTACAGTTCCACTATCGGACAGCTCTTTACCTACTTTAACTTTTTGCGTTCTTCCTTTCAAAAAATGTTTAACCCATAATACTACGCGTTTGTCAATTCCTGTATTAGCTAGCTTACAAATAAGTAAACTATGTGGCACTACAATTTATGATCCTGCTTTGGAATACTTCCCCAATAGCGATTGACTTTCTTGTGATATAGCCACTTGGTACTTAGTGATTCACAATCAGCTCTAATCGCTATTAATGATAAATACAACTTAAATTCATTAGCACATGAAATCAGAACCCTGCTTCAAAACCATCCAGGACATATTTCCATGGGAAGGCTTAAAGGACACAGTGGAATTTTAGGTAACGAGAGAGCTGATTGCTTGGCTAAGAAGGCTGCAGAACCCAATCTTCCTGTGACATACCCTTTATGTCCTATTTCTACTGTAAGGAGAATAATACATCAACATATTCTTGAAGAATGGAACCAATAATGGCTAAAAATTCCAAATGGAAGTTAAATAAAACATTATTTTCCCCTAGTGTATATGAAAGAAGAAAATGTGAAACTCTTGTACCAAATTTTGTTTTGACACAATTTTTAAGTGGACATGGTAAATTTGGTGAATATTTATCACGCTTTCACTTAACATCCAACTCCGGGTGCATGTGTGGTGAAGAATTTCAAACTGTGGTTCATCTCCTTTTCTGTTGTCCCATTTTCTGGAGAGAAAGACAAGAATTAATATTCAACCTAGACTCTCTAGGAACTGAATTCTCTGCTCCGTTCACATCTTTGCTAAGGAAGCCACAACAGTATAAGTACTTCATGATGTTTATAAACTCGGTGTTTAAACGTCTGAAATAGTATAAATTAATATCCATTAGATTAAAATATCATTTCTTCCCTCTAGTATTGAAAATATTTTTGTTAAAATTGTATATTTTTATGTATAAACTCCAACCCTAATATACCACTGTGTAAAATAGGGTTCAATAAATCTGGATAAGAAATGGGTAGAATTATACTCAAGTGAGCTCAGAGTCCATAGAGCTTACACTACTCCACATTCATCTTTCAGAATAGGGAAAATTCGCTGTAAAAGAAACCTTATCTAGATAACTCAACCTGACTGAGGTTCGAACTAGGGATCTCTTGAATGTGTGGAAGACACGGTACCACCACGCTACAGAGGTGGAGGACGACTACGAAAGTTTACCGCAAAATGAATGTGTGTCCACTCCATTCCACAATTCACCGTATGTGTTAGGCCCCCCCCCTTTGGAATATTGAAAGACAGTCATTGGATGACGTCACGAGCCGGAAATACGTGCCTCGTTGTAGCAGACTGTTTTTCAGACCCTTGTTTTGACAGATCTAGAAATTTCGACTTCGACAATGTTGCATTCCTTTCATTCGAAATGTTTTGATTTCCAAAGCGTTTTTCCGTGACTGGGAGATAGTGGAGCAAAATCCAGCCTATCAGTTCAGTTCAATTGTGTAGCTGTGAGTCGGACAGTCAGGGCAGTGCTAAAGTGTTAACTGTCTGAGAATCGGCAAGCAGTGAATATGTGTCAGTCTGCAAACTGAGGTTAAGTGAGCGTTGAGGAGCTACAAGCAGCGCCAGTTGTGCTACCACAAAGACATAATAAATGACAGTTCTACGGAAAGATCTATGTATTTGTAAAATGTAAAAGCTATTGTAAGTTAGCATTATAGTGATAAATAAAAGAGTCTATTCCAAATGTCTTCTGTCTTTTTGTCACTATATTATGAAGCCTATAATATTGACCAGAGATCTGGTATATGATCTCTTTAGAAGTGATTATAAAACAGCAGAGAGTAGTGCTATTTCGTTTAATACACATTTAATAAAATTAGCATGTGAGACAGAAGGAAACATTTCCATTATCCAAGTCTCCAAGGACTGCCTTAAAACCTAATTCCCATTTATTATTACACGTGAATGAATGAATGAATGAATGAATTAATTAATTCCTGTATTTCCTTAAGTGGAGCATAGTGCCTTTGCAACCTAGAGGCCCGTAGGCAATGGGTTGAAGATCAGAGGTTTCCTGATCTGAGAGATTCCAAAATGAGTGATCAGTCCATCGCCGGAAGTGAAGGTACTAGATGAGGTGATAGGAAAGATGATGATGGAGCAATCGGTGGAACGCTGATGGGGGAAACCGGAGAAAACCCGTCCAAGTGATATCCATCACAAATCTTACTTTATGGGCACCTGAGATCGAATCCGGAACACCTCAGCGAGAGCCGAGTGGTCTAAGTACTCAGCCATGGCGCGGCCATTATTAAACCTTTGCTGCACGAATTATTACTTATGCTGGTCTTGCTTTACTTGCTAAACCGGTTCTCATACGGCTTTCTGCGGTGCCTCAACGCAATCGATTCGAATTGCCATGATGTTTGGACTGGTCACCCATTCAGAGTTCAACGTTGTGAGATTGAACCTCAGAAACTGCAGTCAAATGGGCCTATGGTTAAGGATGGGGAGGGCCCAAGTAAAATAATTGGTGTGATGGCATGCTTGGATGTTGTCAGGGTATCATTTGACTGCAGTTGGTTGGATTTTTATGCTAAAAATAAACTAAAATGTACTTGTAAAAATTATATATTGTTTACAATTCAAAGGTATTAAAATGTTGTGTGTATAATTGACAAAGGCCAGTACAATATTATAATAACAAAAAAGACACACTAAAAATTATTCAAGATGAATACAGCCTAATGCTGCCTCAAAGAACCACCATGCTTTAAGGGGTTATGTGTAAGCCTTATATGTTAACAGAACTACACATTTTATACATTCTAAATTTCATGCCATTGTAAAACTCTTATGCCTTGGGGGACGAGAGAAAATATTACGGATTCAATTTCAGAAATTTGGCAAAAATGTATCAGTTTTTTCATGAATAAAGGAATACATTTGACATGAATTTTTTATGTTATTTTCCAAAAATTATGCAGTAATTATATGATAGCTTCATATTTGCCATAGAGCCACTGCATGTGTAATCGAATTTTCATTCAAAAGTTTACGATTTTGCTATAGATAAATAAATTCAGAGAGTTTGCTTTATTATTAATAGAGATAACAGACGGATGTTGTTAAGCTTTCGATACCTCAGGGTAAAACTTGGCATTTGTTTGGACAAATCGCTGTAATGTGTGAATACTGCCTTCAGGTAAAATAATGAACAAAGTCCATAATAAATGTTTTCGTGGATAAACGTTTTCTTTTTTAAAGCCATGGGAAATGTTTGTATAACAGAATGAAAAGAAGATAGAAATGTAGTTGATAAGCATTTATGCTATTTTATTATTGTATTCACTGCGTTTCAAAGGGTTGTAGAACCAGATTGGCCAAACTACCTCCATTAACTTTATGGAAAATTCATCAACCGGAAATTATGTCGTATTGTTACATTTAAGGGTGAAAAGAGGCCCTATGCATACCCAGCGTAGCGTATTGATCAGCTCCAACTTGACATTTGGAATGAATAACAAAGCGACACCCATTCTCTCTGGCCATAACTTACTATCTTGTTATGATCAAAATGTTCAGCTTTCCAAACCGCACTAAAATGAGCTGATGCTCACTTGATTAAAATGCAGAAATTCAGGACGAGGTTAGACATTTTACTGCGCTGTAAACTTTAATCGGGTTACAAGTTGTAATTCCGTCGTGTGAAAGGTTACTCTGCAATTACTTCAGCTCAGCATTTACTACCTGAAGTTGGGGTGAACTGATGAATCCTCGAGCTGTTAATGAATATTATCTCTAATTGGACATTTAACATTTTATTGCGTTTTGTAGATAAGGATTTACGACAAGGGCACGGATATCCCCATGTCGTATGCTGTATTGTATTTCTCTTGGGACGCAATTCATGTACAAAGACAAATCAGAAATTAAAATCTAGCTGTGGTGTGTTACATTCACTAGTCTCTGTAAGTATCCTATTGTTTATTTTATATAATTTACTCGGAATTGGCTAGTGCAAAAACGATTTATTAGGTCCTTTAAACGAGATATAGGTACATTTTTATTTTACTTTTGTCCCACGTTTTATCATTTACAGGTATACAAAGTTATAGAACATTTATTGTGAATGACGAGGACTACCTGGAAAATTCTACATGTTATATTAATGAAGCGATATATTTAGAAATTAATATGATGTTTACGTTCACATGACTTTCTCAATCTATTCTGAAACCAACTATTCCTACAATGTTGATGGTTTTGTATTTATTTTCTTATAGGTTAAAGGAGGAGGAAAAGGTTGTCTTAAGCGAAAGTGAAATGTTTTTATAGTTAATAGCGTGATGGATTTGACAGACCATTCTCTTTACGTGGCAGAACAAAAAACAAACGAATAATTCTACTGAAACTTTTATTTGAGAAAAGTATAAGTATTCGAAAACTCAAAGGAATAAATGGCATATGTCGGAAATGATTAACTTAAAAAAAAATGTATTTGACGTAGGTTGTGTGCTTTAAACTTATCCACATTTTTGTACAGTAGGATTTTGTCCATATCTTAGGGTTTACCAGTTATGAAAAAATATTCCAGAATGAAGGCACCTAAGTAGATCTGCCCAGAAAAATCTAGATGTACATTTTATTTGTCGCAAAAGTATCTTCAGAAATATGATATTTTGATCAAAAACGTTAGAAGCGTTTTTGAGAAAATAAACAATTTCAAATATTTTTATGCAAAGAGTAGGTTTAGATGCGGAGATTTACTTGAACATCTTGGTTATGCAATTTGGAAGATGTCAATCCTAAGTAAACACACACACACACACACACACACACACACACACACACACACACATACACACACACAGACACACACACAAACACACACACACACACAAATAGCAACCTTTTTATTCAGGGTACATCAAAACACTATTTTCGGCGAAAACTCACTATGGAATGTTTAGTATATGCACAGTATATTTTGAGGTTCTAAGGCTTTCCTTTTGAGTTAAGGTGTTCACCTAAGTTCTTTATGTAAACCGTTTTCTAAAACACGTTATAACATAACCAGTATATCCGTGGTTCAAATCCCGGCCATGGCATTGAATTTTTCAGGTTGACTCAATCCACGTTATAACATTTCTTCGTAGTTATATGGAATTTCATATTGGTGCACCACTTCCTTTACCAAATACTAAGTTAGATGTCTCCTCGCCAATGCGTTAAGGTTGCGTTCTTGGTCCCGAGTTTGATTCTTGTGATTTCCCTGGATCGTATTCACTTTTTAGATGCCTTCCTTACATACTTCATTTCCCCAATATTCAGAAGTTTTTACAGCAATTTTTAATTTACGATGAATTGAGTACATCGCCAGAACACCTGAATAAATGAAACATACGCATACATGACTCATACATCTGTGTTTGCTTTAAAGTGTAGACATCCTCAGTGTAAACATCGTTAGGAATATCCATAATGTTTTTTATCCTTTACATCTTAAAATGAAAATAATACCTATAGTTAAGTTTGCTATCTTATCAGTTTTTAACGATTCATTTGTTAATTTGTTATTTATTTATAAAACTAATTTAAATTAATTTTGTCATATTTCTTATAATTAAGAATAATGATGATATAATAATTATAATTATGATAATTATTAATGATGATGATAAAGCGTATATTTGGTCTTTGTGAACTCTTAGATAAGCCTATAATTATTTTAACTGTTTTAGTGTCTAATGTAATAAAATACCGTCTAAAGGTTTTGGTTAGTTAGATAATAAGTAGGAGGTCTTTTTAAAATTAAATATTAATCATTCAGCTTAAAATATGTGAAATAATTGTAATGGAAATGAAATATTACGAGTAATTCTAAAACAGTTACCATTACCTAAGCAAAAATTTCAATAAAACATGGAAAAAATCATTTTTCTTTGTGTTCAAGTGTGATTTTTCCACCTAACAGCAAATGAAAGCACTGATAAGCAGATATTTCTGTAATACAAAGTGAAGAGAGCTTATAACATTTTTAATGTACTCAGCCAGATATACCTCTATTCCAAAGTGTCAGAGCTATCTCTTCCAGATCGCCCTAGGACATTCACTGTCAAGTGGGAGTAATTAACATGATAATTATTCTAGAAAATAAGAGATGTAGAAAATTTCATGTTGATGCCTGCTAACTTTAAAGATAACACATGATTTATAAAACTTGTGCATAGTTATAATAGTGGTAACATAAACGCACCTAGCTGCATACCATTTGTAGCCAGGGAGTAAAGGCTTCTAGATTATTTTTGAAATTAGAAGAGTGGGCGTATTTAATGATTAATTTAACTACTATATGATATTGTTAATTTTTGTTTGCCTTTAGAGCTTCTTATTTTTTTTTGGGGGGGGGGGGGGGTTAAAGCAACAATAAATACAGGATAACTCCTACTTATTTTAATATACTTGTGGAGATCAAGCTTAAATATTTTCATTAAAATTGGAGTAAAGGTGGTGCAAAAGGAGAAATATAAGTTTTGAAAAGCGCCTACTTGAGAATAATAAAAAATATGACAAGGTGTTGGTTTGGATGCTCAGTTACAAAAGTTATATATGATGGTGTACACATTTTTGTCCTACGTACCGTTCGTTTCAATGCTGCGTTTCGTCAACATGTGTAATGGTTCAAAGTGCAATTGCTGCTAAAAATCGAATATTCGAAACGTTCCTTTACTTCTGATCAAAACTCACTCTCCAGGACTATTAGAATTTAGCCACCGTTCTTCACACTGGAAGCTCAACTTTTAGTCGCTAATTCTGTTAAATGAGTCTTGTTTCGGAGCACAGTTTCAGAGCCACCGTAGTGCTAGAGATGCAAACAAAAAGTGCAAAACTAAGTGAAGCTGGGCGGGAAAGATCAATGACGGACGCTATATAGGACTAAAGACTTCAAAAAGCGGCCGGCCCTTAAGTGTGCGTGAAATCTGTGTAGGTAGTGTGCGTCGTGTGTCGGAAGCTTGCATTTTCATGTTATAAGTGGTCTGTGCAGTAAGGAGACATTTAATAATTTACAAAATTATGTAGCTACAACTAAAGACCTGAAAATTAGACTAATTGTTAGAAGTAGAAGGAGAATTGTGACTTTGTGGTGATGGCGGCGCCGACGTCGAGAACAAGGAGTATCTGCAACACTGGGGACCGAAGACCAGCCGTGGGACGCCAGCGAAGACCAAGTGGCGCATGTTGGGGGTGTGGCCAGCCGGGACACCTGGAGAGATACTGCTCACACCAGGTAGAGCAGCCGAAAAACGAGTAAGTGCCGTCGTGGCGAGGGACACGTCAGCGCCATCACCACCATCCCCTAGAGTGACACTGCGTGCCGTCATCACCACAGTTACAATTGCAGAAATTCAAAACGCTCTTTATTTCCGTAGAAACACACTTTGGTCAACCCTTATAGTAGCAGAATTACGTAACATACACAAATACAACGCTCAAGGTCGTTGATTACAAACAAAAGAGTTCACTCTCAAAACACAGCTGTACGCCGACGATTCTCAACTTCCAATTCGACTCTCCTCACTGGCAAGGCGCGGCCTTCTTTTTATACGTCCATTAATATTTCTAGACCATTCTGGAATGCTCTGTAACAAACAAGAAATCGAAACTTCCAGTCAGCTATCTGTCTATTTATGTGCTTCGGTTTATCTCCGCGCTGCACTATCTGTTTGTGCGCCTCGGCCGCGCCTCCTCGCAACAAATGCGGTCGGCGACGGTATCAATTGTTGTATTTTTTGTGTTTACTTAATGTCGATAAATAGATAAGGAACACAACATTGTAGCTAATATTAGACCTATTGCACCTGTTAAGCCTCCAGAACAAAGCTTAATGAGGTGAGACATTACAAAGAACGGCTGGTAGACGCAGCTCAGTGGGGCTCCTAACGTTTCCATGTTGAACATTTTCAGCTGCGCTCCAGACAGCTGTGTGTGATCCCTACCGTACAATGCTGAGAAATTATGCCTTTATGCTCTTGCGTAGCCTGGACTTATTTTCAGGTACACCCAAGTATACTCTGTACCCATTGTTTGGCACATAGTCGCACGTAGAACAGAGATGATACCATCAAACTCTCCAACGAGTACAGGCATGCGCATGGAGATAGTCCCCTTGTAAGGTAATTAGGATTCTATGACAACTATCGACAAAGTTAGCTCAAGATTTAGTAAGCAGCTAAGGCAAAGAAAATTAGACATATAAAGGGCATTCTTAGAATTTAGTAGAAAAGTGTGTTTTAATGGCGAATGGGAAGCTTCGAGTTTAGCAACGTGAATCGTTGATGGGAGTAGCCATGATGAAGGAGTGACTTACGTTAATAATATAGTATTAGTCGTGTTCAAAAATAGAAACTAATAATAGCGGATACATCTATGGGATGCTACAAGTTTATTTGAAGTAACTTAGGCATACATATTGTCACCCAATTAGCGGAAAGCACAACCAACGACAGCTGAGAAGGGACCAGAGGCAGTCGAGCCACACCCTCCCATTAATCTCAGTCACTAACTGAGGAGTTGATTAGGGGAGTGTCACTTGTCGCTGGCCGCCTCTTTCCCCTTCCCCTGTCCTCTGGAATCTTCGCGATAATTCACTGAAACCAGAGACTTCTAGAAAACAGTGATATCCCTATAAAAAGGGCTGCAGTGAGTGAATTGAGTCAGTCAGTCAGTGCTTGGCAAGTAGCGAAGTAGCGCCCCGTTAGTGAACGGACGAGAAGACTGTGTGCGTGCAACGGAAGAATTTACGTAATTGTGAGCGTACAGTGGAACTGCAACGGACGAACTGGTGAATTGTAATTGTGTGCATTACGTAATTCTGTGTAATTGGCAAGTGTTCAACTGTAAGTTGGTGGAAATAAAAAACATTGTTGAGTTTGTGTAATTGGACTTTTCATTTCACGAACCCACAAAGTCACAATATTTTGTAGAGTAAGTTCTAGTAAAGCTCCTACGATTTACACAGCTTATACAGGATTTCATGAAGAAGACTTCATAGACTCTTCCCACTAAAATTCAAAATTTAGATTTATGAATTATGAAAATTTCTTAAATTTATGCTATTCAAATCAAAATTGTTAAAATATATTTTGGGTAAATAAACTATTTTGAAAACGTTTTCTATAAATTGAAGTTTGAGATGGAGGAGTTTTTTTTTTTTAGTTATGCTGTTTATCCACAGACTTACACGCGTATACATACCATAAGTATTTTTTAAAAAGGGTGCTGAAACAATTTGTTTCTGATGAAATATTAATGTCACTTTTTGAATGTAAAACAATGATTCTTTTATCTATTAGATCTGTGGTAGAAGTATGGGCCACAATTTTGGCACTTAAGTAGACGTAAGTTGTTGAAGAATGCCTCTAGCCAATCTCGGAAGAAATGCTCGAGAGCCCCTAAAATATCTTCACTACGTAAGTTGGAAGCTTTAGAAAATATTCAACAAAACGTCCGCTAGTTCCACAGAGAATAGCATTTTGTTTGCAGTGCCTTTTTCATTTCGTAGCAAAACCTTAAACAGGTTTAATCAAGATCTGAAGCGGCCTACGTCTTGTGAAAAAGTGGCTCGGCCGGAACTGCCTTTAATAAGGCTGCTGCAACAAAGAATGGCGACAGAGTAATGCAGAAGAAAAATTGAAGAACGCGACTGGAAGAAGTGACAAAAACTAGGAAGGCAAGAAATTGCTAGGGTAAGATACCCGATGATGGTGCACCGATGTGTTTTAGGCAAGTGATTTTCTGTAACAGAGTCCCCGCTGTAGCTGCATTAAAACAGCATCATTCAAAAAAGGCATTTCCTACATTCTTATGGCTTTCTCCACCTACTTTTATATAGTTCTACAAATTACTTCATCGAAAGCTTATTTATTTACTTCATGTCAATGATTCCGTGCATTACGATTAAATATTAAAAAATTTGGGGTAAATATATTATGAATCTAGCGGTCTTCTATTATAGGCAAAGCAGTTTTTGTTTATTTTGTTTTTAAGATGTTAGGCCAGTAAGAGCTGATGTTTCATATTTCATGCATGTTTATGTTATAAATATGAAGCTATTCTATGGAAGTCATTTATCTTTAGAAATTATGTCACCAGAAGTACTGTATTTGATATTATTGGCAAGAAATTGGACCATGTATAATGAGGTTATCATAAGCAGTTCAAATAGGCATAGATATTAAGTTACTATTTTAATAATATTTCTTAATGACATAGTTTAATAATTTATTCAACTTAGGAACTGTTTGTAAAATTCCGCTAATTTGCACTAGAATTTGTGGCTTGAATTAAATTGATGTCCAACAATATTGTCCAGATTTGTCATAGTTTTATTTTTATGAGCTCGACATCGCAATGTCGCTATGTTGGTGTTCAAGAAAATAGAAACTTTTTGTATAATATGTAATAATAATGTATAATAATGCATTGTTTAATTTCTTCCTAGGACTTAGAATGTTGCAAAACGCGGTGTAATTATTTTGCTTAAAATATCAGCCGTTTAAAATATTTGTATAATATCTGTGATTAATTTGTTAAAGTTCTCTTCATTACACTGGGCTACAAAATAATTTTTGAATGTTTCGAGCACTTCATGAGGCAAATCCTACTAATTTTGGGTTCAAAAACGAATATCACGGAACATTTGTATTAGCTCTAGTTTCTATGATATACACAATATGGAAGTATTACATATTAACGGATTGAGAGAAAAGGATACATTTTAATTACATACATGCTAACAACAATGAAAGTGCATTTGATTTTTTTAACTGGTAATTACATGCTAAGGGTTCTAAATTGCTGGGAAAATACTTCGCAGATAGTCGTGTCTGAAGAGAATCATGTGGTGGCCTATTGACTTCGTCGTCTTTTAGCTTGCCTCTTGTGATGGAGTTCCGCAGAATCCCTATACAAGGATCAACAGTAATCCGCAAGCATTACTTCATTCCAACGGCCCTGATATCTTTGTTCCATAACAGAAATGTCCTGATGGAATCTCTCCCCATGTTCATCACTAACAGCTCCACAACTAGGAGGGAAAACGTCTAAGTGAGAGTGAGAAAATTGATCTTAAGTGACATTTTGTATCCAAGGTTACAGTATTTTTACAGGAGCACTATCACCAAATGCTTGTAGTTCTCATCTACGGTATTTTGACTGGTGTGCCAACTTCCCCCAAAAAATCCCCCAAATTTAAAATCATCGATCTAAGAAATCAAGAGTCACTTTATCTTCAAAACAAGAGCTAATCTATCACGTTTATGGAGATTTTTGAATTCAGCAGATGGAAATACATGTAAATTCACTATTTTTAAGCCCAAAACATTTTCATTATTGCCCAGTTTTATGAATTACTTTGCTGAACTTTCATGGATAGACAAACCTTATTTCAAGAAGTAAATTAAAGTTCATTAATGCACACAAGTTATTTCAAATAAAATATTAAGTCATTAAACATTTCCGAGATGTGAAGTCTTTGTTATTCGTTTGAATTTTTAAATGCTTATACCTTTTCAGTTGCTACTCGCTTTTTATAGTGTTCATGCAAAGAACATGAAATTTTAAAGCCAGTATACAGTATCACGTTTTTAAACAATTTGACTTCGTCTTTACTGTTTTGTTTTATTTGTTCCAATTATACCCCGCCTTTAACTCCAATGGTCATATTGGTGGCCGTTCTCCTTTGGAACTTATCGAAGGTGTTAACTCGTACTCATTGGGTTTTAAGCATTAGATCACGTACACATTCGCACTCTCATTCATACTTCCAGATTCTGGGGAAGATGAGGAATTACCTTGGTTGGAGAGAAATCCCACCCCACCGCCGGGAATCGAACTGGGACCCGGCAGGCAGGAGATCCACCGATAGAGCTACGGGAAGAAACCCTAATATATTCCTCTTGTCCCTACAGCGAAATATGAAAGTTCATCTGGTATAATAATAAATAGAAGAGGAAGCATTTGTATGAATAGTTTGTGGAAGATTGGGTTCAGAAAGCTATGCGAATACACCATATCAGTATTTTTATTACTTTTTCAGTGCAACAGAACGTTTTTTAAATATACGTTACCATTCAGCTACATTACTATATCTCAGGCAGGTATATGTGTAACCTGATATTATGGCTCGGGTTCAACAGGTAGAGTGACCCGAGTTTCAAATATTTACTCCAGATTACTTCCGTGTTTTGCTTAACAAGTAGATCTCCAAGTTGAGAACACGCACAAGGTCTCTCCGTCACTGCCAGAAACCCCTTAGAGGGTCTTATCACCTCACTGCACAGTAACTCTGTCTGCTTATTTACTCCTTTTCAACTGTGTTCGAAGTTATCTATCCGGTTTGAAGTATTTTCTAAATAGACATACTCTGACAAAAGCTACACTTTTAGTTTGTTTCGAAGCAGTCTGTTTAATTTGCTAGATAGAATACGTGGTCATTAAAAATTTAAGCATCTCGTGGAAACGGTCATATGTAGAAGCAACGTGGTACACGTAGAAATAATTCAGAAGAATACAGAGTTAAGACGGCTGTTCAGTAAAGAAATATCACAATTGGTTTTCTGACAACATACCTTTACTCATCCTCATAATTTTGATGGCCCTTCTCAAAATAGTCTCCCCTGAATGCAATGCACTTGTCCCAGCGTTTCTGCCAGTCTTCAAAAACATGCTGGAAACCATTTTTTGAGAGATCCTTCAAAATTGCCTCTGCAGCCTTCACCACTGCTTCTGATGATGGATAATGCCTCCAACGAAGGCGTTTCTTCAAGTTAGGGAATAGAAAATGTCACATGGGGCTAAATCCGGATTGTAGGGAAGGTGGGAGATGCACTTCACGTTGATTTTTGCAAGATATTCAGCAACAACATTGGCAATATGCGGCCGCGCATTATCGTGGTACATCATCCAGCCTGCTTTACGTAAATGTGGTCTTTTGCGCCTGCTATGGACTTGCAATGCTTTCAGGACATCCCTATAGTACTGTCCAGATACTGATGTGTGTGTGCAGGTACAACATGTTGATAAACCATTCCATTTGTGTTTACCTTGTTGCCACCTTGACTTACATGACACCCTGGTCTTCGGCTCTGCCAGGTAGCTCTTAACCTCCATGCCTCTTTGTTACTTAATTAGTCCCATTCTTCCCCCTCAACTTCCTTTCTTATATTCTTTACATTTTTGGCCCAATTTTCTTTTACTTTCTGCAAGAACTCACCAATACTTCTTACCTTCTTTTCCTCCCTGCCCTTTAACATTTTTATAGCTACTGTCCTTTTCTCTACTTTCTCCCATTTTTACTCCCAAACCTTTTTTCTCCACATTGCAACCTCATCGCATTCTGCTACATAGTGTTCTATGCTTTCTTTTCACCCACACAATTCACATATTCCCTTTTACCTTCCTCTTAACCCTCTTAGAAACATTATTCCTGTTGTCATCCAAGCTAACCCTTCTCTCTCTTGCCTATTGCAGTAATCTACATATTCTTCTCGTCCCCGATTTATTTTTATTTGCTTGTAAAAACGTAATGATTTCATATTTTCTAGACTTCCCCCAGTTAAAACAGTTGTGGGCGAATGGCGGCTGTATGTCACCCTTCCCAAAATAATAAGTGCATGCATTCAGGCTAGAAAAGGTGACAGTATCACTATATTTTTGTGCAGTTAAATTTCATTTCTTCCTCAAAACTATCCTTAAAATAGCACTGCAAAGTCAGCTTGTACCACTCTACAACAAATGCATTAATAAATAAACAAGTAAGCTGTAGAAGAAGAAAGTTAAACCTGACCCCTCCGTTTAGGGAAAGTTTTAATCTACAAATAAGTATTATTGTGAAGTATATCAGCTATATGTTTCAAGCCATATGGTTCTTTAGTTTGCAGACATGTGAGTTGGTTTTCTTTCTCCATTTTTAATCAGAACAGTTTTTTATGAGTATGGGGTTTTCTGAAATAAATAATAATTTCTCAGGAAGTATTGCAGAGTCTAAATCAGGGGAAGTGGTGGTGTGACTTCAGCTACGTAAGCTCTAACCGCCAAATATGCCCCTAAACGAAAGGCAAGGTTAGCGTGTGACTTCACGACGCTGATTTCTGCTGCCGAAGAGGAAGGAAGTAGTTTGATGTGTTGGGGTTCTTTGCGAAAAGACAGGAAACGTATCGGGTATTAATAGTATATACAACTTAGATCTTTGTTGTTGTAATATTAATGCTGACTGTTTTAATTACACAGTTAGTCACAGTTTATACATAATTACATTTTGGCTCTGTGCTATGAGAAAATGTATAAATTTTCAACTCGTAGTTTATCTGAAGGTCAGCCATTTTATAAAGTAAATAAAATAAAATAAAATAATTTTCTCTGCTAATTAGAGGAGATCCATTCAGCAAAAAATTTCGTGGACATTTTCCTACACTTTCTGTTTCGTTTTTCTTTAACTAGTTTATCAATTACAGGACGTAATGTCTGGGAAATTTGTAATCGAAGGCCGTTTGTTAGATCGTGATTCGACAAGGTACTTCGGGGTTTCGACTTAGCTAATTTGATAACAGAAAAAAAAAATTGTTCGAACACATATGTCGAGCGAAACATACACAATGTCCGTGCGGCAAGTGAATAAAACCTCGGATATCTGGTTTGGGGCACATTCTTGTAAAAATCAGCCAAGCCTCCCTTGTGTATATTTGTCCTTCAATAAATTAAATTTAAATTTTATAAAAGGTTAAATTTTATAAAAGTTTTGTATAATATATGAGAAAAACAAATGACAGCTTCCTTCAAGAAAATTACTGCATAAAAACACATCAGTGAGTTTAGAATACATGCATCCACATCTTCGATAAAGAAAGCTGAGTCTTAGTAAGATCAGATGGGACAGAATTAAACTCTTCTGCCTCATATAGGCTATGACATGCTTTAAAAACAAACTTCAATATTAAATCTGTGCTTTTTTATCCATAACATCTACATACCAATTCCTTAAGCTCATATTCTTTCCATCACTGTATGGTTTAGTATGCATAAGTTTATTTTGTATTACAGGTGACCGCAAAGTGAGATTTATGGTGTACAACACGGCGCTTTGGCGGGTTTTCTCCGGGATCTCCGGTTTCCCCAACATCTCATTCCACCGGTGCTCCATCTTCATCTCATGTATCATCATTGTCATCGCCTGCGGTGCCGAATGCAGTAAAAGCGAGCGTTAAATACTACACATTTCATTTTCATTTTATTTTGTATGAGATGGTTTGATAAGGTAAATTACTCCTATACGCCCGCATCGGTAGCGTAGATGGTAGTGTGTCTGCCTCACGCTCAAGAGGTCCCGAGTTCGAATCTTGGTTAGGGTGAATTACCTGGATAAGGTTTTCCCGGAGTTTTCCCTTATCCTGATAGGTGAACGTCGGGTAACTCCAAGTTCTTTGGACCCCGGACTCATTTGAGCATTATTGCACCCATTTCATTCACCGTCCGATATGACAACGTTGGAGGATGTGAATTAAAAGGAAAACACTCCTATATAGACAAAAGTAAGCTAACTAGGTCTACCTTTAAAACGAAGCATTTTCAGTTGACTTTTTTTTTATTTAGGGACCGCTTTAACTGCTGCTTCTCGACGCTCCGTTCCTTATTGGGAAAGCAAGAGAGATTAATTTTACTCAGAGGATGACATGACATCTTGGCTTTACTATCCTTTCAAAGGAAGCCATGCTAAGTAGCTTTTGCGTCCGAAAAGGTCCCTCGCCCTCCGACGGGTTTGAAACCATGACCTCCGTAACCAAAGGCTCCGCGTTATACCAAGACTACGGTGGACGACAGATGGGAGTGTAGAAACGAAACAAAACATAGTGAAGTTTCGAATACTATGATTTTCGCTGAAGTTATAGCTCCACTAATCACTTGAAGGAACTCATGAATTTGTTGCTACTACTTTTAAGTTAATTTCATGTTTTTAGTCGGAATTGAAGGATTACTTCCTCTATAGTACTTAAGGAAGTACTGCTTTGCACCCAATGGAAATACGATTTTTAATATACTAAAATGTTCGTTTGACTGTGTCTTCCAAACACGAGACTTCCAACTGAAAATATCTTTCAATTTGTTTATTTCCTCAATAATTTCTCTCTTGGTTTTAATTAAAACGTATATTTAAACAATTTCAACGTAATCACCATTGCGATTGATGCTCTTTTGCATGTGCTGTAGCAGTTTTTGTATACACTTGTCATAGCACTCTCCTGCCAAGTTACGCAGGTAGCGCTCAACCTCGATTTTAAAATCATCGTCGGTCTGGAAATGTGTTCCACCCAGGTGTGACTTCAACTCAGGAAACAGATGATAATCACTAAGTGCTAGGTCTGGACTGTAGGAGGGATGGGTGAGGATGTGCCATCCGAACTGGGCCAGGAGATCAGCCTCGCACACACATTGCGATAATGCAAATGTTCGGTCAAAATCCTGTCAATCGTAGTCTTACTGACTTCAGGGATAAGTTCGTACAGCTCGCGGAATGCCACACGCTGATCTTTAAACATTTCTTGCTCCACTTTTGCAATTGTTTTGGCTAAAATAGAAGGCCGACCAGAACGCTGTTCATCATGGACGTCTGTACGTCTGTTTTTGAACCCTCTGACCAACTTTTGCAGGTTTTTGCTGTCCATACACTGTAGCCTATAGACTTCGCATAACTGACGATGAATTTCAGTGGGGGTAGTGCCCTTGGCACTCAAAAAACGGATCACTGTACGCAACTTCCACTTGGCGGCGGAAGTGATAGGAAGCTCCAACGCAAACGGCTGCCCAGCCAAGACTAATGGTTGCAACGGGTTCATTATGGCAGAGATTTGAAGGGCTGGAACCAAGCTAAACGCCAGTGTTGCTGGATCTCCCGTAATAGCGTTCCTCACGGCTCCAGCGCCTTGGAGATCTCATTTAACGGACACGCCTCGTATAACGTGAAGTTCTTATGAATAGCCTGTGAAGTCCTCTTGGTTTTAAATTATTGTTGCGTATTTTTTAAATAGTAAAAATAAAACAAATGTACGAGGATGGGTCAAAAAATAATGCCTCCTATTTTTTTTTTCCTTAAATAAGTAAGTTATGTGAAAGCTTAAAACATGGCGCAATTCCTCAAACCTTCTTCTCCAATTCCCTGCAGTAATAACTTCCTAAGTCAACAGGTGGCAGCACTGCATCCTCTTGCAAAATGGCTGACATCGAAATTTGTATTAGACAGCGTTCTGTGATTGAATTTTTGACTGCGGGAGGTGAAACACCAATTCGCATTCACGAAAGGCTAAAAAATGTGTATGGTGATGCAACGATGGATGTCAGCACTGTTAGACGATGGGTTCGTCGCTGTAACGCAGCTGAAGGTCAAACACCATTGATTGATGAAAAGCGAAGCGGCCAGCCGGTGACTGCAATGACTCCATGCAACATTCAGCGAGTCGATGACATCGTTCGTGGTGATCGCCCGGTAACAACAGGTGAATTGTGTCGCAATACCTCCCTCAGTAAAGGCAGTGTGATGACGATTATTCAACAACTGGGTTACTCAAAAGTTTGTTCACGTTGGGTAGCAAGAATGTTAACTGCCCAAAACAAAGAAACAAGGACAACAATAGCCTTCGAACAGTTGCAGCGCTTCAATTTGGAGGGGGAGGAGTTTCTGGAAAAAATTGTTACTGGAGACGAAACGTAGGTTCATTTTTTTGAACCTGAGTCAAAGAGGCAGTCAATGGAATGGCATCATACAGCGTCACCGAAGAAAAAAGAATTCAAAACTCAGCGGTCGGCAGGAAAAGTTATAGAGACAGTGTTTTGGGAGGCAGAGGATTTGCTTATGATTGATTATTTGGAGCAGGGATGCAAATAAATTCTGTCCAATACGTCAGAGCTCTCAAAAAACAGAAAGCACATCTTCGCCGAGTTCGCCCAACAAAACTATTGCGGATGTTCTTCTTTTGCATGACAATGCAAGACCACACACCAACCGTTACAGCACTGCAGAAATTTGAGAAATTGGGATGGCAAGTCTTACCTCACCCCCATACGTACATACTTCCATCTGTTCCACTAAAGGAAGCTCATCGTGGGATTCATTTTGAGGATGAGGAGGCTGTGAAAACGTCCGTGCGTCAATAGCTTAGGAAGCAAGACCGTGTGTTTTACCACAGTGGAATACATGCCCTAGTTAAAAGGTGGACCAAAACTGTAGAAAAGGATGTAGATTATATTGAGCAGTGACAACTTAATCGTCAGTGCTTTAGTTTTCAAGCTATGTAAATTGGATTCAATTTTCTTGGCCATTAAAAGATGAAAAAAATAGGAGGCATTACTTTTTGACCCACCCTCGCAAATTACGTTAAAATTTACAAAATGTGTCATCCTTTTTAGCATTAACTATTCGGGAGTTATATTTTATTATTTGATTGAACTGTGAAGTACGTTTACTGTTTTCACCGAAAATCAGCTGTTTTTTATTTTGCTCTAGTCATAAGCTGTATGGAGTTTCAAACCATCGTATAGAAAATGTGACCAACGTTTTGGCTTTCTATATCCTTTTTACACCTACTACGAAATAGATGTGTGAAGAACGTTTATCTTGATTAATAAGGTATTTGGACAAGAATAAGCGCTTATAAATGTAAAGAGAAAGCCATATGAATGAACACAAACTGTTTCAGACAGAATCACAAACACATCGATTCCATTGCTGGAGCTTCGTTGGGGTGTCAAGTCTCATAACCCCTCTGCAACAGTTTGGCTGTCCGGATGTAAATGCCATCATAACAGAAACAAACGAACCATGAAATCTGTCGAGTACTTTACTCCGCAAACTGGAGCTCCTCTTGACTTATAAATTAGTTATGGAATTTTGAGATTACGTGTGCACAGCTCGGTTTTCCAGATGAAGCGCTTACAGTTAATGGAATTTTTAAGTAAATAATAATGATGTGCAGTGGAAAGTTTGGGTGCAAGAAAGGATTTTCCCGAAACGAAAACATTTTGATTTTTTAGCAGCGGCGTGAAGGAGCAGGCAGAGCGGCTTAGGACAAAGTTTCCGGGGAGGATCCAATTTACAAGTTAAATTGCAAGCAGCGAGAGTTTCTCTCACAACGAAGTTGTATTTCAAAACACTGCCCACATTACCTGCGTTTAGGAGCTTTCTTATATTCCTTTGAAGGCACTAAATGGCTGTTTCACTTGCACTATATACTTGAGGACGAAACAGGCCTATGTTGGAGGTGGAATATGTCAATTCCAATGGCAGTGCGACTTGTTGGTAGAAAAAAAATATCAACGTTTTGTATGAGCAGCGTTACGGTGTATACGATGAACAAAAGGCGACAAATGCTACTTTCGACTTCACACTTTGAAAGTCTTTTGCCAATAGATGCTGCATTTACTGGGCTTAGCATGTAGGCCAGCATGTTAAATGGAAAGATAGAGTCAGACTGAAAAACTCAATGCCATAGCCGGGATATGAACCACGGATACTCCGGTTGCCGTCCAGCCGCTCTAACCCTTGAGCTACCATGGCCAACGTGCCGACATGACATTAAATTCTCCAACTGAATCATGTTTCTCCTGGTAAAACACTTAGGAGTTCTCATAAACACAGGCGACTTACAGTTGTAAGTACTTTAAGGCCCGGGCTTTACAGTTAACCACTGTTATGTCAATTAATGGAAATTAATTGTTCTTTCACACTTGTCGTGTGTAGACTAAAGTATGGAAAGATAGAGTCAGATAGACTCTATAGTCAGAAAAATAGCCTTAAAGTACTTAAACGTTGTAAGTCGCCATTAAGGTATTAAGGTAGTCTCATGTGTTTATGAGAACTCCTAAATGGTTTACCGGGAGAAAACGAGTCAGTTGAAGAATTTAATGTCATGTCGGCACTTCGGCCGTAGTAGCTCAAGGTTTAGAGCGGCTGGAGTGCAACCAGAAGATCCGTGGTTCAAATCCCGGCTATGGCTTTGAATTTTGCAGTCTGACTCTCTCTTTCCATACTTTAGCCTACATACGGCCAGTGTGAAAGACCAATTAATTTCCATTAATTGACCTAATATTGGTTAACTAAAAAGCCCGGGTCTTAAAGTACTTACAGCATAGTAAGTTGCCATTAAGGTAGTTGTCTCATGTGTTTATGAGAACTCCTAGGGGTTTACCGGGAGAAACACAAGTCAGTTGGAGAATTTAATGTCATGTTGGCCATAGTAGCTCAAGGGTTGGAGCGGCTGGACGGCAACAAGAAAATCCGTGGTATTCAACTTTTCAGTCTGACTCTATTTTTACATACTTTAGCCTACACACGGCCAGTGTGAAAGAACAATTAATTTCCAGCATGTTCGATATAGGATGGGTTAAAATAGCCTTTCCCAAACGCCAGTCTATGCTTTGCTCTGAATCTCTGAACTGTTTTCTAAATTCTGTTTATGGATAGTCTACATTTTTTATTTAGCCAAGTTCAGAAAGAGGTGACAAAGTTAGAAAAATTATTATGTTGTTAACATAACCCAACCCAGGTAAGGAAAACTTGATCAAAATTTTAATTTTTTCATTCTTCTTCCCTGGAAAGACGATTTAGATCCATTTGTTGCATATAAAATGCTTACCTGTGAAATTTGATCAGATCTGTCATTCTGTAACTGCCACTAGAGCTCTCTCTAATCGAAGATCAGAAACTAAAACGGAAACAAAATACAGACTCCCTCATATTCATTGTACGTGTCATTCTATGGAACTAAAACTGACAACTGCTTCAAAAACAATAGCAAAGCGTAAAAGTGCAGCAAATCCGGTAGAAATTAATGTACGTTATTAATCAAGGAATGAAACTTGTCAAGTGGAAATAGTAATGGATCTGCATTTTGAAAAATTCTACTCTATGGAATTTTGACGTTGACTAACCTGTGTTTTGTTGGCTGAATTAGACGCAAATGAAAACATTGCAGTGGTTAGTCACAAATGACACCCTAATGCGCAAAATGGACATTGAACTATGATATCTACATAGCGATCGATATGTCTTACATTACCGTGGTATTGTGTAATATAACATAAGCTGTTTTGAGTTTGTTTATGTTTTGTTTCCATTCTCTTGAAAGAATGTAACTTGGCACCACCACCATTAGCGTCACCGCCACCTATAAGTCTGTCAATGAAATGAGTTTTCAGGGAAAGCAGTATCAGAGCTGTGCTAATGACACTGGGCACTTCATGAGGCAATTACTACTAATTTTGGGTTGAGAAAAACAAATATGACAATGAAACATTTTATTAGCTCTAGTTTCTATGATATACACAAAGTGGAAGTATTGCATATTAACGGATTGAGAGAAAAGGATACATTTTAATTACATACATGCTAACAACAATGAAAGTGCATTTGATTCTTTTAACTGGTAATTACATGCTAAGAGTTCTAAATTGCTGGAAAAATACTTCGCAGATAGTCGTGTCTGAAGAGAATCATGTGGTGACCTATTGACTTCGTCGTCTTTTAGCTTGCCTCTTGTGATGGAGTTCCGCAGAATCCCTATACAAAGACCAACAGTAATACGCAAGCATTACTTCATTATAACGGCCCTGATATCTTTGTTCCATTACAGAAATGTCCTGATGGAATCTCTCCCCATGTTCATCACTAACAGGAAAAAGTCTAGGTGGGAGTGGAGAAAATGGACCTTAAGGGACACGTTGCATCCAAGGTTACGGTATATTTGTAGGAGCACTGTCATCAAATGCTTGTAGTTGTCATCTCTTTTGTTGCCTAAAAATCCATGAACAAAACCCTTGAAGGCTTCCCAAGCTTTCTTTCCTTTCCCCTCCAAAATCTGGTCAAATGCAGGATCCTTTACAAGTTCTCTTATTTGTGGTCAGACAAAAATGCCTTCCTTAAATTTTTTATCACCTAATTTCCAAAATTTATCTCTGATGTTATTTGACGGGTGTGCCAACTCGCAAAAAATTCCCCCAAATTTACAATCTTCACTCTAAAATATAAAATGTCACTTTATCTTCAAAACAAGAGCTAATCTATCATTTTTATGGTGATTTTTTAATTCAGCAGATGGAAACACATGTAAATTCACTGTTCTTAAGCCTGAATCATTTTCATTGTTGCCCAGTTACGCAAACGTCGTCTCTCTATTATTCTGCATCAATGATTTTGTGTGATATAAGCGGTACGTACACAGGTTTCTGTTAAATAAATGAAGACCCGAACAGCGTACACCTTTAGGGTGTGTTGTCCTAAATAAAGAAGGAACTGAAGAGGTCTGTTCAAAGGAGTAGACCTGGAATTCTAAATTAAGAGAGTACTCTCGGACGAGAATGCTAGGCACAACAGTACAACGACAGCCCTTGCTCTGCTTGGAATGGAAGCGCCTTGCCACCCTTCTTACAATCCGGATCACACGTTATGGGAATTCCACTACTATACTACGAGGGCAAATGTTTCATCACCGCGGGAAGTATTCTGTATATATTGCTCCAGCACACACAATTTAGCCAATGAGATTGTCTAAATGTAGGAGTTGTGAGTCAGTGCAGAGAAACCTGAACCTCTCAGATGTTTGCAAATAGAAAGCTAAAAAAAATATTGCTTTTTGTGCCCTGATAAAAATATTGTCAATTATGTTTCATTTTATGTTAGAGAGGTTATTATTTTATTCTACGAATATTATATCCCCCAAAAGTCACATTTAATGCAACAATACTTTACAAGTCTTTAAGTGATGTTAATGTTAATGTATCTCATCTTGAATACCAATATTTATATACGTTATATACGAATATCTTATTTCAGTTCTATATAACATTTTAATTGGCTTGAATATATTTTCTCTTCACTTTTATTAAAAGAAAGAAGCTACACACAGACAAAATTGAATATCTGTAGAACATGTGGTAGCCCTGACCTGATATAGTGCAATCCGTAATGAATAATATGAAAATATAGTGCGATCCATATAAGACTGAACCATTTGAATAGGTCACAACTGTTGAACCAATAATAGGACACACATGCAGCTTTGGAAGAATACACAATTGGGAGATTACATTACATTATTTATATCTCAGAGAAAATGTTGAAAGTGTCCTCCACCAGTATCTATACATGTTTGTACTCGTCTCACCATATTCTCTGAAGTTTTATGGAGAGTATCCTCGCCAATGTTACTTATTTCGGTTCGAATGGATTCCTTGAGAACATCACTTGTCCGTGGCCTGTTCTTGTACACTGTATTTTTAGATACCCTTACAAGAAAAACTCTGGTGAGGTTAGGTGACGGGATCTGGCGGCCACAGACCATTTGAGATTATTCGATTATCAAAGAAACGGGTTAAAAGTTCCAGCTTTCTTACGAGGGATATTTTGTCTTTTTTCGGAACATCAGGTACATTAAATTCTCTTCAATATTCCCGTTGTATTGTTACCACAGAATTTGTCTTCCAATATGTTTTCAAAATGTAAACATGCTCTCATAGTGAGTACTGCATATTACTGTTCTGACTGTACATTTAAGATTGTCAACTGTCAACAACTGTCAGTGTTGTCAATTCTCTCAGAGCCACTGAGATCATTAAAACAAATTTCTACATTCTGCGAGCTTTCAAAGGGAAATTAAAGCCTATTGAAATGGTTCAGTTTTATATGGATCGCACTGTACTATAGAAACTATAGTGGGAAATGACATAGTAGCACCTTTCTGAATATAAACATAAAGAAATATTAAACATTTAGGAGCAAATATAGTCCCCAACCATCTGAAACAACAAGTATCTGAAACAGCAAGTTCGATTTCTCTTTAAGGGTATGTATGACTGAAATTTTCAAATTCTGAACTAATAATGCTAGCTTTTTCAAATTTACACCATATGTGTAGTATAATGTAAACATGTTACAACCTAAATTTAAACCATTTTTCTCCAGAAGTTTAGAAATTATGATAAATTTTGTATGTTTTTTGTTACGTCACTAAAAAAGTCCCTTGCGACAAAATATTTTGAATTTTGGTCTAATATTTTAACCCTATGTTCATAATATACATACGTTTTGAAATTGCTCTGGGTTTTTCTGCGTCTCCTTTAGTTTAGGTCACAAAAATTTTTAATTTACAAATATTTTTTTTGTCTAAAAAACTGTAAGTTTTGTGTTTGAAAATTAAAAATATATGCTTATATGCATTTCACAATAAAACCTAGGGCAATTTCCATTCCTCATGATATTCTGAACCTGTGTAGGAAATTTCATGAATGTAGTACAAAAACTGCATCGCAAGGAGCATTTTACAGGAAGAAAAATGCTGAAAATATGAACATTGAGAAAACAGCGATTAAAGATTTGATTGCATAACTCACATTAAAATCCACCAGGCTGATAGGTTGGACCCTCAGATTTCTTTTTCCTCTCCTCTGTTGCTGCTTTTTCCACCTTTTTCTTCTTTAGATGTTGCTTTTCTTCTGCACAACTTCGCTTCTTGCTTTGCAGGATACGAGTCTGATCTCGCTGCACTGAAGTTTTCCTTGCTGAGTCTACTACACTTTCACCTCTGATATTTCGCTGCAGCTCCAATGACTTAAGACTACCCATGTTAAACTCACTGATGCTTTTAATAACAGCAAGATCCAATTTTTGTTTTGATATAAAAACTTCCTTTGGGCACTTATTCCATATGACATGATGCAAAGATTCATTGGCATTCTGTGTTTTTCCTGTTTTGCACCTCTCTAGTAATGTTGTAGAAGCCAGCCTCTGATATATTGGCAACAATTTAGGAACTATTTTGTCTGAAAGCCTTATTTTTCTTTTCTTGAATTGAAAATTTAAGAACGGAAAACAGACCAAGAATGTGGATGTAGGCAAAAGAGGGCGTGACTCTGACAGAGTTTAAAGGCCACCGACATTTAAATAAGCATTTAAAAATGGCGTTCGGAGGCAAATTATGCATTTTTCACATTCGGGAATGTCTAAATTATTTTATAGAATTAAAATAAAAAAGTCGTTATTTTCACGATTTTCATGAAATTTCAGTCATACATACCCTTAAGCTGAATCATTATACCCACAGATTCTGGACACTTGAATGTATAAGCAAAAGTAGTTTCTTGCTAAAGGATATGTGCTTCAGCACAGATTGCCTGTCTAAGGATATAAATATTACAAATTATACACAGAAAAGTAAGCAATGTAATACATGGAATAATTATAATTTTAAGAATTATACATGCAAGTTTCTCACAGAACCTGTAATTATAAATATTTTGCAGACGAAAAGGATACAAAAACTCATTTAATATGTTCTTATGTTGAATTTTGATCTGAATTTTGTGTTAGCCCTCCCAGACGTAAAATCTTCAAATTTTGCAAGTACAAAGCTAATCTATAGAAATTTGAAGAAGTTTAGGATGCACCTGAAATGCACGCTTTGCACCATGGTTTTCTTTATTTTCAGTAAGTGAATCCTGCAAAGAAAGAGAAATGGTATGATGAGAAGATGATCTTTACCCCAGGTTGGCGTAAGAGTAATGTAGTACTTTGTACCGAATATGAATGTGTTGATTTTGTCGAATAATGTTTCTGTAGATTTGATTCCCGGTTGCGATGAGAATTAGTTTCGGTTCTATATTTCCCTCAAGTCGCGGTCTAGAATCGAGATGAAGAAACTTGGCGTGGTTTGATGAATAATTATAATTTCAATTCCTTTCATTTACTTTACATTTATCACATAAATATAAACAAAAGTTGCAATGTTAACACTTATACATTAATACAGACCGACAATCTTTTTAAGAACTTATAACAGAAAACCTTTACTAGCGTGCAATAACACGCTTTAACATCTTGCGTCTACATGTCCTTTCTGTACACTTCTCGATACTAAGTATATTTTAATTTCCACTTTTATTAAATGTCAATACATAAGAATTTTGAATACGTACATGAACGCATCTTATACCTTCCGTTCACGACACCAAGTGAGGCTTCCTTCTTCCTAAATAAAGTTTATTGATTTTCTTTACCGTTGCTACAACAATTAACCATTTTCTTATTAGCCACGTCATTATTAATGACCAATACAGTCATAACCGTATTTGATTATTTCTAAAACTTTCTTTTTAAAACTTAATTTTAAAAATCCAATACTTAATTACAGCTTTAAATAATTTTAAACGAATTAATATTAAAACGAATTAATATTAATGATTTTTATGAATCACTATATAACTATTTTACGTTTTGACATTTAATCTCGTTCACTTTTACAATCACATCCAACTATTTTAATGACTTATTTTTAGAGATTCTTTTTCTTAAATAAATTTAAAATAATAAATATGAAATGAATAAAATGTTTTGAGGCTTGAAGTTAAAAAGCTGTCTCAATCCTTGCTTGTTATATTCATAGGTAGTTATCAAGAGTAAAACTACAGTCTATCTGCTGAACATACAGCCTTCAACTTTCGTCTAAACTTCCAGTCTCAGATTTTAGCACACCAAGATAAGAAACAAATGAGGAGTAGAGAAAACAGGCAAACTAACCACAGAAACAATGCCGGGGTATTGCGTGTGAAATTGGCACATTGCTATGGGTTCCCTCATGGGTCAAGCCACACGTTTTGCTGTGTTTAGTGCCCTTCGTTGGCTTTGCAACACCTGTCTAATTTCCACCACTTCTTCACACCATTGACCACTGTATACCATACCCAATACTTGTAATGGATGTTGGAAACAAGTGCGGCTGTTCATGAGGATTCTTCTACCAGCAATTACAAAATGCAGGATGAAGAATAAACAGCATCTTCGAAATCCAATGATTTGTTGTGAAGACAGTACGGATATTAGAGCTGGAAATGAAATGGTGCTAGAGCTATTTTTATCTTATAGTAATTTATAATGGAGAAATTATATTATAATTTCTAATATGGAGATAAAATGGAGGGAGAGAGGAAATTAGGGGATGTAAATAATCTACCCAGCATTTACTTGCGACCCCAGAGAACATCCGAAAAAAACCCAGGGTCTGGTAGGTCGGCCACGGGAGTCAAACTCGGACCTCTCGAGACAGAGATGAAACTGCCTGAAACATTCGGCTCAGTTGTTCCTTTCTTACTTAAGTATCTTTGACATGGTTTAGAATACTCTGGTGTTAGGGATCTTGGGTTGGATTCCCGGCGGTGGGGGTGGGAATTTTTATCCGACCAAGATAATTCCCCATTTTCCCTAGAGTCTGGAAGTACGAAAAAGTGCGAATATGTGCGTGATCTAATGATTAAAAGCAAGCGAATACAAGTTAACAGTTTCGATATGTTCCAAAGGAGAACGGCCATCGATATTGCCACTGTAGTTAAAGGCGAGGTATAAATGGAACAAAAAAGTATTCTGTTCTTTGAATAATATAGGAGATCTATGGAAATTAATTGTTCTTTCACACAGGCCGTGTGTAGGCTAAAGTATGGAAAGATAGAGCCAGACTGAAAAATTCAATGCCATAGCCAGGATTTGAACCACGGGTCTTTTGGTTGCCATCCAGGCACTCTAACCCTTGAGCAATAGGGTTAGAGCGGCTGGACGGCAACCAGAATATCTGTGGTTCAAATCCCGGCTTTGGCATTGAATTTTTCAGTCTGGCCATATCTTTCCATAGCAGATATAATTGACCATTCATAGCAAGTGTTTTATATTAGTTGAAAAGAATAAATTGAGTGAAAAACCATTTTCATATAGTAGAGCAATCCTGACAGTTTTGGTCGGGGTAGGTGTTCACATTCCTTTCTCAAAAGAACAAGGAAATATAAACCACTTTGTTCGTACAATTCGTCTCAGATTCCGTTGTCATAATGTGCATGAATTCAAATTACTTTGCTCAAATGTTCTTTCCTCATAATATGGGGGAATTCATTCGTTACAATCAGGTTAAGCGTGCCATATCCAACCAACAGTGTTGTAACGCTGCAAGGATTTCCACTTGCTCAGAATTCAGCGGTTGGCATCCAACAGCGACGACAACGAAAAATACATCTGGACTAGCCAACCCGAAATAGCCATTAGGTTTAATTCCGCGTTGTGGCTGACACAACGTGACATAGCTTTGGATTACGGATACGAGATGGAATTTCGGTGCTATAGAATGGAATGTATGTAATTTCTTTCTCTCGGCGCACTTGTGTTCTCTCATTGCATAGGCATTACTTAATGCTCATTTATTCTGCAGGTTTATTTCTATTCATAATAATACAAGGGCATTTCAATAAAGATCATTTTTTACGGATATGATTTTTCGCACTAAAATTCAATCTTATTATATTCTGTTAGCTTAATGTGAAACAAACACGCCGTAGTGGTTTCATTGTTGGTACTGCTGGTTCCCGCCTGTGAGAACCAGGCAAGTTCTACATGTTCAGTATTGCCTACAGCTGCAATGGAGGTAACACGCGAGGAACAATGTACGTCTCAACAAATCTTCAGTTGAGGCCTATACAATGTTACAGAAGGCCTATGGAGAGTCTGTTCTTCCCTACAGCACAGCTCGAAGGTGCTTTGTAATGTTTAAAGAGGATAGACAGTCAATTTCAAAGGAAGGTGGACCCGGTTCTCCAGTTACTGCTCTTACGGAAGAAAACATCAACACTGCTGCTACCATTGTGAGAGAGGATCGACGAATTACTTTAAAACCACTTTCTGAAATACTGAACATTTCATTGAGTGCCACCCACACGTTGGTGAAAAAAAAAAAAAAACACATTACACATGAGACATATTTGTGCGCGATGGGTTCCAAGACCGTTGGCTCCCGAACAAAAGGATACCCGCATGCACGTCTGCATGCAGTTAAATTTGATGTTAGAGGTAGATCCGGAGTTACTTTCAAACGTAATTACTGCTGATGAAATTTGGCTATATCATTTTGATCCTGAGAGCAAACAGCAAAGCTCAGTGTGGAAATCTCCTTCATCACCCCTTCCCCCCCCCAAAAAAAGCAAACGTGGTTGCTTCTACTGCGAAAGTTATGGTCATCTCACTCTTTGATATTCATGGAATGGTTTATCAGCACTTTGTACCTGAATACACTTCAGTAACTAGACATTAATGCAGGAATGTTCTAAAAATATTGCAAGTCCATATCAGGCGCAAATGACCACATTTCCTTGAAGCAGGCTGGATGTTGCACCACGATGATGCGCGGCCGCTTATTGCCATTGTTGATGCTGAATATCTTGCAAAATTCAACATGAGATTCACCCCTCACCCTCCCTATAGTCCGGATTTAGCCCCATGTGACTTTTTTCTATTCCCTAACTTGAAGAAACGCCTTCGTGGGAGGCATTATCCATCATCAGAAGCAGTGGTGAATGCTGCGGAGGGGATTTTCAAGGATCTGTCAAAAAATTGTTTCCAGCATGTCTTTGAAGACTGGCAGAAACTCTGGGACAAGTGCATCGCATTCATGAGACTATTTTGAGAAGAACCATCAAAATTATGAGGTTGGGTAAAGGAATATTGTCAAAAAAGTTTGTGATCATCCTTTATTGAATAGCCCTCGTAATTTAATGCTGGTTGTCAGTATAGTATACCATTATTACTGTCCATTTTTTGGGGTTTTGAAACACCGATGTCCATGTAGGTTCTAGTTTTATAACAAATATCATTTTAAGTTACATTATTCTACATATTTATTGTTAATCTAGATATTTTAAACTAACTTTTAGATTAATCGTTGCAGCGTACAGTAGATAAGGTAATTAGATGATAAATTGCGATGTGTAGGGAACTAAGTCGCCGCCTCTTATTATATGTTCGTAAGACCAGTTTGAGTAGGTAGAGAAGGTCATGTAAGTGCAATACATCAAATATTTTATGATGTAATAACCGTTTGATCGCTCTTCATATCTAAATTAAATCGCGTTTTAAAGAAAGTCCACTTTTTTTTGAGTTAGATGCATTTGTGTTCCTTTGAAAACAGGGCCTTCCTATTCAAACAAACCACAAAATAGAGGTAACAAATTCTTGTTGATTTCAAAAGAGCCCTGTGTCCGGGACAGCTTAAACAATACAATACTGCAAATCAGAAGGCAGACACAAAACTGCTTATGTAGAGCATAGAGTTCTGGAATACTATTCTTCAGGGGCCGACTGTTTTGTGAGAACAGGATGCAGAAAATTACAAAGTACTTGTTATATATTGTCACAGATCGCATTGTAGGTTGGAGCCGATGCAAAGTCGGAGCTAAGCATGCGCAGAGACGGATAGTGGCGCACAGCGCTAAACGCTTGCCGAGAGAGAAAGAGACAGAGGTAGTTCCGTCTTTGTCTCGCGATCTACTGCATTCTAGAACAATGTCTGGGGGTATAAAATCCCAGCAAAGTGTTAGAGCAGCGGTCAGTTGTCAGTTGTTAATTCAGTTGTTAGTTGTATAGTTGTGTGAGCGTTATTGAACTGTACCGTAGCGAATTCTTTTGTTTTTACGTGCAGTGGAGGCGAATGAGACGACATTAAAGACTGAATTAGTGTATGTTACGTCATTTTGCTGCTGCAAGGGGTGTACAAAGCGTCTTTTAAAGGGTACTTTAAATGTCCTCAAACGAGATTGTTAATTATATGGACCCACTAAGTCACAGAATTCTTTTGTTCCCAAAAAAGAGTTTTCATCAGTTATTTGTGTTATAGACGTTGCTCTAAGTTCTACGTTTATTAAACGGATGTATTGCGTGTGCTGATAGCTTTAAATTTACTATTTCTAACTTATTTCAGAATAACCCTATGTCCATTACAAAGTAGTCTCAAAATAGGTAAACAAAATCTGTCACATGTTAGTTATTATCGATATCTTTAAAATGACAATCGACTAAACAAACGAAAAAGCTTCAAAAACAATATTTTATTTCAGTTTTATCAAAACTGCGCCAGATGTGCAACGAGTATTATGTGTTGTGTTGCAAATTTGGGATGATGGAGGAGGTGATGGTGTTGATTAATCTCTCACTTTAGGTGTCGATCTTGTAGAAATTCTATAGGTTCCACGGCAGCTCTGGAGCAAGGAATTTTACCTCTGGGCGTGGTGGCAGAGCAAAGGAAGTTAATATTGCAATTGTTGGAGAATAAACAACAATTCAGCTCTTTTAAATACTGTGGATTTTATTCCAGTGAAACAATTTTAAATTCTGATACAATTTCAAACTATGTAAATGCAGTTCTTTTCACAAACAAAGTTTGTTGCATCGATGAAGTGCTCCTTAGTGTAACATAAATGCATTCACACTCGGAGTGAAACAACTGCACGTCTTACTCCTATGAAAGTCACTTGCAGAAGAACGCTAAGAACTGATATTCTTGAGCTTGATTCCCTCTACGTTACTATAACAGCCAAATCACCTATCTCTTACTGATCCACGTCCCCACATTACATAATCATATTGTTGCAAATAGCAATAACGACAATATTATATAACATTTAACTCACATTGCCTCAGTTCATAACCAACCTAATTTTACACTTTAATTTTCGTACAAATTAATACTTTCATAACATTTCAAAATATAAGGTACGTCCAGAAAGTAAGTTCTGTTTGATAATAAAATTAAATTGTGTATAGATACATAAAAATCATTTATTGCACAAAATTCTACAATTATTTTCCACATAAGTGCCGAAATTTTGTAGGCATTTGTCATAGCGAGGCACGGTTTTTGTGTACCTTCTTCATAGAAGTTTGCCGCCTGTGTTTTCAACCAGTTTCTTTCAGATCTTCGTCATTGTTGAAGTGTTGACCGCCAAGGAAAGATTTGAGATGCAAAAACAGACGAAAGTCGCTAGGAGCGAGGTCAGGGTAGTATGTATGTTTTTCGTCGCATTTACAGTGTGTGGTCATGCGTTGTCGTTAAGAAACACATCACCTTTTGACAGCATTCCTTGGCGTTTATTCTGTATTGCGCGGCGCAATTTCCTTTTTTTTTTTTCAATTTACCTCCTCCAACGTTGTCATATTGGACGATGAATGAAATGGGTGAAATGATGCTCATATGAGTCCAGGGTCCATGTAGCTTAGAGTTACCCGCCATTCGTCAATCATGATAAGGTAAAACTCCGGAAACCCTTATCCTGGTAACTCACCTTGACCGAGATTCGAAATCGGAACCTCTTGAACGTGAGGCAGACACGCTACCATCTACGCTACCGAGGAAGGCAATTTCCTAAATATCTCGCAATAAACATCTGCTTTCATTGTTTGTTCACGAGGTAAGAAATCAATGAGTAAGATGCATTTTCTGTCCCAGAACATTGTAAACATGATTTTTCGGGGTGTGAAGATTTTTTTTGGGTTAACCTTTGCTGGGGAGGAGGTGTGCCTCCATTCCATTGATTGACAACTACTGTCAGGGTGTCGTAAGAAACCAAATTTCATCTCCTGTGACAATCTGTGTCAGAAATTCTTCGCCACCTTCATCATAACGGGTCAAAAACTGAAGTGCACTACCCATCCGTTTTGTTTTGAATTGCTCAGTAAGAATCTTTGGCACACAACGTGAGCAAAGTTTACGAAATTTCAGTTTGTCGGTAACAATTTCATGAACTAGTGATCGTGAGATTTGGTGAAGTTCCATAGCGAAAGCACTAATTGTAAAACTTGCGGTTTTCCTGGATCTTGTCATCAGTGGCGTGAACCAGTTCTTCTCCAACTAAAGATGGACGCCCACTTCGTTCTTTATCGTGCACTTCACTACGTCCTTCATTGAACTGTCGGACCCATCTTCTCACCATTGTATCACTCATCGCATTTTGTCCGTAAACATCGCAAATTTGCCGATAAATTTCAATTGGTATCACTTTCCTAGCATTCAGAAAACGAATCACAGATCTGATTTCACAAACGGCAGGATTTTCAATCAACACCGAAAGCGTACGTGGCTGACAGCGATCTCAAAATTGCGCACGTTTCTTCTCCTTGATGCAGAGCGTCTACCACGCATGTGCGGAACTGCGATCGCAGCGCTGCAGCGGATATAAATTGAAACAGAACTTACTTACTTTTAAAAATTTAAAAAACATAAAATAACCGCCACAACTGGACATAGCGCCTTTTTGAAATAAATGATTCAATTCAAATTATTAATATCTGTGGTGGTGTCTAAAGATAACGTTTATGCAACAAATTCTCTACTTTCATGATAAAATGACGCAGCATCCACACTGAAGATCAGCTTCCTTTTATATTCAAACGTTTGCAACTGTGCCACTTCCAGTAATTCATGTCCACCTGATGAGTTTTAATATAAAATGTCCATACGTTCAACACATTGCATTATTTGGCAAGCTCTTTCAAAACTTTCCCCCTCATTTTTTCGCTCCAACGTTTAATAATGTATTGCACATGAGTCAGTGAGATATGCTTCGAGTACTTTTTATAACGAACGTTAAGTATATCATATTTATTTTGCTATGAATTGTTAGTATTATTTTCGTAGAACCGTCAGGCAACAGAGATGTGGTAGGCTGCAAGTCCTATTATTATACATAAATTCTGTATAAATATTACTTATAAGCCTAATCACGCTTTCCATGTATATCTTGTTAAAGAAACCGCTGTTTTGTCCGAGACGAGGGAAGACCTGTCTATCTGTGGTTATTTATGTCGGATGGACTAAAATTCTTGCCTCAGATTTACGACCTAAGATGCGAGAGGTCGGAGCTGTAAACTCTCATGATGGCAGTAAAATATAGGAATATGCGATACTGCCTCAAACTCTACAAGGACCAAGAAATAGCATCTGCGAAAAAACAGCTTCTGAAGTTATGGTATAAAGGAGAACGAACACATGCATCTTCAAGAAGGAAACGAATCTTCACAGAATTCCTCAAAGGTTAGCTACCTTTATAGGGAAATATGTTCACGTGTTTATCGTTCAAAAACCGCTACATTATTTTGATTAAAATGTTTATGTTTTATACATATTAATATAAGAAATAAAATGTTGGATATATGTTAAAAAAGCATGGCGAAATTTGAATTTACGCGGGCTACATATACTCGATTTTGGATTGTTTTGTGGCGTTGTGTTGGTACTTACACCCTCACTTATGTTGAAAAGCTCGGAATTTTTAAATATTCTGTTAATTGTTTACAGCTATTTTGTATGGAAGTGTTTTGGCTCGTTTTCGGTTTTTGCCTATTCCAAAATATGGAACAAAATATCTGAATCAAATTTTGCGTGGAAAAAAATTAAGTGCGCCGATACATTCCGAATGTTGACTGTGGCAAATAGTGAAGTTACTTTGGACAAAAGCAACGTTTATTTTGCCGCCTCGTTCGTGTAGATGGTAGCGTGTCTGCCTTCACGTTCAAGAGGTCCCGAGTTTGAATCTCGGCCAGGGTGAGTTACCTGGATAAGTTTTTTCCGGGGTTTTCCCTTATCCTTCAAGACGAATGTCGGGTAACTCTAAGCTCCTTGGACCCTGGACTTATTTGAGCATAATTTCACCCAATTCATTCACCGTCCAATATGACTTCTCGTTGGAGGACGTAAATTACAAAGAAGAAGTGGTACAAAAGATTCTCAGAGGGTAGGGAAGATGTGAACGACGAAGAGCGTCCCGGACGCCCGAACTCGTCAACGACAGAAGAAAATATTGAAGAAGTGAACAAAATAATATTGGCCAATCGTCGAATCACCGTTAGAGAAGTTGCTGAGGACCTAAACATATCCATTGGCTCGTGCCATTCGATTTTGACACTGATTGGGTCACCACAAAATTCGTACCAAAGTTGCTCAATTTCGACCAAAAAACAGGATTTGTTGAACCTAAATCTGCTCCAGAGGGTCATAATTGGTGAGGAATCATGTGTTCGTGGTTACGACGTGGGAACTAAACCCGAATCATCCCGATGGATGCTGCCAGACAAGCCAAGACAGAAAAAAAACGTGGCAGGTTCGGTCGAATGTGAATGTTTTGCTTACAGTTTTCTTCAATTGTAGAGGCGTGGGGTATTATGAGTTGTTGTCACAGGATAGAACGATCCATTACTTGCAAGTTATGCGCAATTGGCGCGAAGCAATCCGCCAGAAACGCCCGGATTGTGCAAGGAAAAAAATGACCTTTCCCGCATGATAACGCTTCTGCTCACACATCGCTGCTTGTGCGCGAAATTGTGGCCAAAAGCAACACTCTTATGATGCTGCAGACACCGTACTCCCCACACTTGGCCCTCTGTGAGCATATTTTGTTCCCAAAATTGAAGGGACCCATGAAAGTACGACGCTACGCCACGATTGATGAGATAAAGGCTGCATCGAAGGATGAGCTCAACAAGATCACATAAAACGATTTCTTAAAGTGTTTTGAGGATTGGAAGAAACGTTGGCACAAGTGTATAATATCCGGTAGGGACATTCATGATATTCATGACTAAATAAATAATTTCTGAAAAAAAAATTCATGATACCCATTTAACAGACGTTCTGTATCTATATTTCTGACTGGACGTCCTTCAAAACATTTGCTAACACAAATATATTTGGATATGAATAGGAAAACCTGTTCATTTTTAATGGAATGCTTCGCATCCGTTTGTTGTTCTATTAATTGAGACGTCAAATCTTGCCCGAATCTTGGGTGCAAAATAGCTTTCTTCCGTGATGAAAATTTCCAGCATGTAGTCAGTGAAAATCTGAACATTTTTATCTTGTGGTAGTATAGCCATAAGATCCTAACGAAACACTCATCTGCTCTTTTTTACTTAAAAATGGTAGACCAAAAACCATTTCAAACGTGTACTGCCTTTCTTGTCTTCATTCAATTTTCCAGTTAGGCCCATTGCTTCTCTTTCTCTCTCTTTCACTCTCTCTCCAGCAACTCTGACCAAGAGGCATCCACGACTTTCAGACTTGGGAAACATCTCCTGTATTGGATGGTCATTTCGAAATCCACAAACAGGAGTTTAGACCAAAAGATGCACATTAATTGTTAATCAAAATTGTCAACATTAGCAGAAAACAAGTTTTCACTCAGGTACCAATGGTACGGAATTCAAGCCATTAAAGGGGTCATCCATATAGTTGGCACGGAAAACATGACGAGTCTACATTATCCTACAAGAAAATGTATGTATTAAGGCGTTCTGCAAATGTTTTTTTTCCCTTTATTATCCATCGATAAGCAAGTATGCTTTAGAGATGTTTGTTATTCAGAAAGTTTGTAAAAGTATACATAACAATTGAGGTAGCTGTGAACGACTCCTCTAACTAAATATGGCAGGATCATTGTAACACAAATTGGGGAGTTTAAGTCTGCTAGTTATCACTGGTCTGGGTCGTTTGAACTGGAGAAGTCACTCAGGAGGAGGAGGAGTGGTAGTCTGCGCTTGAGGCAAGTTGGTTAATGAGTGCGAACGCCGAGATTGTAGGTAATAGCTTCAGGGACCTCCAGGACATGGTAAAGGAAAGGTCGTGCCAGCCGGCGGATGTAAAGTCTGACTAGTCAACACGTGTGCAGTTCGGACTCAAAGGAACCTGACCCTATCGCCCACTAATGACCGTCATAAATCTATCTCCACACTTCAGAAATGGAACACTGTCGTTGAGGACCAATAGTAACCCTGATTTTCAGCAAAAGACAGTTGCATGTTTACTCCACGTGGAGTCTCAGTTGCCAAAGTTCCAACTTCCAGTTGATCTGTTTCATTACGTGCAGAAATACGTTGTGTCAAGATGTGGAGACCGTGGGAGGGAAATACATTTGAAAATGCAAATGAAGTAGTAGATAACTTTCAGTCAAGTGAAAATAATCAAAGTGATGACAATAGTGTGAATAAATTGGAAAGTGTTGCTGGGCCGAGTTATGTTACTGGAAAAGCCTCAAAAATCAAAGTTATAACGGGAACAGTTTCTAAGCAAATTCAAGCGCTTGTTTTGAACACATATAAATATGTGCTGCAAAATAATTTTGGTAAGGGGTCATGCAATAAACCTGATATATTGTAGGTATTCACAGAAATACAGTAAGAAAAATTGTGACGAAAGGAATACCAAATACGCCGATCAAGTGTGAAAACAAGAGGAAACGTTTCTCTAAAGTGGGTAATTTTACATGCGATTTAATTCACCGAGAAACTTATAGATTCCATACAAAAGGGAGATCGCCGACCTTAGACGAAATGGTTGCTCATTTGCAAGACATTTGTGATTTTCCTCATGGGCACTGCACTTTGCGCGGCCTCTTAAAGGAGCTGGGTTTCAAATAACGCACTTTGAATAAGATAAAGGTCATTATGGAATCCAGTAGAATTGTCGCTTGGCAATATATATTTGTCAAAACTAAGGAAGTTTCGCAGTACATATATCAAACTAAGACGGAAACTTTAGACGAAACCTCGTACGATAACCATGACGTATCGAGAAAGGTGGCAACCTCTGGGAGAAGGAGGGCCGGAGTTGTAAAACGATTATAAGGGTTCGTGAAAGGAGTCGGCCGACGTGCACACGAGTTAACTAAACAGACTTTACTGGTGAAGTGGTAGAAGAACAAACTGGTGATGAGTTGTTGGTTTCTGACGAACTATGGATCATTTGTAGCTATACAAAGCACCCTGTTTTGCTTGCTGGTGCCACCCCAGACTGGAGCTGCATAGGTAAAAATGGAACGGACTAGAGATGCGTAAAGAAGAAAGGAGGATTCATAACCAAGTTAGGTGCGCCTGTTGCGTAAAGGGCAGACGCAAGTGTAACAGACGGACAGATGTGGGCGTGAGTGTCTAGTGTCCATTAGCACCCTAAGGTATTTCATTGGCACACTGGTCGGTAACCATGAGAGCTGTTCCCCGAGCATCTATAGTGAAGGAGGGTCCCTATAGGGACGTAAAGAGAAGATCTTAACCTCTTCTTGTTAGTCTTTAGCGAAATGTGCCAGTTAGAGAACCAGTGCGCTGGTCGATCCAGGGCTCAAATGTTTATCTCCATTAACATAAATTATATTCAAGAATAAGCTTAAGTAAAATAAACAGAACTTCCTGTGAGTATAGCACATAAGATTTTTAATCATATCCATGTGGGTAAGGATTTCCTTGCTTTTCCTGACATCCGTCGGACATCCAGTTTTGGGTCACGCGCCAGTAATTTATCATCAAATGGTAGTTGGTAAATATAATAACTGTGCGTGTGGTATTACAATACACATGCAGTTTGTCACTCTACCGACAGATATTTCCAGTAAGGTAAACAAAGCGTTGTTAAACGTTATTATGAATTTATTCAAGTGTCCTCTACATGCGGTACATAAACAAAGGTAATAAAGTTCACCATGACTAATGCAGCTCACTATGTTACGGTCGTTACATGGGAATTATAATTATTTGCACCATTTGATTTTGTATGCAAATATTTCTACTACTGATTGAAACGTGTTACTTCCTATGTTGCATTTTATTATTGTCGTCACGCGCTGTTATTCATGAAGTTTTTAGTCTATCCCTAACGATTATTTCAAAAACTAACGGCCACTTAATTTAAAATAAAAGGCATGCTAATTTGCAACAGCCTGCAGAATAAATTGCTTCCTTGATAATAACATTTGTTACTAATGTGTACTTCTAGTTCGTACAAGAGGAAGTGTATTCCAACGAACCATTCAATTCCAAATACAGGTTTGAATCCAAAAAGTCATTAAAAGAAATATTTCTGGATAGCGGATATTTTATGTTGTTCTTGTGGCATTGCTAGCGTGTGTTTCGGTGTGATGGTTTGGATGCGACATTCAAAACATCCATAGAGTAAAAATGTCATTTGACCTTATAAAATACTATTGCTTGCATTAACTTTCTTTTAAACAAACGACTAGCAGAGACATTCATGCTATGTTAAACAAATGAGCGGCAGTGTAATATAAAATTCTTCTGCATGTAACCATTGCTGAATACGGACGTATGTAAGTGTCTGTCCGACATCTTGCCGATTTTTTATGAATGCATTTAGCATTCATGGTTTGCGTGTGTCCTCAAGTATATTAAATGGCTAATGCATCAAGCATTCTCTAAGAACGGACAAGAACGACTTTTGCAAAGTATAGGAGAAAGTTAATTCAGTAATTTTAATTGAAAACTGAAATGTATCGACTAAAAGGAAGAATTATTTTGTAAAGTGTCCTCAATAATTTCAAAATATTTTGTTATGATTAAACCATCAGTTTGCAAAGGAAAAGGAAGAATAATGAAGAGTAATTATTATTTAAGGGTAATTACTTCATTATCCCAAAAGATTATATTATTTCTCAGCTCCGAGACTACGACCCTGGGTGCAGGGATCAGCCATGGTAAACAATAATTCCGCAAGAACGTCACCAAAGGTGAGAATATCATCATCAAACACTTTCATACTCCAAAATAAACCACTGCATCTGTGTGTTTGCGTATTAGACAGAGGGCTGGTGTTTCAGTTCAACGTATTCCAACAATGGGTCACAAATATTTTCAACAAAATTCTTCTCCTCAACATTCGTTTGTACGACAACCGAGTGGGATGGCTCAGGCGGTTTCGTCCGTGGCCTGCATTCGGGAGGCCCGGGTTCGATTCCCGTGGCCGACCTACCTGACTCTCCATTTCCTCTCCATTATGTTATATCATATCTCATCTGGTAGTCTCTTTCAGGGTAGAAGTGTCGGCGGGTGTCTCGGCGGTGCATGGCAGGATGATATGCTCTGAGGAAAACTACTTCCTCCTCCGGTAGGTCGGTTGCCGGTCTCCGCTGCTCTGCTGGGACCATTTCGGGACCGGCAGCCAGGGACCTCTGAGCCTCGGATCGCCTGCCTCAGTACGATTAGGGCTCGGCTGCTGGGCTTGTCGTCCCACAGTGCGGGAACATGTTCGTTGTCCTGGCCTGTCGAGGGAAGTCTCTACCCAAGTAAACTGTAGGGACCCTTCTCTCTGTACTGTCGTGACTCCTTGCGTCGGGCGCCCTCTGTCTTCTTCGCTTCATCCTTCCTCCCGTGGGTTCTCCAATTGGGAGCATAGGAACATTGGGCCCAGGATGGTGGTCTGCGTGCCGAATCCCCTCCGTAATGAAATCATAATCCCAATCCCCTTTGTATGGAACATTTCTCGTACTTTTTCTTCCTGAAAAATGACTCATGGTTTTGATCAAAATGCAATAAGTAGTAGTAGATTAGTTAAGGGACGGCACGCATAGCCCTGGAATCGCAATTGGAGGAACTGGTGGGATGAAGGAATATCAGGAGACCTAAGTATGTGCTGCAGGAAAGGACAACATAAGCGGAAGAGACTTGGAGAGTGCTCGAACATTTACTGGCTTGACCACCCGACTAGGAAGCGCCCGTGGCTGATGGAGGGTGACTGAGACTCCCCTTCAGCGGCAACAAGGGAAAGTTTGACTCAGCAGTGAAGGATCAGATAGCTACTCTATGGCGGAGCCGAAGAGTTCTTGCACGCAAGCCTCTGCGCCATATTCCTGCTGTCGATCAACATGCTCTTCTTTATACCGGGCGAGTAAAAAGTATAGAGTAATGCCTGTAATGGCGCTGTTGCAACTCTTTAAAGTGACAGGTTTTTGGCAAAGCTGTAAGGTATCAAAATAAATACTCATTTTCTTTCCTTTTTTTTTAATGACAACTTTTCTTTTCTATCTATTCTCTAGTCCTCAAGTCTCTGATCGTAGAAACAGAAACCCTTTCAAAAAGCTATTTAAATTTATAAGGACCGTATTGAATGTGCACTGAGCAAAGGAAAACGCATCATTACTTCAAACTGAGCAGGATTTGTATTAAGCAATACAGTAGGCTACTTCATTATGTGGTTTTGGATTTGAAACAACAATGTTTACTTCATTGCAAGATCTTCCTGAAAGTAGCTACAGCAGATCTTACAGAAACACAACGAACTGAAATATTAATGGCGATTGGATATGGTGACAGGAGGAGGACCCAAGAAGAGGTTTCTATCTTGTTTAATGAAATGCATCCAGAACCAAGGATTACTCAAAATGTTGAAGAATTTCAATGGAAGTGGAAGTTTTAAAAATAAGACAAAGTCCGGAAGGCCGAAACGTTTTGATGTTTCATTATCAGTAGAGGAAAACTCACATTTATCTACTCCTCAGCACGTTATGGAAGGCAGGTGAAGAATTACCTATATCATGAATTTCCAGGAAGATGCATTGGTAGAAGAGGAAGTACTGAATGGCCGCCAAGATCTCCTGACCTGAACCCCTTAGACATTTTCTTGTCGGGATATTTGAAAGGGGGGGGGGTTAGATGGTCAAACGATCTTGAACAGTTAGAGGGAAGGACTGGGCAAGAAATGCAGCTGAGCAGACACTGTTATTGGAAACTCTAATAATTTCAAAGACACAATTTGGCATTGTTTGGCAGTAAATGGAGGCCATTTTGGGAACCTTTTGAAATAAATTCATCATGCGTTACGACACAGCACCACTAATTTTTTATGAATGTTTTTTGTTGTTTAAATTTTATGTGCTCTAATATGTCTTGATATATTTAAGTTACAGTTAAAAAAGCACATACCTATATTTTCCGAGATCTGAGCACCAAAAAAAAAAAAAATGAAATATATATGTTGTTATTAAAAATGGGTCACGCCTTATTCACATTCATACTAATGTTGATATCTTACACATTTTGTAAGAAGTATTGTACAACTTCACAAAACTTTAACAACAATGGTATAAGCATTCTTCCATTCTTTTTACTCACCACAAATATTAAAGAAGCAAAGATAATAAATTGTGAGGAATACACAATAGAAAATGAATAATAAGGAATAGTAAAGAATATCTCTGAAATAGTTTGGTGCAGGATTTCTGTGTTGGAAGCACAATTCCTTCTCTTTTCGTATAAGTTTTTGCAGCTATCAGTTTCATCTGGTCACCAATTGTATCATCTTATTTTAAATAAGAATCATGAGACATCTGTGTTTCAAGTGCGGTTCGGAATAAAGTTTCGGAGAAGTCAAATTTTGTAACAAATAATTTAATTGTATTATCTGGATTACATTTTACTTGAACTTTTTTTCCTAATCAATTGCAGGTTATCTCCAGCTTATCGATAAATTCTTACTTGTTTAATAAAAACAGTTCCAATTATTACATAAAACTTCTTGATCCTGCACGACTATTCATCACTCTCCAGATCACAGAACATATCTACAAAGATTATTGATTTTCCGTTAGTCCTATATTCATTTTGTGATTGGCTGCTTTAATGCTACGTCACCACATTACGTCATACAATTATTACTACGGCCAATCACAAAATTACATATGTTTAAATTACTAAATAGATTTAAATAATCATTTCAATCGATTCAAGTTTGTAACAAAAATTAATTTGGCATAGGTGGCGTGCTTTATCAGTAGGTTTGTGTTTGTATTGTGAATTATGATACATTTTGAACAGAGAAGATCTAGGTTAGTCAGACATTTCGATAAATAGATTTTATTAGTCGTATACTGTTTTCTAATGGTGGTCTTATGCATTAGATGACTCGAAGATTATAGCACGAATTAAAGTCTTGTGTTCGCGTGACAATTTCTAAGAGTACCTATCATACTACAAATCGGATATAGTACTTTTCATTATGTTATCATTATAATTTGTATAAAATAAATTTGCTGAAGCTATTCGACATCCATAGCAGGTATAAGTTAAGAGAAGTAGGTTGTCCCCCTGGGATTGGGATTTCATTACGGAAGGGATTCAGTACGTAGGCCACAGTGCTAGGCCCATTGTGGGGGCACCCCGGGAGGAAGGATGAGGCGAAGGAGACAGAGGGAGGCCGACCCAGGAAGACACGACACTACAGAAGGCAGGGTCCCTACAGTTTATACTCCTCCACAAGAGAGTAAATCTCCGAGGCCTGAGACGCAGGGAGGTTGGCGAAGGTTCCCACACCCTTCCTGGATAGGTTTATGACACCCCATGTCAGTACAGTTACAGACCATTCAAAAACATTCTGTCGGCTTCTACTTTTCTGAATGTATCTTCTCGGTTTTAATGTACAGAGTGAATAGAGAGCATGTTTTTTATCGGTCTGCTCCTTGTGTAGCATGCGTTCTCTGCCACACAATTTCGCTGTCTTTGTACCACAGCACATTCCTTACAGGGCCCTTCTTTGCGTTGCTGGACTATACTTGGATAGAGAGTTCCCCCGACAGGCCAGAAAACCGAACTCGCTCTTCCACAGCGGGACGGCGGTTGTCTCCCTGAATTTCATTTTTATTGAATTACACTCTCATCAAATAAGCTACTAGTATGCATTCTCTGCCTGGGCAAGGGATGAGCATATTATTAATAATAATTAGCAATGAATTTTGAAATTTATGTTGTAATTATACATTTACATCTTAATTATTTTTCATTTAGTATAATATGCGGAAGCTTTTGCATATTCAGTGCTCGTTATTGACACGCATACTCTTATTGAGCATTATGCACGACTTTGAACGCTGTAACAAATTGTTAATAATGGCTCGATTGCGGAAAATTATTTAAATGCATCAAATATTTGATTGGAGTGCAATATTTCCTGTACCTACTATATGCAGGGGCTGAGAAAGGATACCTTTGCACATACTTTAGAGTAAACAGCGATCAATATAGAGCTTAAGAATAAAAACAACGATAGAACTCGTCACAATACTCTTGCAGGCTGCGAACTATTTCAGGACCTTTAGAGTTGGAAAGTAGGATATATTGGAAAGGAACTGTAGAGTGACTTTCTGCTTTACAGCGAAACATAGGAGGACTTAAAACTGGGACAGAATTCGAAACACCTACGTAAGTTATGCACCCACTGTGTGGGCGGCTTCGGTTCGTACAGTGTCACTTAAATCACAAGGTCTGAGTGCATTGTTGTGTTAATACACAAACTGATCGTGTAGATGCGAGACCAATATCTACCTTCACAATGGAGTTTGCCTATATATCATTGGGATAAACGTTACAGATGCTCTTTCTTTAGCTTATGTCACTTCTTAGTTTTATTTATATTAGACGGATCAGAAAAGACGTGGTTTATACCAGATTGCTGGAGCGACAAATTGGACTATTTTGGCAGGAAAATATACCCATTCTTTGGTAAGAATGAACCAAAATGGGCATATATACTGTTACAATGTGCTCTGGGGAAGAACACCTATAGAAAAGTCAATTTCATGGAAAAGTTCTGGAGTTCGGCTTATGGGAACTATTGGCTGACCAGAAAAACTGACAGAACTTTACAATTTCCTGGCCAAAGTGTTCAAAATTAGATTTATGTGTTCAATTAGTCACAGATAATTTATCTATAGGTTTTCTTATTTTTAATTCATTTATTTTACAGACCTTCAACTTTTTTCTAATATATATTCTAATGTACAATCAGAGCACCGTGCACTAAGTATTTTTGTAATCACTTTAAAAGTTTGATACCAATATAGATGATTTATCTACCTATTTATAATACATATATGCAAGTGTTTATTGCTTACCACTTACAAATTTGACAGCACCGAATACTGTCCGGAAATGAATGTTCTGATTTCTCCTGAGTAAAACAGTTGAAAAAGGTGTGTGTACACGTTACACGTCAGATTTGCTTTTGGTTAAATAGACAACATGATATTCCAAAGCTCTGTCATAAGGAACTATTTAGCGACGTTTTATTCTAATTGGACCTTTATAGGCATGAAAATATACTTATCTGTGGTGCACAATTACCTGGCAATTCAGGAAATGTCGAGGAAAGAGAAAAGTAAGGCAACTTCATTCATGGGTTCTCTTATTGTGATTTTACAAAAGGAATAAATACAGTTCGTTGGGGGTGTTGAAAGCGTATAAGTTTAGTTTTTACTTTTTTATACTTTTTGCTTACATATATAAATTTATGCAGCTCTACAATGAAACGAATTGCGTATTATACCTAATTATAAATAAAATAACAAGCACAGCGTTGAATAGCTATGAAGCTGGTGAAGGCGAATTAAAATTAAAATCAACTAAACAAGATTGTGCAATATATGCAAATATAATAATTTTGAACAAAAAGCTTCCTTTATCTCATAAGAAATGATGGAAATTTTCTGATTAATTGAATAGCATCGCGATTTTGCAAAAAAATCTTTCACATCATCAACTAACAGCTCTGTTGTCAAGGTCACGTTCACCAAAGATTACCATGTTTCCGCCAAAATCTGAAAATAAAACAAATTTAAAAACAGAATCGACTGCCGGTATTTCAAACTTCATTACATGTTTCTTTTTTGAAATAAATATATTTTCCCAAACCATCAAATCTGTCACGCCATTTACTTGTTTTAAGAATTTAACTTCTGCATTTATTTTATGGTTAAATTAACAAAAATGATCCTGTATGGCCGATTTAGCAGTTTGTTTATACTTAATGTTACGAAAATTTTCTTTCGTTATGGCTTCCAGATTGCGTTTTGTCTTTTCAATATAATCTTTATCACAATCGAAACAATTAAACGGATAAATACCAGATTTTTTATTAGGAATTTTATCTTTTTAGAGACATGCAATAAATTTTTAATACTATATTTACTTTGAAGAACTAAAGTTATACAAACTCTTTAATTTTTTTTTAATTTTTATTAACCCAAGGATGGTAAGTAAAGTTTTTAAAATCGTAATTGTCTTTTATTTTTAAGGGTAGGCATATCATTAACAGTTTTTTGATATTTAAATCTTTAAATTTTTATATATAAAGTCTTTATTAAAACCATTAATTATAGCAGTATATGTTTATGTTTATATTAGTTTATATTTATATTATATTGTACAATTTCACATTAGTTACTATCTTTAAAGTTAAAAATTAACATCTTTCGATCTCTATATCTGTGTTTAATGATAAAAGGAATGTATGGTACCGTATTCAAAACCTGAATGGTGAGGGAAAGTATCTGAATTTAGTCATAGAAATATAGGGAAATTCTCTATGAACCATGTATGAACAATGAAAGGAATTCCACGAATATAAAAGGAATCCCAATTTTACAAGTTTAATTAATTTTATTTAGAAACAATTATAACAGTTCGTAATGCACAGTTTTGTACATAAAAATGGAAATAAAGTAAACAATGCTAGAGTATTATTTTTAAAAACTAAGCACAAAATCTCCTTTCCCATATTTAGCATAGAAACTTGATTCTACCTCCAATTCATATTAAGATATAAGTTTAATGCATACTAACTAAATAGCATACACATCAATAACAAAGTTTAAATTTAAGAAACAGAATTTAAAAATTCTGTAGTTCTCGCAATTGAAACTGTTTACCCTGCAAGCATTTGTCATGAAGCATATAGAAAAACAAGCTTGGGTAGAATAGCTTGGGGTGGAGAAAGGCATTTAGAATGGAACTTAAGATTCTAAACTAAATTTTAGTTCTTAATAGCAGTAATTGATGCAAGTATTTTTGGCAGTTAAAATAGGAATCGTTTGAAATTATGTAAATACAAAGCTATTCATTCGTTGAAGTACAAAATATTTTAATTATTGAAAAAATGTAATGGTATTCTTTATAAATAAAACTAACAGGATATTTTATTGATAAAATATTAAATAATTTACACACTTTGAATAAAACTCGTTGATTTTTAAACTATATTTCCGTGAAAATTGTAACATTTTATTACTAATCTACTACAGCAAGTTTGAATATAATGACTGGCTTCTGTATTTTAAATATAAACTTTTCTTTCTTGGGGTGACTTTCGAGTAAAGGGGATTCTTGGATTGGGGGATTTTCTTAAAATTCTTAGTGTGGCATTCTTGAAAGATGCTGAACATAAATATTAAGTTTGATATTTGACATATATTTGGCTTTTGAGTTTTGTTGTGTACAGGTATACAGACATAAACATAGAGAAGAAGGCTTTTTATAATGTTTTTATTCAGATAGCCCCGTTAAAATCTTTGTATAAAAGTATTTAGTGTAATGTAATACTTTATCTGTTGATTATGGTACATATTTTTGGACTTATGAGAATTCAAAACGTGTATTTTGGAAGAATGGAAAGTTTCATTCACTTTCTAGGTAAGTGGTAGAGTAAATAAAAGTGTGGAGCCTTTGTAAGTTCTGCCGATAATAACTGGGCTATTAGAGAAACGTAAAGGACGGCTCTTGCTGTGCGGTAGGTGGTCATCTTGCTAGCACCCCACAAGGAAACTAAATGGCACGACCACAGCATGACGTCTCTGTATATGAATCAAACTTGTGTCACTCCACATTCAACGCACGTAGTTTTGGAACAGAATCAAATTGACCTCATTCAATCCCCACTGGCTCTAACCTCATTATAACTTTATGCTCAGATAACCTTTCAGTTGTCGAAACAAGAATTGCCCAGTTCATTTCTATGCAATGTCACCAGCTTTGCATACCGCCAGACAAAACATCGCCGGCGGCGAAAACAAAACTCTACTCAGATCCAAGTAATTTATATCTTCTGTTTGGAGCACTAAACGGTTGCAACTGTGCGAATATTGCGGCGGTACATTTGTAATACTGACCAAGAATTGTAAAACAGTAAATGGTAGTATAGCTGCGGTAAGTCCGTCGTTGATAATAGGATAAAAACTCGTATTTATTACTTCTGACATTCTCAAATGAATTAGCGAATATGAGTTGCATACGTCTTTTAATTCTAGTACTTACATAAAATTAGAATCAGTAACACCTGTTCAACATATTGGTTCTCCAGCGAGGTTAACAGCTGTACAACCGTCTATCAACACCTACTTGTTGGTCTTAAGTGTTAATAAATGGAAGCTTTTCCTTAGCTATTGCATGAATTAAATTGGAAGCAAATATTACTAAATTCAAAAAAGCTATAGCTCCAGACAGGACTTAAATGGTAAAATAAAACTATCAAATGTAATTATATCCCATGCCTTCAATAATAAATAAACGTTAGATGATTTAATATGGTTCATGACAATACATTCTGCAAAACAGACGGGGGAAAATAGTCATTTAACGCTTGATAAAAATATAAATGGAAACTAATACTTCTTTCAAACTACCCTTGTGTAGGACAAGGTTTGCAAAGACAGATCAGACTGAAGAATTTATTTAATATAGAAAACATGTTACATTGATGGAAAGGCGAAACTTACAGCTATTTGTAAACGTAATCACCATTGCGATCGATGCACTTTTGCATGCGCTGTGGCAGTTTTTGTATACCCTTGTCATAGCACTCTCCCGCCAAAATGCGCAGGTAGCACTCAACCTCGTTTTTCAAATCTTCTCAATCGCAGTCTTACTGGCTTCAGGGATAAGTTCGCGCAGCTGGCGAACTGTCACACGCCGAAGCATTTCTTGCTCTACTTTTGCAATTGTTTCGGCTGAAACCGAAGGACAACAAGAACGATGTTCTTCATGGACATCTGTACGTCCGTCTTTGAACTCTCTGACCCACTTTCGCATGTTTTTTGACGTCAATACACTGTGGCCCATAGACTTTGCATAACTAACGATGAATTCCAGTAGGGGTAGTGCCCTTGGCACTCAAAAAACGGATCACTGCACGCAACTCGCACTTGGCGGTGGAAGTGATAGGAAGCTCAATCGCAAACGGCTGCCCAGCCAAGACTAGTGATTGCAACTGGTTCGTTCTATTGGGGATTTGAAGGGGTGAAACAAATCATTTTAAGTCGCTATTAAGGTAGTTGTCTCATATGTATACGAAAACTCCTTGTGGTTTACCGGAAAGGATGGCAGTCAGTTGGAAAATTTAATGTCGTGCTGGCATATTGTCATGGTAACTCAATGGTTAAGCGCAACCAGACGGAGATAACGTGATTGAAATCCCGGCTATGGTATTGATTTTTTCCCCAAAACTATAAATGTTTGAAATTATAAACTGGTAATAAAATATGTCAAAAAAGCCATACAAATTTAATTTAACATAAACTAAAGAGAGCTATATTTTATGTGAAGAGAGATTTTGCGTACTTATTAAGTATAAACAGTCATGGAAGGGACATGGCTATGAAAATACTTTCATAGGTCATTCTTAAAAATAAAACATAAACATTTCCTTTGTCATTAAAATATGTTATACATATGAAATTTAATCAAAATCAATGGAACTATTTTTGAGAAAAGTAAATGTATGAACAGTATTCCATGTAGAATATAGTACGTCGAGGGGATTTTGTTGAAAGTTTTCATGTTGCACCCTAGTAAAACGGTAAACCGACTATCAAGTGAAATCACCGTATCAAATTTTCGGGTGAAATGCAGTACTTTAACAATTATAGGTATATCTCTTTCAAAGGCATTTACAGTCTGATATTCCTACCATACATGCACCGGGTTTCAAGTGTTCCAGCAAATGGCCTGTCTGTTGTTCAGCCGTTAAAATGACATCTGTTGTGGACTTCCGTTACATGGAACAAGCTGTAATTGAAGCCTTGTTAAAGGAAAACGACAGTTTGGACATCCATAAACCTTTGTGTACACTGTATGAGAGTTGGACAGCCGATAGAGACACTCATTTTGGACATCAAGAGGTGCAGAAACCGATGTGCATGATCTGTTACATGGTGAACATTCCGTAACAGTCAACAATTCAAGTGTGATGAAACTTTCGGATGCCATTATTTGATCGGTGTGTCTGTTAAGAATCCTCCTCGAACACACATCATAAAATGAATTGAGCAGTACCAGTCGACTTACCCAACAAGCAGATTTTACGATGCCTATCTGTGATATTTCCAAATTCTGTCATCTGGAAATGTAATTCAACAATCAAGATTCAGTGTATAATATGCACATACGCTGTTTGCGTTTGTCTGCGTGTCAGTGAACAGCACAGCTTACTTTAAAATGGAAACCATATAAAATTGAGGTTACAATTAAATATCATTCAAGGATGCCACAAGATATTCAGAAAAATTCTCTGATCCTAAATTATCACTAATTTTCTCAAATAAAATAGTGCCTCTAATAACTCTTATTAAAATACCATATATTTAACACACATATACGAGAAACTAAATCATAATTACTGTTGTAGGAATAGCCTGTGAAATATTCTTAACTCATAAAGAATTTTGTGTAACTTTTTTTTATTAATATTATTTTAGAGCGTGGAGGGGAAAATCCAGTTACAGGCGACGGCCCACGTGCAATGGTGAACAGTGTGAGGCTTCCTGTGCCCTGAATGGACCAGGCATACTCACTAATAAAACCCTATACTTGTTAGTTTCGTGTATATTATATTTGTTTACTTGTATTTATGATCATGCTGCTTAGTCGAGTCCCGCATAGCACCCCGGTTAGTATGTGGAAGCTACTAAGCTGGCATGCGAGTACGTCAGCGTTGCTTCTTGATGGTGTCCATGAAACCTGGGCACCACCAAGTGTTAATTATGCGTAAATAATGTGACTTTGTAGGTTCTTAGAATTAAAAGTCCAATTTGTCAAAATTGTAAATGTTCTTTATTTTCGTAGAAATACACTGTTCAATTCTCACGTAACAACATTACGTCACATATAGAACACAATCTTCCAAGGTCGATGACAATAACAAACAACATTCTGTTTACGTCAGCTCTCGTTACAACAGGTAACAGAGATGTGGTAGGCTGCAAGTCCTATTATTATACATAAATTCTCTATAAATATTACTTATAAGCCTAATCACGCTTTCCATGTATATCTTGTTAAAGAAACCGCTGTTTTGTCCGAGACGAGGGAAGACCTGTCTATCTGTGGTTATTTATGTCAGATGGATTAAAATTCTTGCCTCAGATTTACGACCTAAGATGCGAGAGGTCGGAGCTGTAAACTCTCATGATGGCAGTAAAATATAGGAATATGCGATACTGCCTCAAACTCTACAAGGACCAAGAAATAGCATCTGTGAAGAAACAGCTTCTGAAGTTATGGTATAAAGGAGAAATACACTGTTCAATTCTCACGTAACAACATTACGTCACATATAGAACACAATCTTCCAAGGTCGATGACAATAACAAACAGCATTCTGTTTACGTCAGCTCTCGTTACAACACTCTACAGCTGTTTTCTGCTTACGACTGGCTCTTGGCGAGTCGTCGCCTTCTTAAATACCTCATTGATAAATTGTTCCAGAACAATAAAAAAACTGAATATTCTATCACCTTTCAAAAGCGTAACTTAATCTATGCCGGCAAATCATTTATCTCAGCTATCTTTATTTGCCCGCTCTTTGTGTACACTAGCAACGCTATCGTAGATAACGGCTTCGCGACAATAAACAGTGAATCAGTAGCTCAGGCCTGGTTGAACTATTAGTCATGCATTAAAAATATTATGGTTACTTTTCGTTCTACATATATGTGCTATTTATGCATAACTGTATTGTTATACTAGAGCTCAGACCTGGGTGACCTGTTAGCCAGGTATTAGAAAATGCTATGTTTACTGTCTATCCTACTTATATGTCCTAGTTGCCTAGGCTTGTCAATTGTTAATATGTAGTATGCTACTGCAAACAATGTGTTTGGTCGTCCTCTGTTCCGGCGTGGCCGTTCGTCATTGTCGTGGTCCTTATGCTAAGTCGTTGGAGTGTCCTACTCCATTTGCAGTCGCCCGCTGTCACTGCGCCTGTAGGACACTGATGGGAGGTCCTCGGACTCCCGGGCCGCCTTGACTATTGTCAAGGGCTTGGAAGGATCTGTGCGGGCAGCGTTATGAAAAAGTAAGTAGAAGAGAAACATTAGTGATGGGATTTTTGGGAGTAACAGCCTAACTGTCTGTGTCAGTCATCTCTGATTAGGTCATCTAGGAAGTTTTGTACGTCCTCGTTGCCGTACTGTTGTGTGAGTGTTCTCTCGAATAGAGATGGAGCTCGTGCATATATGTTTATTTCTGTGGTATAGTTTCCTAAGCGTGTTGTTAGAGCGTTGTGGTGTTTCTCTAGGCTTTTATAAGTGTCGTAGGCTAATTTATTAATGAATTCTTCTACTGTGTGCATTTTTTGCTCGTTGTGTAGTAAGTCAGTTATTTGATACCGAAATTAAAGAACTGAAGTAAGTAAAAAATCATGATGGATTTCAAAACAGTCTTGTATGTTTGTTACGACACGAAAATGTGCAGTTGGTTGAGTTTTTGTAACAAAAGAAATGTAAGAAACAGTGTCCTTAGCAGATTTCTAAAGGGTAGCATTTGACTTTGAATGGGCTATTCTTCGGACCATTCATAATAGCATGACAAAATAGCCACAAAGGGAATCTTTGGTTGAATAAGGGGCTTCCAGAAAGTGAAAGCGACATACTCACACGCAACTGTGAGGACAGTCAGTCAGTTCATGGCTGGCAAGCCATTAAAACAGTCCACGGCGTGAGGCCGATTAGGGCGGTCAACTTGTTCTGTCTCGGGCCAGGCAGACCAGAAACTGATGAGAGAATATATTTGTCGATTCATATAAACGTGAAGAACGAATTAAGTTTTATCGAGTAATAAACATTTCATAAACAGTAACTTTTAACAGTGATATTGGTAACCCTTGGTCGGCAACTTCAAGTTCGAAGTTCTGAGAAAAAGAAGCGGTCATAAAACAAGTTTGAAACGGGCATTACAGTGTAATTAAAACTATCCTTCTCACACATATCCACGCATACCCTGGGAGAAACCTCATTGCTTTACCCTGAGCCACAAATTATATTGCTTCAAACTGTAGCCCCAACGTAGAACTCTTTGCTCGCCACATATATTGTTGTTACATAGTACTGTGTGAGGTACTTTGCTATCATCCGAAATATTTTGTTTTGAAAAGTTTGTAATTTTAGTATATACGTTTTGGCGGCATACCCCACACCTTATAAGTGTTTTGTATAGGTTGAGACCTAAGTTCATGTTTATTTGCGAGTTTGTTTATGAGCGGGTAGAGCTTGCCTAATTGTGCATTTGCTTTTTCCCTGATTTGGAGGAAGTGTTTTTTTCCATGTGTCCTTGGTCCATCTTTAATCCTAGCCAGGTGACTGTGTCCGTTCACTCAATATTTTTTTGCGAATATAGAGGGTGGGGTGAGCTGATGTCTTCCGCATCTGTTTTTGAGCTTTTTGGTGAATATTACGGCTTGCGTTTTCCTTGGGTTTACTTTAATACGCCACTTTGTTTACCATTTTTCTAGGTTATAACTTTTTATGTCTATAAGCAAATAGAGATTGGCAGCAGCCTATCTGAAAGAAAATAGCGTTTTAAAAGCCATAATTTATTTTGTTTCATGGCATATGTCATTTGCAAGATATACGTTATTGATAGCATGAATTGTTCAGTTGTATTATTCAGATATTGTTGCAATTTAGTTTCTCCTCGCTATGTCACACAACTGAATTTCAAACGCAGCTTACAGCATCTGAATATCAATTACATTTACTCTATCCTCTTTCTTGCTATGACAGGATATGTAATGAAACTATTTCTTGTAATAGTTGTCTGGAAAAACTTGAAGTATGTAGAAGAGAAGGCTATTGAAAGAATAGTTTGCAAAAGTTATATAATAAGAGCGGGTGTCCTAAAGTTTTAATTATCACCCTTTAAAAATGCGATAAAGGGGTTGTGTTCATATGTACTTGTTAGTTCTTCTCTACGTAGTCACCATAAAGGTTTACACATTTTTCCCAGCGTTGCTTGACCTTCCGTATACCTTGATTATAGAAGTCTGCAGAATTCGCTCTAAACCCCTCTTCCACGTCATTAATGATGTCATTTGTGTTGTCAAATCGGCGATCACGCAACGGATTCTTCCGGGAACAAGAAAAAGTCACTTGGTGCTAGATCAGGCGAATAAGGAGGATTCTGTAACGTCTCAAAGCCACATTCCTTTGTTTTGTCAACTGCAACTTGAGATGAATGAGCTGGTGCATTGTCAGACAGAAGACGAACAACTTTGGAGAGCATACCGCATCATTTCTCAATCAGAGCGGCTCGTAACTTGTCCAGAAGATCACATTAGTATCTGCCAGTGGTGGTTTAATCCTTCGCAAGATAATTTGTAAGGATTACTCCACGACAGTCCCAGAAAACTGAAAGCATGTCCTTCCCAGCTGACTTTTTCACCTTTTCCTATTTGGGAGGGGTGGAATCGGCATTTTTTCATTCCATGTTCATGGATTTTGTTTCTGGATCATACTGATAGATCCATGATTCACCCATGGTTATCAGACGATCAAAAATTCATCTTCGTCCTGTTCCAACCGCATCAACATCTGTCTATAAAGGTCACGCCGTGTTTGCTTTCGGAAAGGGGTTAGCAAACGTGGAAGAACTTAGACATTTGCAGTTCGTAATGAATAATTTTCCACACACTACAATAAATAAGATGTGTCTCATTCATGATCATTTGGATGGTTGCTCTTCTATCTTTCAGTATTGAACACTCTACTCTCTTCACTGTGACAGTATCGTCTGTCATTGACGGTCTACCAGCTCTTGGCTCATCTGTCAGGGACATGTGACCAGTTTGAATATTCCTTTTCCGCCTCACAATAGTGTCACAATGGGGCAATCAGTTCCAGAAGCAGCCGTTATCTCATCATGGATATCGCGAGCTGTTTTTCCTTTTAAATGCAGGAACCTGATCGCACTATGGGCCTCACTTTTCTCCATCTTACATCTCAGTAACTTCTGACACTCACTGTAAACAAAACAAAAGGACTCAAATCACTGAAACTACCAACATTATGTCCCGAGGGATCAGTGATGATGCTGAAAAGTTTTTATCACTCTAGAATAAGAACTACCAGGTGATAATTAAACACTTATAAGTTATTTCTTTTCTTATTTTAATGTCTTTAAAATAATTGCTTCACATGATGCAATTAGTTTTTCAAAATTATTATATTACATTGTTCAGTATTGAATAAAATACTAACCAACTGTAGAGATTTATTATTAGTTATGCTACAACTTACCGTTAAAATAAATGTCCGATAACTAACTTAATCCTACTTTTTTAGAAGAAATAGAACGTTTAATTAATTTACACCGAAAAGCATGAACATCCTGCTAGCGTTTTGAAAATGAGAGTGTGCAGAAAAATGAAATCTCGAGAAGAGGGAGTTTAGAAGTTATAACACTTTTTCTGACTTTATGCTGTTAACAAGCATTTGGTACTTTTTTCGCTCCCCTGGAGCTAATTTAGTATTCGAGGATTTCTGGCACTTCTGTTTAATGGTTTGATCACGCTGGTGCATGCAAAACATCGTTTTATAGCTCTTTTATATGAAACCAGGCTTGCAGGCTGCACTCAAATCGCTATATGAGATGGTTTAAGAGATTATACGGCTATAAAGGCTACGTACAACTACAGCAACTTTGTAGTGTTTAATAATATTCCCTGCATTTTATCATGTCTTTGCCTTTTTTTCACATCTAGGTATGCTTAACCCTAGCCGTATGCTGTATGCTGTATATGTAGCCCAGTCCTTTTATTTTGCCAGTGCGCATGTTCTTCCCCTTTTATGGTGCTGGTTTTTTTTTTTTTTTTTTTGACGCAATGTGTTCTAAACGGTTAGTTGGCTCTAATACATTGTAGCGAGACAGTATTTTTGTTATTTGCGATTAAACTCAGTTATGCACAGCCGGGCTATGTACTGATTGCCCAGGACCAGAAGGCAAGCTAGAGGAATATGCAGCGTAATCACTTTTGCTGTCTCGTGGTGTATGCTCGCCTTCCGATGGACGGCTCGTTTAAAACACACAAGTGTTGTCACATAGCTCACGTATACATAATACCTATCGTTGCATAATACCTATCTGACAGCATGGGTGACTCATATGCACTTTCATACACTCATTTCCTGGTAAACAGATCCGCTACCGGAGCAGATCAGCAGTTCAAGCTCCTCTGCCTCTCATAAAGTCTGTTTAGTTAACTGGTGTGCACGTCGGCCGCTGCCTTTGACGAACCCTTATAATAGTTTTACAACACAGACCCACGTTCTCCCAGATCTTTCTGCAAGGTTGCCACCTTTCTCGATACGTCATGGGTATCGTACGAGGTTTCGTCTAAATAAATTATCTTATGTCCATTACTGCAAAATTTCCTTAGTTTTGACAAATATATATATCGCCAAGCTACAATTCTACTGGATTCCATAATAACCCTTATCTTATTCAAAGTGCGGTATTTGAAGGGCAGCTCCTATAAGAGGCCGCTCAAAGTGCAGTGTCCATAAGGAAAATCACAAATTTCTTGCAAATGTGCAACCAATTCATCTAAGGTGGGCGCTCTCCCTTTTGCATAGAATCTATAAATTTCTCGTCGAATTAAAACGCATGTGAAATTATCTACTTTAGAGAAACGTTTCCCTTTGTTTTCGCACTTGATCGGCGTCTTTGGTATTCCTTTCGTCACAATATTTTTTACTGTATTTCTGTGAATACCCAGAATGTATCAGGTTCATTGCACGACCCCTTACCAAGATTATTTGTCAGCACATATTTATATGTGTTCAAAACAAACGCTCGAATTTGCTTAGAAACAGTTCCCGTTATAACTTTGTTTTGTGACGCCTTTCCAGTAATATAACTCGGCCCAGTTATTCACTCTGTCTTCACTTTGATTATGTTCACTTGACTGAAAGTTATCTACTACTTCATTTGCATTTACCACTGCGTATTCCTCCCACGTTCTCCACATCGTGAGACACAACGAATTTCTGCACGTAATGAAACAGATCAACTGGAAGTTGGAACTTTGGCAACTGAGACTCCACGTGGAGTAGACATGCGACTGTCACTTCGAGAAAATCGGGGTTGATATTGGTCCTCAACGACAGTGTTCCATTTCTGAAGTGTGGAGATAGATTTATGACGGCCATTAGTGGGTGGGAGAGCAGTTTCCTTTGAGCGGCAAACTGAACTCCCGTTCACTAGACAGACTTTACCCCCGTAGGGGAGGGAATCGGGCTTCTTCAGCTGCCGTAGTGCGGGCGCTGCCGACCCTTAGCACTCGTGGTACCTCTGACGTTACTAGAGGAACCTGGGGCCGAACATTCGAGCCCTCCCTGATTGGGAACTGTCCGGATTGAGTTGGACTCAAGGGGGCAGTGGTTCCCGGTACCCGTGGGAGATCGGCTACGTCTCCAGACGGGGTTGAGGGAAGCCATTAATATTACCGCGTACTAGCCTGAATAGCTAGTAGAAGGTGTGCCAGATCATCAGGTGGCCCTACCGAGGTCATATCGGTAGCCTTCCCCTCTCGAGTTGGCGCACGTAAGTGGCGTATCTACTTCCATCCCGTCTTGAGTCCACAGGACCAGATGGGGAGGCTTGTTAGTCTCTAGGTCTTGCCCTATGGAAAGCCCCATGGAGGTGACGGGCGCCCTTTTGGGACAGCTCGGTAACCCCCTGGTCGAAGGAGGCCCTTGGTCCTACGGGTCCAGGCCTAATGGGAGTAGATCCTCTGGCGTTAACGTAACGTTGCCCGTCATACCCCTCTAATCTTCTTGTCATGGGCATATAGTATGTAGCCCACAGAACCACTAATGTAACAGTTTTTGAAATGGCTACTAGGAGAAAGGTCACATTATTACGGTCGATACCATGTGTATTTTTTCTGCGAATCAGAAGTATAAGAGAATCAAACGACGCTTGTTTCTTGAGACAATATTCTGGGAGGTCATAAAGCCTCAAATAGCAAGAAGAGCAGAACTGACCACTATACCAGACGCCCTAAGAATGCGTGCCAAGATTCTTCTCGGAATTGAAGACATTCGCAGAACACAAGCCACACAGCTTCGCAACAAGTTAGGTAGGTGCGACTTATGTGGCAAAAACAAGAATAAATCTACCAGGAAGAGTTACAGCATGTGTCAAAGAAAGATTTGCAATAATCATTCCAGGGCCGTGCGTAAAGAGTGTCTGCGAGAGGAATAATTTGTAAACCAGATAGTACTTTTGTTCTTGTATCATATTTTGAGACTATTACTACATATTCATGTAGTGATTGTTGCAGCAATGTAAACAGATATTGTTGTTTTCACTACCACTAACTTGATTAACCCGTAACCGGCAGGTATAGTGGGGCCAGGAGGACCCCGGTTAAAGCTATTTACCATGTGAAACCTATTTTCTCCGCAGAAGGTTTAATGTAAGTTAGGTATGGAAGATGTGAAAGAATAATTTGTAATGTGGAGTTGTAATGATGAGATGATATTAAGTGCCTAAAACAGCTCTGGGATGATGATAGGTGTTTCCAGGGTCAATATCATACTCCCCGAGGCCATGGATTAGATGGTTAAAACTGTCTGGGAGGCTGGCGTAGAATTTACGTGAAAGGTCAAGTATGTAGTCAGCCAATTTATGAAAGGATAAATCAGAGTGAATATTTGCGTTTGGTATGTACCAGTCAGCACCTGTTGCTGTGCGGAGATATCTGATCTGTAGTACTTGGAGTTTGTTAAGGTGCAACTCCCCATATTTGGCAAGCATATGTCAAGGCGAGTCTTAGTACCTGCTTATAAATGAGTAACTTGTTTCTCAGTGCTAGAGGAGACTTCCTGTTGTACAGGAGATAGAGCACGGACATTCGTCTGGAGACTATTGGCCACCGATGTAATATGGGCTTTCCAAAGTAGTCGCATGTCTAAATGTACCCCAAGATATTGGGCTGCAGATTTCTGGTGTACTGCGGCTCCTGCCAGACGGAGCTCAGGAACATCTTGCAGCTGGCGATGACTGAGTTAATGAACTAAGGAAGTGGGGCCTTACTTATGTGGGAACCTTAAAGAAAAACAAGAAAGAAATTCCAAAAGAGTTTTTGCCGTCCAAAGCCAGAAAACTTGGATCTTCATTGTTTGGATTTGGAGACAATTTAACATTGGTCTTCTATGTACCAAAATAGAAAAGTCACTGCTTTTGGTATCTTAGATGCACTACAGTGTTTCAGTGAACCAGGAAACAAAGAAACTTGAGATAATTGAGTACTGCAGTGCCACAAAAGGAGGAAGATATGCACTGTTTATGCGACAAATAGACGCTGTAGAAGCTAGCATCTTGCTATTTTCTATAGAATGCTGAACATTTTCATGCAGAATGCATATGTAATATATTTATCATTAATGGAAAACCATAAAAATGTCGCTTCGAGTTCACCAAGTCTCTGGCTTGGTAGCTAGTTGAACCGCTGATCAGTATTCTACACCTCTCGATGGTTAAGAAATAATATTTCAGGATGCTCAAATGCAAAATCCACAAGCAATTAGGAGTCACAAGACGGATTAGATGTGCAAAGTGCCCTATAACAGAAGATAGGAAAACAAAAGTAGGTTGTGAAACTTGCAGTACACCAATATATAACGAATGCACAAGAAGTATTTGTGAGGGTTGCTTGTAAACAGCTACTATGGTTTTGTCCAGTTGTATCGATTTTATTTTAAACACGTTTAGTCGTTACTATTCATCTTTAGTTTTATAATTCAAACCTTTTTTCCAGAGTAAAGCATGTAATTTCATTCAAAATAGCTGATTCTTAAAACTATCATCATTCGACTAATGAAATTTACATATACGGTAAAAATGATCCTGTAAACCAATTACCGGTTAATATGATTCATGAATGAAAAGGAGCACTATAAACGAGTTTACCGTGTGATATACACGACACATAGTATACTTTAATTTAATAACAAATTATCTTGAAATAGTTCATACAATTCAATTTGAATGTAACTAAACACCATAACGAAATAAAGGAATATCCCATAAGGTTTTAAAACAATTATGAGCAATGCATAAACTAAATGTTACACGGGCTACATATGTAGCCCACGTGACCACTCACGTCACAAAGCATGACGTGACTACTCGAGGGTTAACATCGCCGAATTTCTACCTCTTTGGCATTTAAAGATTCTTTGCTTGGTACTCATTTTAAAGAATGATGGCATTGGATGTTAGGTTAGTGAAATACTTAATTCGTGCCGAAAAAATTAAGAAGAGAAGTCTGCTTACATGTAACTAACAGTAAGTACTTATTTATGGAAAAAGTGAAAAAGAAACAGAAGTATGCACTTCCCTTCCTTTTTTCAAGATTGTCTACGAATTCCGAAATGGTGTTATGTCATCCGACTGTAATACGTCATATCTAATCAAATTGCAAACCTCCAGAAGAGATTATCGTCTTGAAAAGTAAAGCAGTCTCATTAGCACACACAGGCATCCTGCCCGACCCGGTAGCGTGGTGGTAGCGTGTCTGCCTCACGTTCAAGAGGTCCCGAGTTCGAATATTTGTAGGGCGAGTTACCTGGATAAGGTTTTTCCGAGGTTTCCCTTATCCTGAAAGACGAATGTTGGGTAACTCTAAGCTCTATAGACCCTGGGCTCATTTGAGCACCGTTTCACCCATTCCATTCATCGTCCGATATGACTTAACGTTGGAGGACGTAAATTAAAAAAAAAAAAGAAAAAAGAAAAGAAAGCCACAGGCATCCTTGGAAACCTGGTAACAGTACTTAAATAATTCAAGTTCTATATCCAGCAGTGGGATAGTTTCCCTATATGATATAGTTTGGTAAGGGTTGTCGTATGTGTGTCGTATGTTCTTCTAGAACATGTTGAAGACGTAACTGTATCTCGAATGGTTAGAATAAATAAACTAGCCACGGGTTTCAATATGTTTTATTTGCAGTAATAAAATCAAAATCAATGAAAGCCATTAGCCAGCTCATTTTCCATTTCAATGCGTATCCACTAGTTCCCTGAATTTTCTACTGCATTACCCATTAATTCTCGCTACCTAATTTTAATGAACAAATGCACTTTTCGTCACACGCAATTCTGAGCTCAGATTTTCGTGTAGGAAAATAAATAATTGGAATTAGAAGATGAAGTAATTCCTCATTTATAAGGAACCGAGATTTGTTACACACAGTTTGATTTTACTAGTTTGATTATCACTTTTTAGTGCTACGTCAAGCTTGACACACTTGGGATTTCCAAGGTATCTGTGTCTCCATCCAATATTGTCTCTCTCACTGGCACAAACCATCAAGTTTGCTCACCTCCTAAATTTGGCCTATAGTAATCCTCTTATGAAACTTTCCTAGGCTACCTTCAAAAGTCTAGTTGTTAGTCAATTCATCCGACTAACACGGCTCTCTATGTTAGGGAAACTAATGGAAGCTCACAAGAATTTAACTTGGCCTACGTTACATTAAACTGAAACATGACCAACCTTACAATGGGATTTACCTTCGTAGCATCAGATTAATCAGTAAAACTCATTTGCAAATATTGTGCTGCTATGGTTACTAATATATGCTTACTAATCGTCTTATAAAATAATTAGAAAGCGTTGAATCATATTCAAGCCTAAAACAAATGCACACGTGGAACACAACCAGCTAAAATCAACATTTTATAAACGCGAGACGACGCATGTGTTAGAAAGGCAGGAAATATGGGGAAGTCTAGAAAATATGAAATCATTACAATTTTACAAACAACTAAAAGTAAATTAGGGATGAGAAGCATATGTAGATTACTCCAATAGGCAAGAGAGAGAAGGGTTAGCATGGATGAGAACAGGAATAATACTTCCAAGAGGGATAAGAGGTAGGGAAAAGGGAATTTTTGAATTGTGTGGGGGAAAAGAAAGCATAGAACACTATGTAACAGAATGAGAGGAGGTTGCAATGTGGAGAAAAAAGGTTTGGAAGGAAAAATGGGAGAGAGTAGAGAAGAGGATAGTAGCTATAAAAATGTTAACGGGAAAGGAGGAAAAGAAGGTAAAAAGTATTGGTGAGTTCTTGCAGAAAGTAAAAGAAAAATGGGCCAGAAATATAAAGAATGTAAGAAAGGAAAATGAGGGGGAAGAATGGGACTAGTTAAGTAACAAGAAGGCATGGAGGTTAAGAGCTACCTGGCAGAGCAGAAGACCAGGGTGTCATGTAAGCCAAGGTAGCAACAAGGTAAAGACAAATAAATGTAGTCAAAAGTTGTAAACTGTAAAATTTTCGAATATGCACAGTAAAATAATAACACCTAACATCTACAGCTAACACCAACTAAGGCCATATTTTTACCTGAGTAGCGTCTAAAAGCATTTGCAGACTTAGAGGAATTCTACTAAATACAACCAGATAACACCAACGCCCGCCTCGGTAGCGTGGTGGTAGCGTGTCTGCCTCACGTTCAGGGGCTCCCGAATTCGAATCCCGGTCAGGGTAAGTTACCTGGATAAGGTTTTGTCCGGGGGTTTCCCTTATCCTGAAAGAGAATGTTGGGTAACTCAAAGCTCTATGGACCCTGGGCTCATTTGAGCATCATTTCCCCCATTCCATTCATCGTCCGATATGACAACGTTGGAGGACGTAAATTACCCCCCCCCCCCAAAAGCACTAATAATGAATTTCAATAGTTTGTATTTTCTTACATTGTTCTTCCTTAACAATCATGATTATTTAGTTTTTTATCTTATAGGAATTATGTGTATTATGTTTAGTTATTCACTCCATTATTGCACGAATTATTCTGCTACATATGCTGCTCATACTCTACTTGGTAGAATAGATTTTAGGTTCGAACATGCCAAACTTTAGTATTTATGCGATGGTAGCAGTACCTTTATGGACCTTAAGGTACATCTCCGTTCATTAAAGTATTGGTATTCGACCAATCAGAAGTGGCCATGTAATATTGTGAAACCGCACGTATCGATTATTCTCGCTGCGATCAACAGCGATACTAGCGCCAGTTTAGAAAAAAGTCGAAAGTATAACACTAGTAACAGTGACATTGAACTTACACCCCCAGAAATTACGGCGAAAGCACTCAATTTTATCAATAACTTGTTGCCACAGAAGTAAAAAAGATGTACGAGAAATTCTATTCACAATATATGGATTGGAGAATATCAAAAGGTGTAAATTTGTTGTATTCCTAAGTGTAATTTGAAGAATTGTCTCAGAATATGAAATCATAAACCTTGCACTGAAAACTCACTACAAAATAAAATTGAAATTTCAAACACAATGCTAAAATCAGTAGAAAAAGAAAGCACACAAATTAACATTAATTCACTTTTCAACTTCAACTATTCAACAAAGCTCATTCCCGTAAATTCATTTCATTAATTGTACAATAAATAACCTATATTTGAAATAAAGTCAGTTATGTGTATATTATCATTGGCATTAATTGCAAATGATATTTCAGTAAATTCAATTTGTTCCAGTTTGTCTATGATTTCTTTTAGCTTAAACTCTGTCACTCGTTATCAGCTGTTTATAGGGAATTGATAAAAAATTCTGCGCATGCGTACCACGTACTACGTCTCACGTTACGATTGTAGCATAACCTCAAATCAGCAGTGAATAATTTAAAATGAAAACTTTAATTTAGATACATGATCGAGCATAATCAGCTGTATGAAACTTGACTGTAAAGTTAATTAAAACGCTCGTATCATAATTATTACCGAGTGAGCGAAGCAAGGCCTGGTAAATACTAATACTGGGTTTTAATTGCTACCATTATAGTCTCGTTGCATAATAAAATATTATGCTCCTATCGAAGACACCTTAGCGGAAGGTATTCCAATAGTCGTGATAGAGCCACAGAAAATGATGCACAAAGGCTGTTCAGTAAAGAATGATCGTATTTCTTTTTGACAGCCTGCCTTTACTCATCCTCATAATTTTGATGGTCCGTCTCAAAATAGTCTCCCCTTAATGTGATGCACTTTTCCCAGCGTTTCTGCCAGTCTTCAAAGACATACTGGAAACCATTTTTGAGAGATCCTTCAAAATTGCCTCCGCAGCCTTCACCACTGCTTCTGATGAGGGATAATGCCTCCCACGAAGGCGTTTCTTCAAGTTAGGGAATAGTAAAAGGTCACATGGGGCTAAATCCGGACTATAGGGAGGGTGAGGGATGCACTTCACGCAACAACATTGGCAATATGCGGCCGTGCATTATCGTGGTGCAGCATCCAGCCTGCTTCACAGAAATGTGGTATTTTGCACCCGATACCTATGAACCTGCAATGTTTCCAGGACATCCCTGTAGTATTCTCCAGTTACTGATGTGTGTGCAGGTACAACATACTGATAAAACATTCCATGAATAACAAAGAATGAGATGACCGTAACTTTCCCAGCAGAAGCAACCACTTTTGCTTTTTGAGGGGTTGGTGATGAAGGAGATTTCCACACTGAGCTTTGCTGTTTGTTCTCAGGATCAAAATGATGTAGCCAAGCTTCATCAGCAGTAATTACGTTTGAAATGAACTCCGGATCTTCCTCTAACATCAACTTTAACTGCATGCAGACCTGCATGCGAATGTCCCTTTGTTCGGGAATCAACAGTCTTGGAACCCATCGCGCACAAACACGTCCTGTGTAATGTTCTGTCACCAACATGCGGGTGGCACCCAATGAAATGTTTAGTATTTCAGAAAGTGATCTGAAGGTAATTCGTGGATCCTCTCTCACAATGGCAGCAGCAGTGTTGATGTTTTCTTCCGTAAGAGCAGTAACTGGAGCACCAGGTCCACCTTCTGTTGAAATTGATTGTCTACCCTCTTTAAACATTTTAAACCACCTTCGAACTGTACTGTAGGGAAGAACAGACTCTGCATAGGCCTCCTGTAACATTTTATGAGCCTCAACTGAAGATTTGTTGAGACGAAAGCAGAATTTCAAAGGCGTATATTGATGTCACTATAGTTTTCTAATTGTTTCATCATAATTCATCGCAGGGTAGTCGCAGACTTGTGAATGCACATTATACTCAGCCTATAGTTATGGATAAACACATTTTGTGTGAAAACGAGGATAGCCGGAAACAAGAGAGTTTCTATTTTGCGGGTATATTCCCTGGTGAGGACGAGAGTGCTCCTTGGGGAGGGCTGATCGCCTCCAGCTATCTGCTTACTGCCTCCCTAGGGGCGGTGTTGTCTTCTCAGTCATTAATGTGGACACCGGCTGACGGAGTCTTGAATGAGCAAATGGGGAATTAAAGGATTCTAACAGCTAAAAGTCTTTCATGATTCAGAGATAGCGTATGTAGGTCACGAGCTCGTATCCCGTACACTCGTAGATATGGGTTACTTCTTATGTGTTTTTGTTGTTATTTTCCTGCAACTAATACTGAATTTAATGGTGACATTCAAGATACGACATTTCAACTAGAACCAAAATAAATAATAATAAGATAGCTAATGCAAGAAGACAATGAGGTAATTAGCAGCCGGTGCAGAAAGGCGACTACGTATCTGTGTATATGGCACTATATGGATTAACATTACAGAAATACTTAGTGCACCAATTGCACGATGTCAAAGGTTAGTCTCTAATTACATCAATAAAAGACAAATTGGTATACAGTAAAGCAACCTTGTAACTAAATTAGTTCTTAAGTTATATGTACCTAACATGTGTATTTCATAATAACATAATTATAATGCAAGTATCTCACACTGAATATATAAGTCAAAATCATAAAAGGTATTTCTGATCTTATAAAAAAGTAATTTTCCATGTGCTGGGTTGTTTGGATTGAGATAAATAGGTTTTTTCATCTTGGATACATGCCTTAATATGGAAATCTGTCGAACTAAGAAGCAAAGATCAATACAGCTTGATAATCAAGTCATGTAGTTACGTTTCTTTGACACAATTTTCTATACCCACGCCATCTGCTGACCTGGTATTTAATTTATTCAAAACCGTCTTTTGTTCAGTAATGCGAATTTTGATAGTGTTTTGTCTTTGTTTATAGTTGTGTTATATCCAGTATTTAATTTGTGGTTATAACATTTTATAAATATCCCGATGATGGAAGAGATACACACTCCCGAAACTTTGATATCTAATCATCTTTTCACCGGGCTGGCTGCCCGAGACTAAAGTGAGAGATGCAAATATGTTTTATTTTCCTTTAATATAATTTCAGTTAACTATCGACTATATTATGATTACAGATTATTTATAAGTGGAAAGTCAACAACGCAAGGAGAACTCTGTATGTATGAGACTGTGGTAAAATTGACTATATGCTAATAAATGCTGCTTTTGATGCAGATGATGAATTGTTAACAATTAACCATAAATAAATTTGACTTAAAAGTAAGCTTTATTTGCGCCAGAGCTTATTCAACAGTGTTTTCCATCTTATTAGATGCGATTCGACGCATTGCTTCTTGCTGTGATGTGATGTGAATGGGGTAAGCGGTGGGGTAAGGAACGCTTGCTCAGTACAAGCTGGCACGGAGCTATTGTGGGTTACCGCCCTCGGAGAAACAGATTGAGCGAAGGACCACAGGCCAACAGAGGGTGAGGACAGAGCAAAGCCACAGATATGTGCAGAAATCTCTAATGATGCTACAAATAGCCACCTGAAATAGCTCACCACCAACCAGAGGGTGAGAGAGAGTGAGAGTGAGGAAGCAACCTGCCTACCGACACGCAGCTGTTTCAAGTGGGCCCAGGGAAGAAGGTTTACACAGCGTAAGCGGGCACACTTCCTGCCTGCATGTGCCCAAACCACTACGTTGACATCCAAATCTGCAAGACGAGATGGAAGGAAATTAGAAAGGGAAAAATCTGGGTCTTGGAGAAGCTATCAGAATTCGTCTAGCGACAAGGAAACCCACAGAAAACCCAAGTCAGATTTATAAGTCCACGGGACCGAACGGGATAGTCAGATGCCTGTGTCTGGCATTCAGAAGGTCGCGAGATCAATTCCTGCTGTTGAACTCCTTACCTTCAGTTTTGGGGAGTTTTCTCGGGTGTTTGAGAAGGATATATACCTCACATCCCTCATTTTACTTCCCTTCATTTTATTCTTTCCATCGACCTTTACAGGCAGCAAGAGTTAGCGAAACAGCAAAAACATAATACTGGATGTTATTGCAGACTTTAAAGATAAAAGTAGAATTTGTGTGATAATTAATAAACATAATAAAGATATTATTATTGTTCTTCGGTATTTCCTAAAAGAGTTATTAAAAGGCGTTAGTGAAGTCGATGGTGGTTCTACACTGCGGTGATGCTTACTTCAGCAATACGGTGTCTGGCTGAGGGTAGGCGCGTTGGTCAACCAGTCGTCCTTAATAGAGGGGGCTGTTTGATCAACCAAATTTGGCTGTCACATCTGTCGGGCTCTCTATAGCGACCAGGAACTCCGTCAGACTGCAGAAACTGCCTACACCTGCTAGGACCTCACCGTGGCTGTAATACCATCTGTTATAGGTTCTGGCCGCCTGGAGGGTACTTTCATCTCATCTTTCGTCCTGGTTCCTCGGCTGCAGTGTCGGTATACAGACACAGACAGATTAGTTAACGGAAAACGAACCCGAGACGTTACAGCTTGAGCCGTCTTGCTCATTTGTCTTGCTGTTTTAGACGTTTCTGTAACTTCGGGAGCAGTGTTTAAGTAGCTTTGCTACTTAAGGGCTCCTGATATGTGCCACGACTGATTCTAACTTCGATAGAAGAAGGAAAGAAGAAGAAGGAAAAAAATATGACTGGCACGATGCGACACTGATGATCCAAAGGAAACAATGTGCTGCATGACATACTCAATCTCTCCTTCAGAGAAAACTAATATCGGAATCATCCATGGAATTCTTACTGAGAAGCCGAGATAATTAAACGGGTGCTCTTTCAACACGTCATGGCGAAGACAAGTTCACTTAGTGTTACGGCAAAAAGTTTTAAAGACTTGCTCAGCCAATCTTGCCAACTGTAGGAAAGCTGCCTTTATCTGGAAATATCTTTCCTTTTTTGTAATAATCTTAGGGACATTGCAAAAGTTTTGAAAAATTGGTTAAAAAACTTGGTAAAATAATGGTTCCCAATTGTACTTGTAGTCATTATTGTGAAAATTACTTTTCTGTTTACTAGCGGCCTTTTTTGTGAATATTGTGTGGAGTCCTCAGCATTCGAGTGAATTTTGTATAATAATTTAGTTTGGTATATTGTAAGAAAAATACAGACAACTTGTCACACTTGTTTGTGACGTTAACTATTTTAGAACTATTTATTGCAGTTGGTTTGATTTTCTAATGCTTTTACAAGCTTAATGTTATCGAATTTTGTGATGTGAAGTACGCTATTACTTGCAGGCAGGCTGCACAGAAAGACACATCTGTGTTAAGGGTATAAAGAGAGAATTGTTTGTTTTTGTAGGCAAGCTAATATAAAAATAATTCAACCGGTTCATGTATAATTCTTTCACTATTTAACAGTCCAAGGTTCTCTGTATTTTTTAAAAAAAATGTTGAACTTCATTTCATAAATTACAGTTTATAAAGACTTTGTCCTTAAATACGAGTACATTGAAGCTGTGAAAATAGTCTTATGAAGAAGACCTTGAGTTTTAGTTCAGAAAAAAAAAATAGTTGATATATATATATATCAGAAAGTGCATATAAACAGCACAAATGTATCAAATATTTCATTTGAAGCAGTGTATATATGCCAAAACGTGTAGAAAGATTGAAACTAGTGAAAATAGATACTTTTAACAACTGAGAAAAATGATTCTTTCCTGGTGAACATGATTCTATGTTTTATTAAAAACTTAACTTCCTGATCTGTGAGTGAGAAATCCACATGCTTACCAACCTCTATGTCTTTGTATATGTTGAGAGCTACAGTAATATCTATGTGAATACTGTAAATATTTTATTTTATTAAATAGAAAAGGATTGCACACAAATTTAAAATTTTATGTACTGTAATTATACGAAAATTACCGCACTTTTCCAACTTAATTTTTCAACCACTAAAGGGTACTTCTAGGCTTTGCAATTTTTCCAAAATTAAAGTACTGGGATGGAGAATGTTATTTAAATCAGGTATTTCACTCATATTACAAGTTTAATTGTTATTTTTGGTATTGCCGGGAGTTACGAAATTACAGTTATATAGGTATAAAGGGTAAAGAAAAGGTTTCACATAAACAACGGTTAGAGGTAAATTCAATTTTTTCGTTATTATACTTTAAAAAACTACTCAAGGAATATCTAATAACCAGATAGTAAATAACTTAAAATCTGGTAACAGAAGGACAAAGAAAATAAGAAAAAAAGGAAAAATGATAGAAAGAAGGAAGCGAAGAAAAAATGACAGTTTTTTCGTAGTGTGCATTACTTTTACCTTACCTAATGTTTGATTTTTAAATTCATCCATTGAGAATTTTGATAAAAGTTATGCTCATTTAAATTTGTAGGAGCTCAAACAGAAAGTATTTTCCAAATCTTTAGTGAACCATAGTTTACAAATTCTGATGACTTTCTCTAACTTCCGTTGTTTATCAGTGGGTATACAAATTATTCAATAAAATGTGCCTCAAAACACACTTAAAAACTCCCAACTGAACCATCCAGACTGACAAGTCGAACTATTAAAACGGATATCATGGAAATGATGGATACTACAGAAATGTTACTTTAAATAAATTGATATTTTAAAGCAATCTACATTTTTGTGCTACATTTCCGTCTACAGTCTCAAAAAGTTAAAGATGTAGATTGTAAGATGTCTTTTGGTTGTCAATTGTTTTTGAAGAAAGTAGAAACAAGTGAAATGTAGTGATGTAAATGGTCTAGTCTGGAGTAGGTAGGAGTTAGTGTAATATAATGAATCTAAATAGAAGTTTGGTATTTATTTTCTTTTTCGATTTTGAGTTACCTATTGACATATAAGTGTGCACCACATTTCTCTGAAAACCTTTTTTTCTCAGGCTGCCTCCTGACATATATTTTATTGAAATGTTGTTACTGAATATTTTTGGGCAAACGTAATACCTTTCTGCCTATTATAACGTGGTAGAGAATATTAAATTATTTGACGGTAGCATCCCTAAGCTGTAAAGGCAGAAGGAAAAAGAAAAATCATGATGAAAAATGTTAAAAATTCAAGATTCTCAAGATAAAATTCATTATTTTCACCTTACGTACTTATTTTTTAAACTTCCCATTGGCTTTTTTGGTTAGACATACGCATATTTAAGTTTTTTATAACAAATTAGGCATAAAATAAGTGTCAACGATTTGCTCAACCAAATCTGAAGGGCATATTCTCAGTTTTTTCATTATTCTTGCAGAAACTTGCTTCTAATGTTATTTGTTGCTGAAGCAGTATATGAAGGAGTCCTAAGTATTGTCTCATGTAGAAATACACTTGCAGTTTTCTCAGCGTCTATCCGTCGGGGCTACCAACATGGCAGATAAAGAGCACACACCGGAAATACATCTCATCTCTCACTTCCTGCTGTCAGTCCTCTACCAAACGTGTTGTGATTAAACTGCTATCTGTGGGTTACTGCAAAGAGAGAGATCAATAATTACGAGAGGTAGCAAAACACATATCGTTGTTTGGGAAGGTTCAAAATAAATAAGAACGGTTTTCTCTTTCCAATGTCATGTTGATTAATGTCCGGTAATGCCTTTTACCGTGACAGCACGGAGGAAGGAGTACCAACCGACCAATTTATTCCCCTACTTCTAAACGTATCCGTTCGATATTAAATCCACAGATCGCTTGAAAAATAGGTTCTGCTCTACCTCCGCTACTTGCACGATATTTGGGTCACTGTATGTTGTTATAAAGGCAACTGACATCGTCTATCACATTTTCAGGATGCCTGGACTTGATGGAGCACCCGCTTCTGCTACAAAAACAGCTCAGAAATAAAGATTGTGACCGTAAGAGCAAGGAATTTGTAGCAATGAAGCTTTACTTTCTGCCTCCAGCCATTGTTCGCAAATTGAAATATTGGATTCCATTCAGGTATCAGGTACATCACGTTTAGCGCGCGGTTTTTTCTGGGAACAGGTTAACTCAAAAAGGAAAACTCAGTAAACTACCAAACTTGCCATTTACGTTCAGTGTCATATTAGAAAGCTTTAGTGGGTTTTCAAGAATTCTCCACTTCAAACTTCTATTTATATAAAAAGTATTTAATTATATTCGATTTTATCCAAAACGGCTTTAACGGTATTGATTAAAATACATTGCGGCAGTAGAAAGATAAAGCACGCACTCGTTATGTGCAAACAAGATAAGCATGTGGATCTTTGCACGTCGCGATCGTTCTGGAAAGCTCTTTTGACGCTCTCGCGAAGGGAGTCAATATTGTAGCCCAGAGAGTGAATCTTGTGGTGTTCGAGAGTGAGTATATTGTGACTTTGTGGGTTCGTAAAATTAAAAGTCGAGTTTGCAGAATGTTTGTACAGCCCTTGGCAGCAGCAGCATTACGTAATATACACAATTACAACCTTCAAGGTTGTCTGCCACACGGCCACAAACAAAGGAGTTCACTTTCAAATCACAGCTGTACGAATACGATTATCGAGTCTAATTACGTCTGTTCCATTGCGATGACAGCAGGGATACTTTTATATCTCCACTCATTGTTCTACAAAGCAGTGGAACGTTTTGTAACAATCAAGACTATCTGTTTCGGCAGGATTTTATCTCCGCGCTGCAGTAGCTGTCTCTTTGCGTACGGCAGCCATGCTCGCCGCAACAATGCCTCGCAACAATATCAATGAGTAGGTGCCTCAGTGGGTACGTGATTGGGTAAGCGAGCCAGTTAGCGAGTGTGACAAAAAAAGGTTCTTGGAGAGAGTTTGTGACGACCATTGTAAGTGCAGTGTTCTGTTACTGCATGGGATTAGAGATATGTCTTGCCTTCGACTCCCCAATGAGTGTACCGTACGGAAGAAAGGGCCACGATGCCACACTTTCTTACCCTGTTAAGTAACAGAAGAAAATACTTGACAGTGCGCAGTGCTTCACATTAGTGACGTGTCAGAGTGAGCTAATTGAACTCTTGGCGAAAGCTGCACTATTTCATTAAGTAAGTGTCAAGGAAAAGTGTCAGACTGGAAAATTAGACTAAGTCACAATATGTTTGAAATGCTTTAAAAACATGTCGCGACGGCAGCGAATGTCTACTTAAAATGTGAGTCACTCCATTTCATCTAAGGACTCGACGCTCCACCCTCACCTGGATATTAACTTTCAAGAACCTGGATGGCCAGTCACCTCACTAGGTCTTGAAGCTACAAGAGTACAACTTTACACTAGGGTTAGCAGCGTGATAATGAGCCAAAGTGGTAGAAAAGCTTAAAAATATATTAGCTAATATGGAAGAAATGAAGATAAAAGTGAAGAGTGAAATACATTCACAAATGGACGAAATTTAATCCGGAATGGCCAAAAAAGAAGGTGAAATAACAATAATGTACTCTGCGATGGTAGAAATGAAGACAGGGATGAAAGTTGTAAAGGAACAAATGAAGACTAAAATAAAAAAGAATTTGGAAACCACAATTTCTCAAATTGAAGCAGTGGAGGAGGAATATCGAAGTGGAATCTTCTAGATATGCCGAAATAGAACGGACTGGAAAACATCAGTGTGGTACAACAATGAGGCTCGTACTTCTTGACCATGACGACACCAGTGGTAGTCATGGTATGTTCCAATTTTTGCTTCTCTCTGTCGGAAAAAGAGTGGAATGAGTTGACAGCTTTAAGGTGGACATTCGCTGCCAGCATGTTGTTACTTCCCTCATCAGGCACGACCAGCCTTGAATTATATGCATCTTTGTTCGGGGTAACCTCTAGACAGGGTAGACTTCATCATTGATCTATCACTCCATACAGTGCGGTCCTCGCTTACTCCGTTCCTTGCTTGAAACATACGGTAACGCCCCTTAGTCCGAGTAGGGTGATGCTTCACTTTCCCCTGTAAACTTCCGTTGTAGGCTTTCTGGTCGTATCGGGCCTTCCTTCGATCCCTTGCTGCTGGAGATAATGGCACTTCACGGGGTTCCAAGATCACTGGCTTTCTTGGTACACCTATGCACCCATCCCAGTCCTGACACCAATGTGACAAAATGATGACGCTGCCACTGTGACATACCTTGAATTTTTATCGGGGAATAGCCTTGGAGGTCCCCTTCATTCTGAGTGACATCTTTATAACTGAGACACTCAAAATCTTAATATGATAAATAAAGTAGATTACCTTTATGCTGAAAAATGCCGTGGCTGTGTTATTAGACCGTTCGACTCTCACTAGGGCGTCCTCGATGCGATCCGAAGCGACCGCAGATTGACATTTCTGGTGATCCATTTCCATTTCATGTATGATAAGTGTCACTTCCTGCGCTGGCTCATCTAAGAAAAGCGGGCATTACGCACTATACATTTCTTTTCACTGATTTGTAGGAAATCTCTTAGACGAATAGAAAAAATAACACAGCGAAGATTCATTTATCAAAGAATCAGTAGTATTAAATGAAATGTGTAGTGTTTAATGCCCGCTTTAATACATACGGCAATGCAGGCGATGACCCTGATGATACATGAGATGAAGATGGAGTACCAGTGACATGAGATGGTGGGGGAAACCGGAGATCCCGGAGAAAGCCCGCCTTAGCGCCATGATGTCCACCACAAATCTCACTTTTCGGTCGCCTGGGATCGAACCCGGGCCGCCTTGGTAAGAGCCAAGCGGTCTAAAAAGAAAAGAATCAGTAGTAGCCCACCTCGGTAGCGTAGTTGGTAGCGTGTCTGCCTCACGTACAAGAGGTCCTGAGTTCGAATCTCCGTCAGGGTGAGTTACCTGGATAAGGTTTTTTCCGGGGTTTTCCCATATCCTTCAAGATGAATGTCGGGTAACTGTAAGTTCCATGAAACCCGGACTCATTTGAGCATCATTCACCGTCCGATATGACTTAAAGTTGGAGGACGTAAAAAAATTATAAAAAAAGAACCAGTACTTATGCTCCTTATATCATATATAATAAAACAGGATTTAAGTGAATATGAGTTCACAAAAGAACTAAATATGTCATTTTGACAACTTTTGTCTTCAAATCTCCCGTAATCTCCGTTAATTAATTTCATACTCACAGTTGGTTGTGTCGTTACAAAGTGGAAGTGAATATAGAAGTTCTTGTGGCTGTTACACACCAGACATTTTTTTCTGGTTGAGTAGAGTGAACGGGAGAGAGACACGTTTCTCATTTCCGACAGGATCTCCAGCACTAGCAGCGCAAGTTCTCTTCGTAATTAAAGGTCATACCACACCAGCGATGAAATAAAAGGCAGAACTCTCGTGAAATAAAGTTTTATAGAAAATTACTCTGAGTGATGGCATGCGCATACAGAACTAAATCAACAGTAATTAATCACGTTGGCGTTTAAAACTTAAACAGAAGCCATAAATCATCAGGAAGGTGCATCGTCGCAAAAGTGCGTGTTCCGTATCTCACTTTATGTAAAAGTCAGTCTAACACATTCTGGGTATAATTATGTTTGTGTTTACACTAATCTTCATCTGCAGAATGTCAAGGCGGCTTTGTATGGTCCAGAGAAGTCACGCTTTTCTGGTTCCGAATATGCTTGTACATAAATTCTGCTATTACATCTACTAAGTACTATAAATAGGGGAAGCATTCTATTTTCATACACAGATTCTATGTCCAAATTTCAATGGGATAAGTTCAGAAGAGCCTGGAAGGAAAAAAAACACTTGAAGTGAAAGTTCGTGTGAATGTTTTGACCAGCATAACTCAGGAATGAAAGATCCGTTGAAAAGCAAATTTGGTGTTTGAATTACGTAGAAAATTAACTAGTTACAGGGAGGAAATAAGTATTATAGAAATATAACTATTTGTAACAAAAACTTCACTTACTAAGGAAAAATGATGTCGATTTTTCTTATTAGTTGAATTATTTGAAGTTGAAATCGGTTTCACGAAACCTTTTTCGCGTCATCACTCGAAGAAAACCACAGGAGAAGACAATTTTGTCGTTACGGAAGTTACTATGTTATGTTGTTTTTTCAGTACTACCAAAATGTGAAAACGAAACAAACTTAAGGATAGAATCAACTGCTGGTATTTCAAAATTCATTACGCGATGTTTATTTTTTAAAATAAATATATTTTCCCAGACCATTAAATCTATTGGGACATTTAATTGTTTTAATAATTTAACTCAGGATTTATACTATCGTTAAATGACCAAAAATGATCTACTACGGCCGATTTAACATGTTACGAAAATGTTCTTTCGTTCTGGTTTCCAAATTACGTTTTGTCTTTCCAATATACACTTTATCACAATCTAAAGAATTAAATTTAGAAATACCAGATTTCTTATTATTATTGAATTTCATTTTTTATGAGCAATTAAGTAAATTTTTAATACTATATTTGTTTTGAGGAAACAATGTTATACCAAACTCTTTAACAATTTTTGAAACTGTTTATTAAACCAAGGAGAGTAACTAAATTTTTTAAAATTATGATTTTATTTCATTTTTTAAGGTAGAAATATAGAAATGAAGTAAATTTTTAATATCATATTTCTTTTGAGGAACCAAAGTTATACCAAACTCTTTAAAAACCTTTAAAGACGCACTATGAAAGAGTAGAGCCAGACTGTTGGCACGTTGGCCATAGTAGCTCAAATGGTTAGAGTGGCTGGACGGAAAAAAGAAGATCCGTTGTTGAAATCCCGGACATGGCATTGAATTTTTCGGTCTGACTCTACCCTTTCATTGTGCGTCCTACACGCGGCTAGTGTGAAAGAACAATTAATTTCCATTAATTGTACCTAATAGTGGTCCGAACTATAAAGCCCGGGCCTTAAAGTACTTACAGTATAGTAAGTCACCATTACGGTAGTTGTGTCATGTATATATGAGAACTGCTAGTGGTTTATGGGGAGAAACACGAGTCAGTTGGAGAATTTAATGTCATGTTGACACGTTGGCCATGGTAGCTCAAATGGTTAGAGTGGCTGGACGGAAACCAGAAGATCCGTGGTTCAAATCCCGGTTATGGCATTGAATTTTTCAGTCTGGCTCTAACCTTCCATAATAGCGTCCTACACACGGCTAATGTGAAAGAACAATGAATTTCCAAATAAAGTATTGTATCTAGAAAGAGTCATTTAATACTAACACATCGATTTTATATTCTGTCTTCTTCAAGAGGTATACTTCCGAGAAATTTTTATATGGAATTTTTAATTTCCTTACCTGTTTACAAGTAATAGAGTAGTAAATGCTAACATAAAACACATGTTAAATGGTAAATCACCAAAAATTTATGAAATTAAGTCAAAAAAATATTGATTAACAGTTATATAATGGCATTTTATTTGCTTGCTTTGCGATTTCTTCCAGTTACGGGTTGGTCAGAGATATTTCCAACATGCTTACGTAAATTAGCTTTTGTCTTTTAGTAGATCGTCTTCTTTCTCTTTGATAACTGAAGTATAAATATCTGGCAGAATACGGTCACTGAGCATATTTCAAGTCGACTGAACTGGCATTTAGTTTCCATTCCTTAGCATATCTCATGCAGATTAATTTCCGCATTTTAAAATCTACACTTGCCTTTCTAAATATTTAATGATTTTGTCTTAAACAGTAGATTAAAATGAAATGAAGTTTGTTTCTTTTTTCCTTATATTTCACGGTAACTATTAATAACCTTTTAGCTTCTTCGTAGTACATTAGGTTAGAGAAACCTTTTAACTTCCATCGTTGTATTTATTGAATGTTTAAAATTAAGTTACTCTCTTCGTGGTAACATGCATGTAACAGTTCTTAATGACTTTATGTGTAATAAGTGAGGATAGTTCGTCTCATTTGGAACTGCTCATCACAACTTACCCAAGTGCCTTTTTCGAAGGCTTTCAAGGAAGTTAAAGTATTCCTACTTTGAATATCACTATAGAAAATGTTGATTTGAGTACAGTTATTCCACACACAGACATACACACACAGAGAGACACCGGCCTAAACGGACCAAATATATGCCAGAAACCTGGAAGAATGGAAAATAAATTTCGGGAAGGAGCTATTTTCCAAGTAAAATTATATTCTAAGCCGAAAAACTGCTAATAGAGCAAATGGAAATATTTTTGCAAACCGTTTACGTAAATAACAGCAAAGAAAAGGTCATAAGGTGTCAAAATTTGACCTTCTATTAGGTAACTATATTTTTCGTAAATCATCAATTAAAGATACAGTTACTCCAAAAAGTGTTCGTCTAATGCATGTGTTTATGATTAAGTATGCGTGGATAGTGGAAAATCATCAGAATAAAGTACAGCAGGGACACTGTCTTACTTATTGATTAGTGAAAACGGGAATACAATAAAGAAACACATCATATATATGCAAATAAACATAGTTAAACATTCAGAAGTAAATATATGCAGTATAGGATGCAAAATAAATATTCGTCTGCATACTGAAAATGGTGTGGCCCTCCAATGCTCTTTATAATCTCTTACATTCTCCTTGACATTGTTTTCACCAAATATTTTGTTGTTTCCACTATAATTTTACGCCATTCCTCTAGTAGAGCGTCCTTTAGATCCTTTGTATTAAATATCTGATGATTCCTCATATTTTTGTACTCCACAAATTCTCTATTGGATTCATATCTGGGGATTGCGGTGGCGTCGGCATCCATCGTGGAGTATTATACAACAACCATAGCCTTGTATCTAGAGCTGTGTGTTCTTCTTCTTCTTCACTCCAAGGGCTAGGCAATGCTGTCTGTTCCGGCTTAAAACATATCTGACCATCGTTTTCGTGGTCTTCCCGGATGTCTCTTTCCTCTAGGTTTATAGTTTATAACTCTTCTTGGGATCCTATCTCTCGACATTCTCTCAATATGCTCTCTCCATTCATTTCTATAATTTATTATTTTTTTCTTCTAAATAACTTATTTCTAAATCTTCTCTTATTTTTTCATTTGGAATTTTATCTAAAAGAGTACATCCCTTTACTGCTCTTAAAAATCTCATTTCGGCAGCCTGTATCTTGTTTTTGTCTGCCTTTGTTAATGTCCATGTTTCAGAACCAAAAAGAAAAGCAGGCACAACTATTGCTTTATAAAATTTTATCAGTGTTTCTTTTCTGGTTTTAGCTTTTAGGCTTCTACTTATTACGCCGCATATTTGTTGAAACATTGGTAATTTATTTTTAAAATAATTTTCATATTTATAACTGACATATGTTCCCAAATATTTAAAACACGTAACTTGCTCTAAGATAATATCATCAATTACTATTTTGGTTCTAACAGTGTCTTTACCTCGAAATGCCATTGTTTTTGTTTTATTCCTGGAAATTTTGAAAAAATAATTCTTACATAACTTCTGTAAAATATATACTGCTCTTTGCAGCTCGTCTTCAGTTTTACTTATAATTATTTGGTCATCCGCAATTAGCATCGTCTTAAGAATAAAATTTGGTGCAAGATGAATGCCTCCGTTAATCTTAAACATCCACTCTCTAATCAGATCATCTATATAAATTATGAATAAGATAGGAGACAAACTGAAACCCTGTCTTACACCTTGATTTGTATGTATCCATTTACTATACATTGCATTTCCAATATGTATGCTGATTGTTGTATCCTGTGTGTTTTGAATCATTATCGTGTGTGAAAACATAATCCTCAGAAAGACTCATATTATTCACGCTTCTGGACAGATGTCCTTTTAAGATATGTGTATAAACTTTGTGATTCCTAATTCCACCAATAAAGCATAAATTTCACACATTTGCTTCATGTAGCCCCAGACAAGTACTGAACCGCCTCCAAGTTTAACTGAAGCTGTAATATTTTTCCCCTCAAGCTCACAATTCTTTTTTCTCCACACTATTACTCGCCCTTTTGACATGAAGAGCTCAAAATTGCTCTCGTCAGTAAATAAAACCTTCTTCCAGAAATCAAACCCATCGTATTTAGGTTCTTTCGCAAAAGCAACTCGCTTCTTTCTGTTGATTTTACTAATGTATGGTTTTCTAAGGGCTGTTCGGCCTGGATACTCAGCTTCATAAAGCGTGTTTCTTATAGTTTGTGCTGAAATGGACTTTACTGTGTGTGTTTCTGAACTGCAATAGCAAGTTTTGGAGCTCTTAGTTTAGGATTTTTCTTGACCTCTCTAAGTAACTGTCGTTTCTCCATCTTGTTATATTCTATGTGCTATGATTAGTCGAATACTTTTTGGGGTATCTGTATGTACATTTGTCTACGTTAAATAATTTCGTACTTGAAACGTTATATCCGAGTACCTAAGCGAGTGGCTTTTATGTATTGCCACCCTGAAAATAGGTATTAACTTAACAGTCACACTGTGTGTATTCCTGGCGCGAAAATAAATCGTTGTTTGACTCGTAGCCTCCGGTATGATAACGTGTTTATACCGTAATGCAATTTACTGCCCTCAATGGAGTATCAGATTTTCGAACGCCTGGACTGGACTACTGCTTCATGGGGTTGGAAGTTCTTTCCTTATTTTTCCACAGAACCCAAATCCGAGTAGTAATAAAAAAGAGAGAGCATTATGATCCCATCCTCTACAACTGCAAATCGGGTTTGAGTTATGTCTTTAATATCGCGGACTTCGTATCTTTACATCGCAGAGAAAGTTTCTTCCTTTTTTTTTTACGTTCCCAGCAGAACCACGGAACTGTCTCGCTGCATCGGCAAACTTGTAAGATGTACTGTTCCTTGCTAACTTCCCTAAAAGCTTCTCTGTGTGAGAATTTGTCTTGTGCATTCAATTACAGTCACGTGCAAGCATCACGGCGAAGGGAGTGCTAAGCGGAATTTAAAATTTATATGCTACAATCACGGAAGGAAACAATTGCTTCTACGTTTTTATTAACATCGTTTTGGTTAGGGTATGCCGGACAGATGGCTAGTCTCTTAGTGGTCTTGTTGGACCGTGTGCTGGAGGAACTTGCTCATAGAAGGGTTTAGTAGCCTTGTTGTACTTGCTGCCTCAAGAACTTGCAGATAGATGGCCATAGTTGGTTATTACCAAACTGTACCGGCTGCTTGGGAGGCTTGGGATAAATAGCCTTACTGAGCAGCCATGTAACTGCCCGTCCCTATGGTATGGGGGTAGCATGTCTATCTCATATCCAAGAAGTCCCGAGTTCGAATTTCTATCAAGGATAAGGTTTTTCCAGAGTTTTCCCTTCTCCTGAAAGATAAATGTCGAGCAACTCTAAGTTCTATGTAAGGTACCTTCGGCTCATTTGAGCCTCATTTCAATCACTTCACTTATCGTCTAATATGACCTATTTTGGATGAAGTTAATTAAACAGAAAGGTCACCTAGGTCTACTACCTGCAGCAAGAACTTAAAGGCAGATAGTCCTATTTTAAGTGACCAAGTGATCAGACAGCTGTACTCCATATTCCGATCCACAATTCCCACTCACTTCAAAGTATATTTATAAAGTGCGATCATCCCACTACGGATCTTGTACAGATGCGAGACCTGGGGTTCGGTAGCCCGTTTTGCATTCCGCAGACTGCAGGCCGTACAGAACAAGGCACTTCTGGACACAGAACAAGGATGATGTATGGTGCCGACTGTTATATCCTACACGCACACACACACACAACAAACACACACACACACACACACACACACACACACACACACACACACACACACACACACACACACACACAGTCCGGTATACCTGACGTTGAGGATGTTGTGCCTGAACGTACACGTACAAGATAATCCGTCGCCCTAATCAGCCGGTAAAGCTATGGTCAATAATATCGGGAACGCATTTTTGATTCGAGGCGGCGCGGGTGACGAGTTCAAAGAAACGGGCAGAGCAGTGCGGAGACAATAGCTCGCCGAAACGGTGGGGGGTGCGGGAGAGAGACGGATTTCTGGAGAGTTCTTCTTTCTTTTAGCGCCGTCTTAATTGTTTGAGAACATTCCACGAATTTCTGGAACAGTGAATAGCTATAAAAGGAGACGCCGCCTGCCACTGAGAGTCAGTCGGTAATTGGACGCGTGCAAGTGGACAGCTATAAAAGTGGACTTTGTTTGGGGTCGATGACCTTTCAAATTGTATGTGTATGTGACGTAATTGTGTTTCTAAGGAAATAAAGAGCAATGTTTAGTGTTTGTATCCTGTACTTTTATTTCACGAACCCACAAAGTCACAATATGATCACCGGCGTCCCAGGAGGCGGAGGTGGTACTGCCTACCCCAGGAAGACCCTTGTATGTTAAGCCTGCCTCACCTTCATCCATTCCAATCTCGGCAGATTAAGCCGCATCGAGCTTGGTCAGTGTTGGAAGGGTGACACAGACAGCGGTGCCCGGGCACGGGCAGTGGGTAGTAGTCACCCGATATACCTTTGTCCTACTGCGCCCCTTGCTTCAGTCCCCGCCCGTACTAGACGGATGCGCAAGCGACCGCTCTAAGTGAGGCGGAATCGAGCAGTGTCATTCAGAGGGTGGCATCAGAAGTCCTAGAGAAAAGAAAAACAGAGAACCACAGTCAGATTGGGCCGTACACGGCATGTGTCAGATGTCGTGCACGGGATTTAAACTTGCGATCTGCCAAATGCGAGCCAAAGATGCTACCGTTTGAGCCCTTTGACTCGTCTATCTATACTATACGATTTTTATGGGGTGAATTACTGAAGTATGGATACTTTATTCATTTACTAGCAGAGCTCTCAGCTCGCTCACCCTGTTTTTCCATCTTACTCTTTTTTCATCACAACCAGACCTCCTTTCACCATTTTCCTATGTTCATATTCTTTTTGTTTTTGGTTTGACTATGTCTGTACTACATTTAATTTTATGCCTAATAAAGTGATTAAATACTAATTAACGATGAAATTCGTCCATCCAACCTTAGTATGGAAAGATAGAGTCAGACTGAAAAATTCAATGCCATAGCCGGGATTTGAACCACGGATCTTCTGGTCTCCGTTCACTTGCTCTAACCATTGAGCTACTATGGCCAACATGCCAACATGACATTAAATTCTCCAACTGACTCGTGTTGTTCCCGGTAAACCACTAGGAGTTCACATAAACACATGAGATAACCACCTTAATGGCTACTTACAACGTGCAAGTACTTTAAGGCCCGGGCTTTATAGTTAACCACTATTAGGTCAATTAATGGAAATTAAATGCTCTTTCACACTGGCCGTGTGTAGGCTAAAGTATGGAAAGATAGAGTCAGACTGAAAAATTCAATGCCACAGCTTGGATATGAACCACGGATATTCTGGTTTCCGTCCAGCCGCTCTAACCATTGTGCTACTATTAGAGCTAGCTATGGTTAGAGCGGCTGGACGGAGACCAGAAGATCCGTGGTTCAAATCCCGGCTATGCCATTGAATTTTTCAGTCTGACTCTATCTTTCCATACTTTAGCCTACACACGGCCAGTGTGAAAGAACAATTAATATCCAACCTTAGGTTTACACTTACTAGAAATATAAATTTACAAAATCTCTCTCCCTCTCTCTCTTCCTCTCTCTGGGGTATAAGCATACAGAAAATATACTTTTCAGAACTAGAATTAAATTACTTTTAGTATAACAATTAACAAGCTCGTAATGTAAAATTTCAGATATTTTCGCAATATTTTATTATTATACTAGCCTATATCGGACTTTAATAATAAATATTCAAATATAATATATTTTAGCAGTCTCCTTATATAGGCTATCCTTAAATTTTTACCTATTACAAAGAAACTACATAGTCCGCTTAGCATATGTTAACATGATTTATTTAGTACTCCAGTTGCCTTATAATTTTAAAAAGGTACTAATAATCGAGTCTTCGTTTAATAATATTAATTGCTTTTGGCATTCAGAAATCCTTCTGGCAAATTTGGGTGCTTTACCGTTCCATTGTAAGATAACATTATTTGTAAACAATAGTTCTTATATAGTGTTATTTTATGTTAATGATGGCTTTCATATTTTCATTTTTAACATATATAAGAAGTACCTCACACTTGCTGGCACTTGCCGATGGACATGCGATGTTCCAAATTCTGCCCAATAAAATTAAAATAAAAAGCCTGCGGTTTACTTCAGTCAAGGTATAGGTACTAAAGTACATTTAATCCATCTGATAAGTTGTAGTAAACGTTCTAAACTGCTACAGAATAATTGAACTTCGGTGTTCCACGTTGAATGTGGTGAAGAAAATGTCACACCGCGAGGATAATGACAGAGAAGCGAGTATAAATGCATTAACCCCGTTTCAGTTACTGCACTGCATGCCATCATGGTCGTATTCAGCTTCTAATGACAATAAAACTTAAAATAAAGAGCACATTTGTTTCCTCTTTGCGACTTCTATTCAATTATGTGCACAGTTGAATGTATTTCTTTTTCTTTGGGTTAGGGAACCTAGCTTTTAGCCCCGACTGAAAAACCTTCTGTTGTTGCATTCTTAAGTCAGGAGAGCTCTAACTACGTTAACTTATAAATTACAGCCAACATTAAATTTTAATTGATTTCAAGAAATTTGAAAAGACGATAAGTTTCTTTCAAAATCTTTTGAATAGAACTTCATTCCCACAGATGCAGCGATTCTCCTAAGAACTGAAAGAGTTAAGGAAATTATCTGTCCAAATTAATATTTTCAGTTAAATTTAAAGCGTACCCACAACTGGTCCTAAATCTTATGTATTGTAAGTCCTTATGTAAAGTGGTCCGTGTAAAAATGCAATCGTTTTAGCTTTCTCACTGTCTAACCTGCCCTTAGTTGAGTAAGGATTTAAACCAAACGTGAAATAAGTTGACATACTTCTACAAATTCAGTTCCTATTGCAATGACTCAACTATGGGCCGGAGCATTGTCTTGAAGAAGCAGGCTTTTTTCTTTGCCAAATGAGGACTTTCTGTTTTCACCTCACCACTCAAACGTTGCAATAAGCCTGCTTAGTAGGCAACAGTGATACTTTTTCCCTTTTCCAAGTAATCAATAAAAATAATTCCCTGTGCATCCCAAAAAAACACTCGTCATAACCTTGTTAGCTGACAAAATTCACTTATCCTTTTGTGGAATTGGTCCATCTAGCGCAATCTACTGTTGTGACTGTGACTTATTTTCCGGAGTGTAACGATGCATCCAAGGCTCATCCATGGTAAGAAACCGTCTCAAAGATTCACTGGGAGTCTTATGGTAGAGCTCCACATTCTTAACAGAAACTGTTTTCTTTACAATTTTTTATACGTGTCAACAAACGCGGCACCCATCTTGCACAGACCTTGTGAAAGCCTAAAACATTACTTAAAATATTATTTCGCACGTTTCTTTTCTTTTACGGTCTTCCAGTACTACACAATGGATTATTTTTTTTCAATGAGCTCGCAGTTTTGATTTCCACAGCCACCATATCGAGGCTCACCACTAATGCTCGTACGTCCTATTTTAAAGTCTATAACCCACCTTTTAATCATTGTATATGAAGAGACAGAATATTTCAACATACTGTCCATTTCCTCCTTGATTTCTTTAGGTGTTAAGCCTTTCAAATTTAAGTATTTAATCATTGCTCGTTCTTACAAATCCTGCATTTTCTTGAAAGCTCTACACTTGTCTGGTTTAAAATGTTGTCAAAAACTAAACAAGCTATTGGCCTGTAACAATGGGCACAAGGTAGTCTAGATTTAAACTATATGATGCTGACTGTCAAACTGGTCCAGTGGTGCCATCTCCATATGCTATCTGGGGCATATCAGCCAACCCTCGTAATATAAAAATTTAAAAATATAATTTGATCTTATGACATCTAAGTATTTTCAAAGTCATGGGATACAAATTTAAATGTTTGAGTCCACATCACCTTAGTAATATTAAACTTCATATTTATGAATTTTGGAAATTTTGGCTCCTTCTCAGATAGTTATTCTTAATAATATTCATTGTATTTTATTGCGGAGGCAACTGGTTTGTTAGGTACATTTCTGTGCTACGTTCTTTTCAACTGCTTATCGTTTGAACTTTTGGTTTCCACTACCCTAGAAACAGTGTGAAGTTGGGCTACACGTAGGGGATAAATTAAGTCCAGATGTGTTCTCAAGTAGGTAAAGCGCATGTACTTATTTACACAATGCACATAAAGCAGTAATATGAGCGGTTGGCACCAATTTGTGTGACATACGTGGCGTTCCTCGACAGTAAAAACTCGACGAGATGTGCTACATGAATTAATAATGGATGCCGCAATCCTCCGCTTCTCTTAGTGTCGGCAATAAAACTGCAGCTCCTCCCCAACATCTTAAAAATGTCTGGTCTCCATTCATGAAACTAGGACTTTCTCCATTTTGGAGAGAAACTTAATGTCTGTTGAATATTGCAGCAAGGAACTTTTACTGCCATTTGACAAACAATTAACTTCTTTAACCAGTTCATTTATTGCAGCATTTACCAAGTAATATAGTGCATTCCAAGTACTGGATAAGAGCCTAGATCTTTCAAGGGAACACAAATACAGCTTTTTTGGATGAAATTTCTTAAAATAAAGTAAATTATCTAATAAAAACATGTTTCAGAATTGAATATAAAAAATATTTTTTCGATGACAGTGTCTTTTGATCCAGTTCCCATCCATTCTGTTATAGCAAAGTAGCACTTCATACATTCAGTGATGGTAACCTAATCTATCTGAGGTGAAGAAACTACAGCAGGTTATAGGCCACAAGTTTACTTTGTCATAGCGACGCTGGAAAATGTGTCAATCCCAGGCTTGAAGACTGCTATAGCTGTCTAAACAGCGTTGAGCAAGTAGCCATCTAGTGTCCGCGGAGAGTACTCCTTCCTTTGTAAAGTCTGTTTAGTTAACTCGTGTGCAGTTCGGCTGCCTCTTTTGATGCACCCTTATAATAGTTTTACACTGATCCTCCTTCTCCCAGTCCTTTCTGCAAGGTTGCCACCTTTCTCGATACGTCATGGTTATCGTACGAGGTTTCGTCTAAATAAATTATCTTATGTCCATTACAGCGAAACTTCCTTAGTTTTGACACACACGCACACACATACACACACAAACACACACAAAGCTACAATGCTACTGGATTCCATAATAACCCTTCTCTTATTCACAGAGCGGTATTTGAACCCAGCTCCTATAGGAGGCCGCGCAAATTGCAGTGCCCATAAGAAAAATCACAAATAGTAAATAATAAATTTCTCGGCGAATTAAATCGCATGTAAAATTATCCACTTTAGAGAAACGTTTCCTTTTGTTTTCACACTTGCTCGGCGTCTTTGATATTCCTTTCGTCACAGTTTTCCTTACTCTATTTCTGTGAATACCCAGAATTTATCATGTTCATTGCATGACCCCTTACCAAGATTATTTTTCAACTAATATTTATGTTATCAAAACCAGCACTTGAATTTTCTTAGATGAGTCCAGGGTCCATGGAGCTTAGAGTTACCTGATATTCGTCTTGAAGGATAAGGGAAACCCCGGAAAACCTTATCCAGGTAACTCACCCTGACCGAGATTCGAACTGGGGACCTCTTGAACGTGAGGCAGACACGCTACCATCTACGCTATTGAGGCCGGCAGTTCCCGTTATAACTTTGTTTTCTGAGGCTTCTCCAATAACATAACTCGGCTCAGCAACACTGTGCAATTCATTCACACTATTGTCTTCACTTTGATTGTTGATGACTGATTATTGATTGAAGGTTATCTATTACTCATTTGCATTTCCTTCCCACGGTCTCCACATCGTGACACACAACGATATTTCTGCACGTAATGAAACAGATCAACTGGAAGTTGGAACTTTGGCAATGAGACTGCACGTGGAGTAAACATGTGACAGTCTTTTCCAGAAAATCAGGGTTGCTATTGGTCCTCAACGATAGTGTTCCATTTCTGAAGTGTGGAGGTAGATTTATGATGGTCATTATTGGGCGGTAGTTTCCGTTTCCTTTGTGAGGCAACTGCACTCGCGTTGACTAGACAGACTTTACAACCATCCGCACCATGTGCCCGGCATCACTATAAGGTACGAATCATTAAGCGATGGACTAGCAAAACTACGAAAAATTCAAAGGTCGATTGGTAACTGATTGATGAGAATCAAACCCAGGGCTTACCAAATACTCTAATCATAGCCTACATCGGAGCCATCTTGTTCGTTTTACTAACTATAAATAAAAGTTCACTTACATTTAAATTTTTTTTTTATTTCAAGGAGTCCCAAAATCGTATTTCAGTAGATTTTGGTCTATTTATTATAAGTAAATAATAGATAACCTAAAATATTAAGAGCACTTATCCAGAAAAATGCAGCTGGTAGATATGAAGTCATCCAAAAAGAGCAAATGCTTAATTGTCTGCGATAAACTTCGGGCCAAGAACTAGAGCACGTCTCTAAAATCACATTCCACACTTTTGAGCACCATTGGCTTTAACTTAATCTGCTATTTATTGCTAACGAACCTATGCTTCGTTGTTCATCTGTCCAATAAAAGAGAAACGTTAAGTAGGCTCAAAACAGAAGCCGCTCTTTTTTTTTTCATACAGACTTCTAGAAGGGTTTAATTTTATCTGCAGCCACAAGGGCGAATCCGCCACTTAAATAAATTTACGTCGGCGTTAATTAGATATTTTCAGTAGCTGCAGGATCTGACTGAGTGAGGAAATGCCCAAGGGTCTGGCGTCTGTTGTGAAGCTCCAGGCAGTGACTTTATGCAAATGTCAACCATAGGGTGTGCAATGAGAAACAGTCCACGTCTAAGCTGATGAGCTATCACAGAGAAACATGTTCACGGGCGATAAGTTGCGAAGCTTACATTCGGAGGTCTAAACTTTGATTCCCGCTTGACGGGGATCTCTGACCGGATTTTCTTGCTGTTAGTAAATGCTAGGATGGTTTCAGTAATATCGTAAAGTTTCCTTTCCCCGTTTTGTGTCGTTTAATTTCCTTGGCATGGTTCATGATGTTTTAGAAAATAAACTGTCTAAATTTCAACAAATCTCTGGTACTAAAAACAAAAATTAAATATTTCTAGTATTTCATCGTGGTATAACAGATACGTCAGCTGTCTCTATTTATTTTTTAATTATTCAACGTGCTAAGTGACATATGTGACTTATGTCGTTCTAGAATGACTTCAAGTGGATGATCTGCAGAACAGTTTATAGAGGAGGGATGTCCTGTGGAAGATATAAGTGATAAAAGTGTGTCGCAGGTTATAATTTCTTCGTGGATTGCAAGATTTGGAATTCCGAAAAGAATCACAACATACCGTGGCAGACAATTTGAGTCTAGTCTCTTAAATTCGCTTGCCAAAATACTTGGTATCAATCACATTAGGACGACAGCATACCATTCTGAATCAAATGGGAAAGTCGAAAGCTGGCACCGCACATTAAAGACAGCTCTCAAATCTCAGATGTCAGGTGATTGGGTCGAGAAGTTACCAATTGTACTTCATGCCTAATTCCAGAACATCAGGTAACACTTCAGAACTTACATGTGGCAAACCAATTAGATTACCTGCAGATTCCTTCAACGAAAATGAAATCCGACCTGATACGCAAACCTTCATATACAAACTGTGCCTGCATGTGAGGAATATTAATCGTGTTAAATCAGAACATCACTCTTCATGCAAGTCTTTTCACTACAAGGAGTTAACATCTTGTACTCAGGTTTTCGTGAGCCACGATGCTATAAGAAAACCACTACAACCAATATATGATGGACCTTTTCTGGTGATGGAACGTTTTGAGAAGTATTTCAAAATCACTACTCCACGAGTACCACAAACAGTCTCTGTGGATAGATTAAAGCCCACACATTTGTTCTGTTGCGCTGATTTAACACCTGCTATGAATGTTCCCACTGATACAACATCTAATGAGTCCTCCCAACAGGGAAGCACTCCTGTAAATGACAGCCCGGTCCTGCAAGCTAAAAAAACTCTATCAGGAAGAACTCTCACCTTTCCACAATGTTTTCAAGGGGCTGTTATTTAGGGGGAAGTAGTCTGTGGCTAGTAAGCCTCCGAAGATGTTGGCTATCTTCAAATTTTCTTTTGTGTTTCTCTATGTACTTTCCTTTGTATTGTTACCGCTTATGTTTCTGCATAAGTGTTCTATGGGACAGAAAACAAACACTATGTATGACGTTTCAAAAACATTATACTCAGACACCGAGGGCTCCTGTAGCAATTTTGGTTTGCAAACCTTTATTCATTAACGTACATCTACAAACACTTTTAAATACGTTCCTGAAAGAACATCCTATCACATGCATTTGTTAACAGTAACATTGGAATACAAAATGGTAGATCTACACAATGGAAGCAATTGGATATAAATCTGCAGCCAACCCGTTACTTCGTTGTACAGTTATGTCAAAAATTTCGAAGAATTAATTAGATTGTTTTCACATGTTACAAATTAAGGTAGCTTTTAGCTTATACAGTAATGGTAATGGCGGATGCAGTTTTTATATGCCTAAAACTACCAAAACGAGCTCAAAACACTGTATAAAGCTGTAAAAAGCGTGTAAAGATGCGAGGTGGGGATAGAGGTCTGCGGTTACTTATTTGTATGGAAAACTCTGTTGGCAAGGTAGCGTTGCCTGAGTGGTATTATACAAGTTACTTCATCACTCTGCCTCTGCAAGTTAGATTCAAATCCCCCGTTTTCAGTTCACAAACTTTATTACCGTTTATTTCACCTCTTGTGGCCTATAATATGATATTATGATACAAATAACATTTTTATAACATACCTGATTATAAAATACAATATTCGCCATGTTTTCACTATCAGATAGATATAAATTTATAGTTCGCAGTAAATATTTTATTATGGTCGGTGATGTGCTTGACCCATTCAAACAAGTTTCAAACACTTCACAAATGCTTAGTGGCTTTAGCTATTTGTGTCTGTGCCAATACTTGCCATCAATGAACGCTTCTTTTTCTAGGTATTCAGTATTTGAAACCTTTGAAATACTTTTGGGGGTCGTCATTTTGAACATTTACGCCGTTGATGAAACCTACACTCCTTGATAATATATTTCTTCTGTTTAACCAAGAGCTCAACACGTTCACAACTCCTTTGTCAGTAGAAGAAGTAAAACAAGATTGAAGTATGAAACAAAACCTATTAGACGTAATGTCTTTTAACATGCACCTAAAAATGAAAGCTAACTACTTAGCATGGTTTAAAATACCAGATACGGTACATACTAAACTAAGTATGATTTCTAATTATCATATTGTCATTCTTGTGTCTGGCTCGTAAGAGAACCAAAGGCAACAATAAATAAATTAGTAACTAAGTTACAGACTAAAACTAGGAGAAATAAAAAACAGTATATAACATCGTTCGAACCTAGCCTTTGCATTACCATATTCCAGCAGCTAACCTTCTCGGACATCCGTCACATATTCTATGTCGTTCATTGGGAAAGCAATCGTGTATCACCTTGCACGAAATAATTATATGTATAAAACCGTTGTTTATTTAAGCTTTTTGCAACGTCTTGGTCTTTATTCAGAGCTGTAAGTATTAATGCTGGGTGCGTGTATTACCGAATAGAAGGGCAGAGCTGCAATAAAGGCTTTTGTGCTAAAAGAGTCAATGTTTTCACATTAGACTATAAACTGTATAGATAAGAATAAATAGAGACACTGAGTTATCTGGTATATCAGTTCACACGACGTATATCTCAAAGTTGCTATCTACTCCCAATTCCTTATTCAATTATATAGTATTCAAAGGTAGAACTAAACCGAAAAATTCCAACTGTGGCATTCTATCAGTCCTTTTCCGACAACAGACGTCGTTTTAGAAGAACAGTTATACAATATTTTTGTACATTTTATTTAATTTTATTATTTTCATTTTATAGTATTTCTTGCTAGCTGTACTTTATGTTACCTGAAGTATTCGGTCGCTCTGTGGTTTGACGAGTTTGACGATTTATCCCTACAGCGTGTAGCCTTAGGTTTAAATTGTACTATTTCCTATAACGGGAGAGTCAAAAACCTTTGAACCGTCTTTGCGGTATTTTAACTGTCCACGTTCTTGGCGCTCGTCGCCCACTGCCGCTATCCTAGAAAGCCGTAGATGAAACCATACAGCATTTAAAAACTAGCTTTACTTATCAGCTTTATGAAGGCAGATGCTGAAAGTTGCCACTTCCATGTAAATTCATATTTGGTACCTCTTTAGCAAAAGTATTTAAGGAAGACTTTCTTAAAATTTACAAATAGCATGGATAAAGGATTGACATATATTTAATGCTGGCGTCCTTTAAATTGGATAAAATATATGCAACAGCTTTTAGAAATTAAGTCACTTTCGGGAAAGTAGTCTATTTGTTATTTTCTTCGTCGAAAAAGAAAGCGGTACACATATGTTAAGCGCATCAGGGAATCCTGGAAGTAGAAAATTCGAAACGAATCTTTCTTATTCTCAATGGTGTACTCACTATATAGTAATGCAATATACTATTTCTTATATACCGCGATACTAAAGCTGGTAACTGAGCTGTAGCAAGGCCCACATTCCTTAATCCCTCTAAGGAAATTTTTGTTGCGAAAGCCTGGGCTATACTGACAAGTAAGTTTTTATTTCTGACGTAAAGTTGAAGTCATCACACCTCACTGAGGCAAATGAGAGACAAAATGCTTGTTCTTTTCTTTCCTGGAAGCTGAATCTCCTGTTCCATTGTGAAGAGAACGGTCTCTCCAATTTTACCTTGGGCAATTTGCTAAAACGTGAAATCTGCAGTCTGTCCTTTAAGGTCATTTCGGGGATACTATGGGTACCCCACAACCGTCATCATTTCTCCAGGACAAAAGCAGCTTTCACAACCAGGAGTTTTTGCTCTGCTTTGTCCTACAGGGGTGATTCTGATAGGCACTAAAGTAATACTGCAATAGATTTATTATTTTATTTATCTGTGGAATGATTAAGCAAGCACACATAAAAATGAGTGGTAAATATTTATGGAAACCTGCACGGAATCAAAACATTATATATTATGGTAAATACGATCTAATAAAAAATAGAATTTTCTATCTCTCGTAAAGCCTAGGAATATTGAAACATTTCACCAGAGTAAATGCTATTTTATTTTGAAACGATTAGAAAACGCAGCTCTGTTCGCGTTATGTTGTGTAAACAAAGATACTCCTTTTTTGCTTATCTCCCTCTCTCACTGCCCCTCCTTCACTCTGTCCCTTTTCAGTTTTATCTCTCTTCTAGGGTTAAATATATTAAATGCATGAACCATTACTGCTTAATATAATGTATTTTAGATATTTGATCACTTACTCGAGAAAAATTAAACAATTAAAAATTTTAAGTGACAGAAGATGTAAGAAGGCATAATTTTCTTCCACTTGGCGCACATATAATCCCACCTAACTTATTTGCAGCTCTTTGTATTTGGATTCTTGTATACATAAAATCAAAAGGAAGATTTCATTTAACAAGAGCGCGCAGGAAAATAAATTGTCATTTGTTTAGGAAGTTTTCATTGTTTACTCTCCCTTTGATAACAGTTACGATATCTGATACTTTATACCGAGTATTTCTATAAAAGACGTTTTTAAAGAGTGTTAACTCGTGATAAACATTTGAATTTAAAAATGAGTTTAAGAGATATTAACTGCCTTAGATGCACAGTATGGAAAATACCCAAATGTTCCCCTATCTTAAGCCAATTTCCGGACTTCAAAACATTTTTTCTTTATTTCTCAACATATACTCCAGAAATATTAATATATGTCACATCAGTGTACAAATTTAATTAAACCATCTTTGTAGTGTGATTTATCATGGTCCTCAAAATAGTTTTTTACCTCATCAATGACCTCCTCTTTGCTGTGAAATTTTCGTCCTCCAAGAAATATTTTGAGATCCGGGAACAGTTGGTAGTCACTGGGTGCTAGATCTGGCGAATATGGCGATGTTCAAGCAAATCGACCTTTAATTCGCACATTTTTCCCATTGCAAAGACTGGACGATGTGCCGGACCATTGTCGCGAATAAACAAATTTTTTTCCTTTGCCAAATGAGACGTTTTTCTTTTCATTTATCACTCAAACGTTGCAGTAAGCTTGTATGGTAGTTATTAGTGATACCACTGGGCAACAATGAAAATATTTCGGGCTTAAAATAGTGAATTTACATGTATTTCCATCTGCTGAATTCAAAACTCACCGTAAAAATAATAGCACACCTGCCAAATAACAAAACCCAATCATAGAGAAATTTTAGAAATTGACTGATGCAAAAGTTAAGGAAGGCATTTTTGTCGGACCACAAATAAGACAACTTGTAAAGGATCTTGCATTTGAACAAGTTTTGGAGGGGTAAAGAAAAGAAAGCTTGGGAAGCCTTCAAGGGTGTTGTTCATGGATTTTTTGACTACAAAAGAGATGACAGCTACAAGTATTTGCTGTCAGTGTTCCTGCAAAAATACAGTAACCTTTGAAGCAACATGTCCCTTAAGATCCATTTTCTCCAATCCCACCTAGACTTTCTCCCTCCTAGTTGTGGAGCTGTTAGTGATGAACATGGGGAGAGATTCCATCAGGACATTTCTGTTATGGAACAAAGATATCAGGGCCGTTGGAATGAAGTAATGATTGCGTTGGTCTTTGGTCTTTGGTTGTTGGTCTTTGTATAGGGATTCTGCGGAACTCCATCACAAGAGGCAAGCTAAGAGACGACGAAGTCAATAGGCCACCCCATGATTCTCTTCAGACTCGATTATCTGCGAAGTATTTTTCCAGCAATTTAGAACTCTTAGTATGTAATTACCAGTCAAAAATATCAAATGTACTTTAATTGTTGTTAGTATGTGTGTAATTAAAATGTAACATTTTCTCTCAATCCGTTAATACGTAATACTTCCACCTTGTGTATATCATAGAAACTAGAGCTAATAAAATTGTTTCATTGTCAAATTTGTTTTTCTCAATCCAAAATTAGTAGGAATTTACTCATGAAGTACTCGAAACGTTCAAAATTATTTTTTGTTGTCTAGTTTACTTTTACCCTTTTCCAAGTGATCAATAAAAATAATTCCCTGTGTATCCCAGAAAACACTCGCCATAAACTTGTTAGCTGACAAAATTGACTTTGCCTTTCTTGGAGTTGATTCACCTTAACAATCAATTGCACTGACTGTGATTTACTTTCTGGACTGTAGTCATGTATCAGGTTTCATCGATAGTAATGAGTAATCTCAAATATTCTTTGGGATTTTTATGGTGAAAACTCCAAATTCTTAACCGAAACAGTTCTTCTTTGCAACTTTTGATTAGGAGTCAACAAACGCGGAACTCATTTATCATAAACCTTGTGAAAGCCGAAAACGTTGCCTAAAGTATTACCTGCACGTTTTTATATGTTTACAGCCTCTTTTATCTCGAACAACTTTCATCTGTGATCTTCCAGTACTAAACGATAAATTTTTTCAATGATCTCTGTAGTTGTGACTTCCACAGGGCGCCCAGAGCGATGCTCATCACTAGTGCTCGTACGTCCCATTTTAAACTCTGCAACGTACCTTTTAACCATTGCATATTAAGGGGCAGAGTCTTTCAATGAACTGCCCATTTCCTTCTTGATTTCTTTATACGTTAAGCCTAAAGTATTTAATCACTGCTTATTTTTCCAAACTCTCCATTTTCGTGAGGATTTTACTCATTGTCCTCCATGTTCCTCCATTTTCCTTAATTTTGTCATTCAAAATTAAACAAACTGTTGACCTGTAACTATGAATAGAAGCTAGTCTAGAGTTAAACTATATGATGCTATCCGTCAAAGTATCCCAGTGGTGCCATCTCCATATAAGGTAGGGGACTTATCAGCCGATCCTCGTGAAATGCAATCAGTGTAAAGAGAACTGCACAAGCTCTTCAGAGAAAATATAAAAGTTTGAAGGAATTGTTTCATTGAATACTTAATAATAGGTACAAGAGAATTACAGAAATAAAGCAGGTTTAAACGATAACTCTTGTACGAAGTGGTTGCTATGTGACAGTTTTTTGGGATTTCATTCTCCTTCTATGATTGCGGGAAAAATAACTAACGATTTTATTCTTAATAAAATAAAATTATTTAGAGAAACTAAAAAATCGCAATATATGTACTTTTTTCTTGTAAATGATAAATTTAGGATGGAGGATTTCTTCAAAATTTTGTGGATCCTCTTTGAATGAATGTAAACGTTTGGTTTTTGTGTTATGTCATTCACGGCCACACACGCTCATTTATTGTTTCATTTAGTTTAGTATCGTTTGTTTAAAATCAGTTTTCATTAAGCTCTTGGTATCCATTATCTGGCTGGAGTCACTACTTAATATGAGCAAGCAATAGATAAAGTTAACCTGTATTTAACTTCTTAGTGAGTAGAAAAATTAGTATTCATAACTTTATTTTCTAATATGAATGAAATTTGTTTAACATATGTTGTAGCGTGTATCTATGTATCTTGGTGATTGAACGACTTTGTATTAAAGGAAAATATCTCTCCCTTTTTTGACTGTGTACCTTTCCAAAATGTTAACCTCCTGATTAGATGAGAAGATTCCCTTTTTCATAAATGAGGTTATACTAGTAAGTACATCATCACTGTGATGTTTAGCCTAGTTGTATGTGCACGTTGTAATGAACTTTGTTTTTTGTTTGTTTCAGGTAAGTACATACACTGTGCTTTGTTCTGATGACAGGAGGTGAGTACTACGTGCTTTGAAATTCTTGTCTTGGGTGTTTAGCCTTCTCATTAATCAGACAGCATCTCGTTCTTTGTCTTCGACAGGAGATTGTCTTTAAACCGCTTTGCAACTTTTCCACAGTGTAAATTAGAGACTGTAATGCAATAAAGGCATTCAGGCGTAAGAGGGTTTCGCTAATATCTTGACTGGGAATTTCTACCATCTTCCTTTGTACGTGAAGGAGTAAATGTGACAACTCAAAGTGTATAAATAAATGCTCATATAGTGATCAATTCGTAGGAACAACTGTTTAAACTTCCTACAAAGACAAGTTATTCAAGGTCTTATATGTGTACTGAAGAGTTGTAATTCATTTAACGAAGCGAAGAGAAATGAGACATAACGTAAGTACTTTAATTTGTATATTAATAAGAAAAAACAATTTTATTAAGTTGTAAAAAGTTGAATTTCACATTTATTTTAGATATTTAACGAATAATTAAACAATTAAATGAGGTATGACACAAAAATGAATTCGTATAATATAAATTAACGGGTTTATTTTGCCTTAATGAAGTCAAAGTTTTCCACCAGAATTTATTCCTTCTTTAATTTATTCACAGAGCAGAACTTCCAGCAAGAACCGAACTTCGTGAATGAATATTTTGCTGTTTTTTGAGATGGTGATGGTAATAAGTATCAAATGGACAGCCCAGTTAATTTTATTTTAGTCTATCATTTCTGTTTCAAATGGTAAATATAATTAATTCTTTTATATTTACCAGATCACAATATAACCTCAAAAACTTAAAGTAGCAATTTTGTCTTCAGTATAGAGAATATACAGGGTGTCTCAATCAATCGTCCTATTTTAATTTTGTGATGTAAATTAATGTATCACTTTAGAAGATTTGGAGAGGTTATGGACACACTGGATCATGTGTTTCCTGGTAGATGGATAGGGAGAGGTGCACCAGCTGTATGGCCACCGAGAACGCCTGACATAACAACTCTGGGCTTCTTTATGTGGGAGTATGTCAAAGACAGGGTGTATGCGACAAAAGTAGCGACTACTCACCAACTGCGTGAGCGCATTCGGAATACTGCTCCAACCGTCACTCCTAAAATGCTTCAACGCACATGGGTGGAGCTACAAGATTGCCTGGATATTCTTCGTGTGACTGGTGGGGCACATGTGCAAGTGATAGGACTTTCTTGATTTTTGCATACAAACTTGATGAGCCATATGTATTAGTTAAGTTTAGTTCATTTTGATATCTCAAATAGTCTGGCAGAAATACTGAAATGAAAATAGAGCGATTCAAGTGGGACATCCTGTATAAACACAACGTAGAATGACACTGCTGTCACATAATACTAGTTCAGGTAGCTCAAGATACTGAACACAACATTATTGGTATGCACCAAATGTCTGCAGGAGCTCAATAAACACACCTAACGTATAACCTAAATCCGTGCAGATGGTACCATCTGCACGGATTTAGATTATATGTTAAATTTGTTGATTGAGCTACTGCAGACATTTGGTGCATACCAATAATGTTGTATTCAATATCTTGAAATACTTGAACTTGATTTTCTTCAAAAGTTCTTCATGTTTTGCAGATATATATTGTTGCAATAATTGCTCCTTTGATTGATGTGTTTTTGAAGACCAAATGAAGTTTCCATCCAGAAGGGTTCTGCTTCTATAAAATAATAGAACGCACTTAGATAAGTTTTAAAACTACGCATGTAGGCTATATTATAGTTCTATAGTATTTTGCTTAAATGTCTTTAGCTTTGCACGAAAATACACAAGCTTCTTAAATGTGGCGAAACGTAAAGTGTATACAAAATTTAGAAATAAGTTATGATCACGTGCTTTTTTGTTTCTGTTTATAACTTTAAGAAAGTTTCATTCTGAAGTTAGCTATGGGTATTACTGTTTAGATGCTTAAATTTTTATGTTTCGACGTTGTCTTATTTTATGCATTTAAAGTAGAATTTTAAACACTTTTTAAATGACTGTGACATATGCAATGAAAATCTTGACAGCGAACATCTATGCGTGACAATATGGATCCTGAATTACAGTAAAACTAAACGAATAGAATATAAATGAGAAGAGGAATTAAATCAAATTTAGGCACTCCGGAATACACTATCCTGCAATGTTTTATAGTCATACCCAATATAGCTTTATTCTTAATCTACTAGGAGGTTATGATTGAAATTTTTTCAGCGGTAATATTATACCTTTGGTCACAATTTAACATGGGGGTTTGGGGATATTATATGTTTCTAATTAAATATATTTTTTATAAATCTGTACTCTTTCCTATATCTTTAATGCTTTTTATGCAATCCAGGAAAGAGTTTATTATTCTTAAACCTCTTGTGTTAAAATGTGCACAATATTATAGTAAACATGCAATATCCCTTCTGGAAGTTTAGAAAAGCTACCTTTAATCTTAAAAGTTTTACTTAAAAGGAAAAGGCCTCTAAGTTTTTCAGTACATTCCTGAACCATATTCTGGATCATGTTCCATTTCATCCACCAATTTCCTCTTGCATCCTTTTCTGTGCTGCCTTAATCTCTATTCCACTGATCTAAATGCCTTATTAGAGGTCCTAATCCTTTCTCTTTTAATAAATTACTGTATTGCTCTTCATTATCGTAAATTTCTCAGAGCTACTGATGTTAGCTGGAATTGAGCCTACCTGAATTGAGGTTAGGTTGAGGTTAGGACTTACATTGTTCTCTAGGCAGCTATTTTAGGCTTACCAACATTCGTCCTATTGTTAAACACTTTTAAGTTGCTTCTTCTAACCATTTTTACACACAAATGTCACTTTTATAATAATAATTCAAGATAAAAATTCACTAATAAGTTGAATCCCAAAAAGCACATGCAATAAACAATCATCCACTGAAAAACAATAACTTGCTGCTATTGTTGGTTAAATCACTGAACTAATGGGCCCAACATACTGGTCAGGACAAAAATGTCCCATCTGAACTTTAACCATTACTCAGTAGGACAAACTTTGATTATTTTATCAAAGTAAGTTCAATGGTTTGAAAGTTGTCACTAAGAACCACGTCCACTTAAATTTCAAAGCTGTCTGAAATAGGTTTAGAACTGAGTAAACTACGGAACTTATATAGTAAGTTGAATGGTTTGAAAGTTGTCATTAAGAGCCAGCCGCACTTAAATTTCAAAGCTGCCTGAAATAAGTTTAGAACTGAGTAGACTACAGAACTTATATATCATTTTAAAGCTGAAATACCATAGATTACGTTAAAAGAAACATCAAACACAAATTTGAAGTCACAATAACTACAGTTAAAATCAAACTAATAACATCAACAATCTTGGCTATATTTACCCTACTAACCCATATTTTAAATTATGGAATCACTTACGATATTTTACTCCGGCTTCTTAACACAGAGCTATTCTGAAAGCATAATATTGCATAGCACTAGGTATAGGAACTCTTAATCAAGGATCACAATTGGCTACACTCAAACCACAGATGAATACAAGAATGTATGCAGTTGTGGTCAGGGATCACTGACAAATTAATAGCTGAACGTCTGCAAACGTCAACAAACTTTACGAGGGATAGTGAGTAGTTACGTACGGCCTTAAGTACAGTAGGAGTTGAACTTTTTTTATTTTATTTATGGTCTTAATTGTATAAATTACTATAACCAGCTGGAATCAAAGCATAGTATCTATAAACTTTGCGAATAAGCTCTTCCTGTGATATTTTATTAATTGGAACGTTACGGACGTTATAAAAGTCAGATTGTATTATAGAATGTTATAGTATTGATGTGGTTATTGCAAATGTGTTATATTTAAATCGGGATTAATAGTGTACCATGATTTTATTGCCATTTTTATGTGGGAAAGCGCCTTAGGAGACTATAAGGATTCACATGGACCACACATATCTGATATATTCCTATACTAGGTCAATATAAAGGTATTCTTTAGCACTATTTCTTTTACTAATTTAAACAATTTGTCACATTTGAATGTTCTTACTTTATTCCCCTGCTTTCTCAGAGGTGTATAGGGCAAAATGTTTTACTGTTGCAATTGCAATCACCTTACAGACATGCTTAATTAACATGAATCTGGTACAATGTTAGTAATCCAACAGCTAACACAAGAGCATATGTTGAAACCGTAGCCGCAATATTTCTCGGATAACACATATTCCTTAGCCCTCATTCTCCTGAGAGAAACACAATGCAGGTTGGAGTCTGAGCCTAAGAACATTTTAACGAGCATTAACGAGGGTTTTTGATAAAAGGAGTCATCCATATATGGAGAAAGTCGGCAAGGAAAACTACTGAAGCTAGAGAAGCAGTTTTAAGTATTGTGGCTGAAAATGCCACCACTGGTCGAAACGGCGCCCTAGGTAGGCGTGTCCCTCTGGACTGGCCTTGGGAGAATAGCTGTTGCGACCGTACCACATTCTGTGGGTCCAGTGCCTTATGGAAGCAGATCACGTCTCCAGGTGCTCCTTCGTCAGTTGGGTCCAGAAAAAGAAGTGCACCTTTAAAAAAACAGTCAGAGGAGGTTACCTTTTCGAAAAGTGTAATTGTCTGCATCTACAAGACCCATACCTGGGCTCGGGAGAATTCTCACAAGATGCCAGTGTAATTTACGGCAATTTGTCGTAAATACAAGTAAGGTAAAAATTATAACGTTTATTTCGTAGGTTTCCTACCTTTCTCTTGATTATTGAATAGACAAACTTAACCTTTCTGTGAGATGTATTTCTGGGCTTGCTGGAAAATGCCTTGCTATAAACAGTCATTTGTTTCTTAGCAGATACTGCCCCACCGTGATAAGATGCGTGAACATATAACACAGAGTATTGCTAACAGTGGATTCTGAGGGACTATCATCTGGCCTTCAAGATTTTCAGATCTAAATCTTCATGTTATTTTATTCTGAGGTTATATTAAATACAAGACTATAAAGCTTTTGATAATTTTGAAAATCCGCATGGATGAAATTTTCTAGCAACAGATGGAGTGTTTGGTAAAGTGAGGCGCAAATGGTTAAAGAGATGTGGAGGTTGTAGATGTGCAAATGACAAACACTTTAGGAGTACGCAATGGTGAATCCACTTATAATTGGTTTGTAACAATGGTACTTTTATCATATTCATTTATTTATTCTGTAAAGTGACAGCAGCAACAAGATGTGCAATACAGTTGTGTCACATTTTTATAGAATGCTTAATAGTACTTATGCTGTGTAGCTGAAAAGGACTTATGGGTACTTCGAACTTTTATTAGTTTTGTGACCCTGCATTTCTGAAAAAAAGTAGCAGTTTCGAGAAAATTTCTATATTATCTTCCATTCTGCGTGCCTTTCACGATAAAGGTGAATATACTTTATGCCCACGAAAAGAAGGCTAGAGGGGGCTGAAGGGTAGATGAGCTTGAACTGTTCGTCTACCCCGGTAGCAGATCTGTTTACTAGGAAATGAGTGTCACCCATACTGCCAGATCTAAAGTTTGTTACCGTAAATACTGCGATAGGTATTATGTATAGGTGAGCTATGTGACAACACTGGTGTATCTTAAACGACCCTTCCATCGTTGTCATACTGGGAAGGTGATCATAAACACCGTTGGCAGAGCAAAATATATTACAGTGATATGTAGAAGTTACCGAGCTTACTGGCCTTAGTCTAGTCGAAAAAGCTGAAGTTCCTGACGTTTCGCTCGTACGTGCGTCGAGCATCCTCAGAGGACTCTTGGCAAACCTCTGAGGATGCTCGACGCAAGTTCGAGCGAAACGTCAGGAATTTCAGCTTATCCGACTACACCACGGCCAGTAAGCTCGGCAACTTCTACATTTTATTGGATTGACGCCGTGGAAGCCTAAGTTGTTACAAAAGTGATTGCGCTGCACATTCCTCTAGCTTGCCTTCTTGTCGTGGGTCGACATTAGGAAGGCTTCATTCTCTTTCACATCTTAGTCTACTAATATAATAGACACAGATGAAATTATACTACCAAATCAACTAACAGTTTTTAGATTTTCTAATTTCTGTTTTTAAAAATTTCAAAATATATACACAAAACATTGATCATTGGAAAGACATATGAATACGATCAAAATAATGAACTCTTATTTGGATCCATCCACCACTATGTAACAACACATATTACATTTACTCAAAACTCTAAATTATGCAACATAATAAGATGTGAATCAGCTATATTAGTTTTATGCCCTAAGACTGCACGATAATGGAGAAGTAATTAGAAACCTAGTTTCACAAATTAAATCACTTTATCTTGAAGCTGATACTGCATACATGGACATATTAGGTAAACATGGCCATCAGCAATTCAACTTAAGTTAATAACCAAGCAGGCCATATAGATGATGCAACAAATGCTTAGGCTTATTGAAATCCCAAATTGTGACGTAGGACCAATCAGAATTAAGTATTGCAGTGGCTTAGCAACAAAAACAGAAAAAAGAAGCAATGATTTTATTCTTAAATTTTTTCTTCTGGCTTTAACTCTCGAAGAGGGTAGACGTGTTTTCGGTAACTACGAGAAGTTATTGGAGTTCATCATTTATGGACGTTTAGTAAACGTTTAAAATATACATCGAAGACGCGACGCTACGATAAATAATTTAAGTAAAAAACCCTTGCATCATTTATAAATAAAAGGAGAAAATTAATATATAGTAAAGGGTTATATACATCAGTGGAAAAAGTCGCATGTAAAGAAGAAAAGGATGTCGAGATATATAATTCCAAGTAAAGTAAAATTGTATTAATTATTTTATTCCATAGTTGCCCAAAAGTGAAATCCCTTTTGTATCGATACCACGTCTGAGAAGTTTCACATCTCATCGCTCGCCGCAGCTGCCGGAGAGAGGATTTATAGAAATCTTCGAGAACTTCATCATCACGGCTTTTAGACGAAAGGTTCATCGCTTCTACATCAAGGTAAGGTTTGGCTTCTACATGCGTCGCCACACGGAGGGAGCGCGAAGCTTTTGCGCGTGTGGGGCGTAGACCTTACGAAGGGGCTAATCCAACTTCAGATATGTCACCACATCGTGTCATATAAATCCAAACCAAAAGGAGGGGAACCGCCCCAGTATGAAATGTAAATCTTTAGTTAAGAAAGAAACTTAGGTAGTCAACTCTGAACACTTTTTCTGCCTAACCTATGAAGCCAGGAGAGAATGTGAACCAAAATTTAATTTTTCTGGATCTATGGGGTAGTTTGTAAAACTTCTTGATCTAAGTCAACAAATAACTTACATTTTTGGACATGGGATACAATTTCCTTGGTTTCCTTTTCATATACCATTATAAAATACAGGTTTTAATTACAAATGAACCAATATTCACCGAGTATTGAGTTTAAGCGAGTAAAATGCCTAGTGGGATGGTTCAGAGGGTAAAGTCTTTTGAGGAGTTCCGTTGACCTTAGAGACTTGTGCACGTATATGTGGCTTTGTTAACCCCCTTCCTCCCGGGGGTTTGTAGTTTACAACAGATGTTTGCCACGTGGTAATGAGCAAGGTTTCCTTTCTGTTACATTCAAATCACATTAAATGAGCAAAATGTTTGGAGAGAGACATCGTGACTGGACATTGAAGATCTTAATGTTGGATCTTCGGTCTCAAGCCAGATCAGGGCTAGGTCCTCTACTGGCAGTGGAGGGTTTTTTAAAGAAGGATAATATACGGCAGAAGATGAGGTTGGAGTTATATATATGCCATCTGATGTGTTATTTTATGTGCCTAGAAGCAGCCTCCGGCGTTTGTAGCGCTCTCCAGGTTCGATGTCGTCCTCACCTAGAGAGAGAGAGTTGAAGTAGTGGGAGAGGTTTTGATAAAAGGAACGTGAAAGGGTATGAATGTACATAATTTGTTATTGTGGGAATACAAGATCTCGTCGGATAACTAAATTGGAGCTATACCAAGGGGAGTCTGTGGCAAAGCACAGGAAAATGTTTGGATAGGTGAAGATGTGTGATTAGTTTTGTAAATATCCGTTACAAACAAAAGCGCTGGGTGAGAGCGGGTAAGCGGCTGATCACGAGCAGATGTCGGTCTAGTATAAAGAGTATAAGAATTATGGCGGAGCTTAAAGTTAATACACTACATAGTACATATATCTTAGACTTAATAGCTGGATTCTCGTTTCGAGTTCAAAATTCGAAGGTATCCGCGCAATATATGTTAACAAAATGCTATGAATGTAAAATGCATTACCAAGTGCATTGGATTCCACATTACTATGCAAAACAACACTGAAAGTATGGATTAAAATGAAATTTAATAATTTATCGCTAAGAATGACTTACATTAAACATAGAAAGTAAAAATGCAAAAATAACAAAATCTAATTATATGGCATCATAAAATAATCATTTTGACGAATTGTGGAATGTTTCGCACACGTTTAAGGAATACCAGACAGTTGTGAATTGGCACACTGCTTTACTGTTACCACAGTTAGTGGAGTTTCTTTTAAAGTTAACACAAAATAAAGTTTTGGAATGTTTTTCCTCTTCGCCTTTTAGGATATTACAGGCAGAAAAGTTTCTGGCGCCGGAAATTTTCGTCGGCTGAATCCATACGACTGATTCAACAAAAGAAGGTTTCTTGCGTAATAAAACAACACAACACCTGCTTTGTGCTAACACACCCTGGAACACTAATGTCCATATCACTAGAACACTAATTTTTGAGACGTTTAAGATACGTTTATGTTATTATTGCATTGATTTTGGAATTATTTGTGTATATTAGTTTTTTTTTTCATTTTTAGCCCGCCTTTAACTACAATGATCATATTGGCGGCCGAAGGTGTTAACTCCTTAATCATTAGATCACGCACACATTCACACTGTCATTCATACTTCTAGAATCTGGGGAGGATGGGGAATCATCTTTGTTGGAGAAAAGTCCCCACCCCCAGTCAGGAATCAAGCTCAGGGTAAGAGCGACTGGACGGAAATCAGGAGATCCGTGGTTCAAATCCTGGCCATTACATTGAATTTTGCAGTTTGACTCTGTATATCCGGAACCTTAGCCTATAAATGGCTACTGGGAATAAATTATTAATTTCCATCAATTAACTTAAATAATAAGAGTTAAATGATGAAGCCTGGGACTCAAGTACTTACAATAGCAAGTCGCCACATACGGCGTATATCGAATACGAGAGCCCCTAGTGGTTTACCAGTCAATTGGAGAATTTAATGTCATGATGGCACATTGGCTATGGTAGCTCACTGGGTAAGAGCGACTCGACGGAGACCAGGAAATCCGTAGTTCAAATCACGGCCATGGCATTGACTTTTTAAGTTTCACTCTATTTATTCGGACTTTAAAAATTCAATGCCATGGCCATGATCTAGCCAAATCTTAAAAATTTGCAGTTTTATTCAGGACATACAAAACGACTGCAATTTCAAAGCAGTGTCATAGAAATTAGCTCTTAAAATGTCTTCCTGTTGCGTTCCCCTACTCCCATTGCACCTACAAGGAAGTTTGCGTAGAATCATCTTGACAGATTTTTATCTCCATTAATATTAAGTACTTAGAAGTTTATTTAGTAAGGTATTTGAAGAATGGCAGGAGAAAGTCATCTGAATGTAACCATTAGGAGGCTTTTTTCCTCCCTGTCTTCATTTTATGTAATTTCTCTTTTGATCGGTAGTTAATATTTTGAATAATTTCTACTGCATTGCATACCTCGGTGTGTTAAAAAATGTTTTGGAAGACAAATATTTTGATTATTCATGTTTAGTCAAATATTCCTAAGCACTTTTTAATATTGAAATATTTCGGAGAGTGTTAAACTGCATATAAGAATTTGATGGAGGCAAAATCAGAACCTCGTTACAACACTAAATTAGTTAGCTATCGCGAGCAGCAATTACAAGAAACAGTCACACATATCTCTGACGTCAAGGTTGAAGTAAGAGTGTTATTACCTCGTGCATTACTTGCCGTGCACGAGACAGATTTATCTGCATTCCCGGGTCGCAGAGCTATCGTAAAGTGTATTTCTGTATGATTTGTTACCTTGGTACGCGATGTTCGCGTGTTTTTTGTGCTTATCATGCGTGGCCTTTAGTTTGACGAGATCTGACACGCCCATTGTAGTGAGGAACTGATTTCGGCTTTTGTACCCCTGGTGGATAATTAAACCAAATTGTAGATATTGTAATTTTAGATACATGAAAATGCTTAGAAGTGGCGTTTACACGGTTTTATCGTTCCACGTCCACTACAGGCCTAAACATTTCAATACTGATTGACGGATATTGATTTGCAATATGAGCACAATTGGTAGCCTGTTTGGTTCTCGGATTATATCGTTAACCCCTACATTGAATACACTTAATTTCCTGCAAGAGTCGTACCAATTTATTGATTCTCTTTAATCGAAATTCCCGAACTCGTCAACCTCCATGTACAGAGTGAACTACCGAAAACTCTTCAGTTTTAGGATTCCAGAATAGCTGGATGAGGTGTTTAACTCAGAAACGAAAAACGTAGGGCCAGAAATACCAGGGTGAGTCAAATGTAAACCTTAAATTTGTAATAACAAATCGAAACAGCGTGTAGAATGGCCTGTAGGTGGCAGCGTAGTGCCGATGCACACATCACGTCGCAGTATCAGTATAAAGATGGCCGCCACACTTGCGACTTCCACCAGGGAAGAGCAGCCTTCTGTTATTCAGTTTTTGCGTCGTGAAGGTGTGAAACCTATTGAAATTCATCGACGAATGAAGGTTCAGTACGGTGATGCATGTTTGTCACAGCAGGGAAGGCTATGCAGACTCCTTTTTAGCACGAAAAGGGCGTCATTTTGGAGCATTACATGCCTAGAGGAACCACTGTCACCAGGGCATCTTACACAGATCTAAAAAAATCATCTGCGGTCTGCATTCAAATCAAAGCAACGTGGATTGCTGTCAGCAGGTGTCCTTTTACAACATGACAATGCAAGGCCGCACACTGCCCGTAGAACACTTTCAACAATCATAGACCTGTATTCTGAGTGTCTTCCTAATCCACCATACTCACCAGACCTTGCTCCAAGTGATTTACATATGTTTGGACCACTCAAAGACGCAATGGGAGGAAAGAAGTTTCCTTCAGATGAAGACTTACGCCACGCAGTGCATGGGCGGTTACGCGGACTGTGAAAATAATTTTTTCTAAAGGCATAAATAATATTTAAAAAATATTTAAGCTTTTCATTTGACTCACCCTTTATTTTGTCGATCGGTCGGCCTTGTGTTTGGTGCTAGAAGAAATGCATGCAAGCGTAGCTAGCGACAGCAGAGAGTTTGAATGGTGAGTGCCTTAATGCAATTCTCAGAGATTCGACATTAAAAACCGTTCAATAAAGGGAGAAATGACTGTCTCTATATCTGAGAGGCATACGATCACAACCAGCTAACCGTTCAAATCGAAGAAATCCCCGTTTCGAGAGCAGTGAATGTACCGCTCTGAGGACTAAGGTATCTAAGAAGTTATGGAAGCTATGAAATCTGATATACTCATGACAATGGTAATATGTTACCTTACACGCAAGCGTCTCTCAACAATGCAGGATCTCATGTTTTATTCATAAAGCAGAATGAAGGTTAATTAATAGCTTTAAATTACGGTGCTTTAAAGCTAATCACTGGGTCTTTTTTCATACACTTTTTATTCCTGCAACCTCATTTTCGTTTCGATTGTTCTGAGCACACATGTGAATTCAAAATATAACCGAAGCAGTATAAAATCTAATGCTGCATAATGTTGGTGTCTCAGCACTGGTATCAGGGTATGTTTTCTAAAGGCCTAAGCCTAGCTGATACATAAGTATTGAAATCACCAATGCGAATGTTGACATCTTAATATGTTAAAGTCAAGCACATAAGGGCTATTTGCAGACTCATATGTATTCGGGTTTCATAGTTAATCATTATTTGATCAGTAATTTTTTTCCTCACTTTTTCTGTACCTTCTCAACTTTAAGGTACGCAAGGGCTATTATGGAAGACTACGTTATATGTTGGGAAAGGAGTTTAATACAAAAGTGTGTTCTCTCTATCACCAAATGTGCTCACCTGATATGTGAATTAATTTAAAAATGTTAAACAATTTTAAACAATTAATACATATTTTGCCTTTTGTGTTGTTAATATAATGTTTCGTTAGTGTCCAAACTATGCTGCATATTTGTTTCTTTCATGTGCATATTTTATAAATCTATTTTTTGTTTTATTCATTTATCTTACATTTGATTTACAAATATATTTGCGAATAATATGTAACCCTGGGTCAGTCTCGAGGTAGTTTCCTTAGCGTGTGGTAATGGAGCTTACTAAGCGGGAGACCGGAGTTTGATTCCTGGTATCGACGTAATGCATTCAGCTTCATGAGTTCCATGAGGCTAATCGAGGAGTTAGTTGATAGAAACATAGTGGCTCCTGGTAGTGAGGATCACTTTCACCTGCCTAAAGGGGCGCTAATCACGTCCCACCCCTAGAACTGTAACCCTCTCATGACGCCTGATGTGGATAGAGGTGGGGTACACAACGTTTAACGTTAGGCCTTGATCTGTGTCGTGGTGTAGTGCCATAAAGTTTAGTATACTTTAATCTCTTTTGAAACATGTGAACTCTAATGGTACTTCAGACGCAAATAAATCGATCAATCACGTAACATTAACTATATAAAAAAGCAGTTTATTGTTGAATATGTCTTAAAATGTATAGGAATATATGCACCTAATTTATATATGGGAAATTATTTTAAAATGTTTATGAATTAATAATTTCTGAACATCAATTATAAAATACACCGAGAGGTGACAAAAGTGTAACAACAATTGACGCTTCTGATAATAAATGCGCTATTTACTTATTGAGCAGAGGTTTTCAGGCGGTGATGCTGGAAGTTGCACTGGGAGGTCCTAAGTTCGATCGCAATTTGACCAGAGGTTTCTAGTGGTTTTTCTTATCCATTATTGAAATGATCGGTTGGTTACTGCTCTTTCTGCGACTTCTCTTCTCTCCATTTCATTTCACCATCACTCAATTCAATCTTTCCCGGTTGGAAAGAGCGTAGAGACGGCACAGTGAGACTGGCAGCTGCACGAAGATCCACGCGCCGAAATGAGAATCATCAGCACACGTTAGGGACCCCTCATTACTTCCGGTACATCTTATGGGAACTCTAATCTCCTCCCTCCCTCAGTTCCTTCGGGGGTGTGACATTAGGCTGACTTAGGTTTAGTGCAGAATCCCCTCCGTTAATATTCTATCTCTACCATTATCTACTTTCACGAATAAGAAAACAGTCAGCGGATAAAGTTTCATGGTAATAATGAGCCTTGCTAAGCAGTTAATGATAGCGCGGCTATTGTAAACAAGCGCCGGCAAGCAAAAGATAACTGAGGTAAAGGCCTTGCCGGCATAGATTAAGTTATGCTTCTGGAATGTGATAGAATATTTGGTTTCTTTATTCTTCCGGAAATTTCTGGACTGATAGAGATTGTTCGGGTTCTGGTTTATGTTATAACAATCTAAAATTACGAATTAGGTATTTAAGGACGTGACGGCTCGCAAAGTTAGTTGTAAACAGAGTGAGTTGCAAGTTGTGTGAAATAATGTTGTGAAACGAGAGACAGCTGGAAGTGTTATTGTAACGAGAGATAATGATGTAATCTGCTGTCAGTGTTGCTGTCATCGACTTTGGTAGACTGATGGTGTACGGAACGTAATGCTGCTGTAATCTATAAGAGTATCTCTACGAAAATAAAAGAGATTTTCAATTTCTGCAACTCGGCCTTTTAAGTCTGCGAACCCACAAAGTCACAATACTTTTATGTGGACTTGTGCATATTTGTCACTGAATAAAGTATAAATACACATTAAAGGGATTATTAGGGCTTAAAATTGGTTTCTCTGTTTATATACCTGTTTCCTTAGCTTGACAAACAGATTTTCTCTACAGCAACGTATGCATGCGTTGAATCTAGAAACATAATAGAGGAAATTATTTACGCTTTAGCACCATCGGTTTCAAAAGGTGAAACTTCTGGCACTGTGAAATACGTACCTACCACCATATAGTTCTTAATAAACTTTGCTTCACTGACTGAATAAAAACCAACTAGCAGCTTGAATACCAAGAGGTACTATTTAGAAAAAGCCACGCTTTCCTACTCCTAAACGCTGTAAACGTTCTGAGTTCATTTTCACTGAATACCCAGAGAACACTCGAATAATAAAGCAGTAAACTTGCACAGTTTGTGGTATACGAGGTTAAGGTAGCTCTAGTGCTTGTACAGAGGTGGCCATTAAATAATGCTGTCAAGGTTGTACTTGCACTTCCTCATGAAAATGTTTTTGTTAACAAATTATGTTTATAAACTTTTCAACCAAGTTTATGAACAAATACCTCGTTAAGGGGAAACTAAATGGTAAAAGGTGCCCCCAAACTGATACTTTTACCCTTTTGTGCAGTCTAATTTATTGGAATTTCTTCTGTAGTGTAGTAATAGTAATAGTAATTTATTTCCTTTTACATCAACAAATGGAAATACAAAATCAAGATTACAATTATAAAATCCATACTGAAATATGCCATATATTCCTAAATCCCGAAAATCCTATCATGTTATCATGTTGCCCACCATTGAATAGTAATTCAGCCCCCATACACCTAACCCTAGGTTTTTGTGTATTGGAGGCCCTCTGCTCCTTTTTACACTTTCTGCCATTTCACCTATCTCACTCTACATTTTTCTCTTAATTGTTCTTAGGCATCTCTCTTTAACTTTCCCTAAATAATTCCCTATAATTCTCCTGTTCTTTTCTCCTCTTACTGACAACATTTTTCTAATTACTACTTCACCCCCCAAACTGTCCCATTTACGTAGCCAAGCCTGCTCTCTCCATATCTTTGTTTGACTACAATTTAATATACAATGGAAATCTGCATTCTCTTCTCCACACAATGGACATTCATCTAGCTCCCTCTCTTGACCTATACCTTTTAAGTTTCTCACTCCTGTTCTCGCCCAAGCAAAACCTTCTCACCCTAACTTACTACATATATCTGTATATCCTTCCCTCCCCCAGGTTGTTTTTATTTCTCTATATAAGCTCAGTGAGCTTTTGTCACTTGTATTGGCGAAAATGTCTTGTCTGTCAATATCTTCTAATCTTAGCTTAACCTCTTTCCAGAAGCCTCTATACCCATACTCTGCATTTATCCAAGAATGACCCATACCTATCTGCTTCAACAAGTCATACATTTTATGTGCCCAAGACCCATCCCAGTTACTTCTCTTTTGAATATGAAAACATTCTTTAATTATATTGCCATCTTCCAAGTTAGTGATTCTGTATAAATATTTCATTGCCCTTGACAAGATTTTAATTTTAGTAGAATGCCTGCCTAGTTCTAATTGTGCTGCCCCATTAGGTGATGCTATTGGTAATCCCCATTACATTTACCACTGTAGGTAAAATATTCATATTTCATGCATCTTTTAAAAACTGACGTATCATTTTGCATTGCGAATAACTCCTATTACATTGGAGTAGAGAGAAAGAGTTTTAGACCATCTTTTATAGAAAGGTTTATTCTAAAAATTGGAAATACTATTAAGTACACCACATCTTGTGTACTATATGCGCAAGATTTCTTGAGCGCTGGATTTACGGTGTAGTGCGGGCAGAGGGGATGAAAAGAGAGCTAACACGTTTTTGTTTCTGCAGTGTGGTCAAGCTAGAAACACACAATTCAGCGAAGATATGTGACGAAGATATCAGATGTGGCAACAAACAATTGAACTCCATCCGGTATGCTGTATTCTTATATATTTACCGTTATAAAACACATAAAAGTATTACACAAATATTATGGCAGTTATAAACACCCACTCGTTTTCTGATTCTTCGATTTCCAAGTCTACTGCATCACTTTCATCGCTTGCATCCTCTATTGTGTTAATAATTTCATTAATTACATTTTATATTACACCATAGTTTCTCCAATATTACATTTCCAGCTCTTGCACCATCTTAGCATATCCCTCCCGAGGCCACGCCGTGGCTCAGTGGTTAGACCGCTTGGCTCTCACCAGGGCGGCCCGGGTTCGATCCCAGGCGACCGCAAAGTGAGATTTGTGGTGGAAAACACGGCGTTGGGACGGGTTTTCTCCGGGACTTCCGGTTTCCCCCGCCATCTCCTTCCACCGGTGCTCCATCTTCATCTCATGCATCATCAGTGTCACCGCCTGCGGTGCCGTATGTAGTAAAAGCGGGCGTTAAACACTACACATTTCATTTTATCCTTCCCGATCCGCCGTTTCTATAGGAAGTTTCTGCAGATTTGTGGCTTTCGTTAACATTGCGTACTCTGTAAAAATTCTTTATTTTTGTCCACGCCAGCTCAATTGTATTCAGATCACAGTTATACGGAGGTAGACGAAAAATAGTGTGTCCCCTTTCGAGACCTATAACACTGACAACATAGTCTCGCTTTTAGATTTGTTGTAAACTGGTTAGCTAATAATTAACCTCAAAATTGTTCAAAATGGCACACACACACGACTGGACATTGAAGATCTGAATGTCAGACTTTTGGTCTCAAGCCAGATCAGGGTTAGGCCCTCTACTGGCAGTGGAGTGTTTTGTAAGGAAGGATAATATACGGCAGAAGATGAGGTTGAAGTTATATATAAGCCATCTGATGTATTATTTTATGTGCCTAGAACCAGCCTCGGGCGTTTGTAGCGCTCTCCATGATCGATGCCGTACTCACCTAGACCGCGGATGAGGGAGTTGAAGTTGTGGGAGAGGTTTTGATAGAAGGAACGTGAAAGGATATGGATGTAGTCTGTTATTGTGGGAATTACGTAGGTCTCGTCGGATAACTAGATCGGGGATGTACCAAGGGTGGTCTGTGGCAATGCGGAGGCATCGGGATTGTAGAATTTCAAGGCGGTGTAGGTGAGACTTGGCTGCTACTCCCCATATTTCACTGGCGTATGTGACGGCTGGTCCGAGTACTTGCTTACACAGGAGCAGTTTTATAGACAGAGACATCACTGATCGTCGGTTATACAGAGGGTAGAGCATACATGGGTCTTTTGCTAACTTTATTAGCCACATAAGTAATGTGGCCTCTCCACCTGAATTTGATGTCGAGTAGAACACCAGGATACTTAACATAAGTTTTCCAATGGATCTCCTCACCAGCTAGGCGATTTGGTGGAAGATGCGCTATTCGTCTTCGAGAGAAGGTGATGGCCTGGCTCTTCTTTGGGTGGATGCGTAGGCGCCAAAATTTGAACCAGGTGGTGAGGAGGTCAGCATACTCTTGAATACTGCGAGTACACAGGTTCAGCTCTGATGATGTGGAGGTGACAGCTGTATCGTCAGCAAAGAGATACAGCGAGCAGCGTGGCAGGAGGGTAGGGTGTTGATGTATAGAAGAAAGAGAGTGGGTACCAGGACACTACCTTGTGGAACGTCAGCTCTAATTGCATGGGATGAGGATAAGATTCCGTCGTGGGAGACAGCAAAGGTTCTGTCAGTGAGGTAGGAGTGAATGAGATGTATTAAGAAGGAAGGGCTTTGGTAGGTGATGAGACGGGAGAGTAAGCCTTCGTGCCATACGCTGTCGAATGCTCTGGTGATATCTATGAGTAGTGCTGTAACGAACTGTTTCCTCTTAAAGGCCGTGTAAACTTTATCAACCAGACGAAGTAGTTGTTGTTGAGAGCTCAAAATGAAATAGCGTACGTGTGAAAGCTTAGCATATTAGCAACTAGATGTCACAGTGTGTAGCGTATTTCCGTTCAAAGTTGTCATCTCTGTTTACGGAAATAGGCAAACTTACCGAATGAGGACTTGGGACCCGAACGCTCAAGAAATCGTGCGCATATAGTACTCAAGTAATGTGGTTCGTTTATTTGTGTGTGTGCGAGGTTGGCTTTTTAAATTATATTTTCTAATATGAATGATCTCTTTTCTCACTGACTTAAAATAAAGACAACGTAAAAAGCATTTACTTTGGTGTTAATAGCCTATTTATTTTTAAAATAATGATATACTTGAATCTAAGAATTGCAGTGTCAGAATCATGGAAGCGCCATTCTACCTTTGAGCAAACACAAGCAGTCAAAACAAGAATGAATCTACAAGTATTCGCTAAGTTTATTGCAAAGATCATAGAATAATCACAGATATTATGAACTGTTTTGTATTTTCTAAAACACTCAAGATGTGCTGACTGCTTTTTATATGGTATTTATGTTTGAATGCTTGTGATTAAACATATTGTATTGAATACATAGTAATACTTTACCAAACTGTCTCTAGATAGCAGCACTGTGCTTTGCCGCAAGATTTGAACGCAGTTTTAGAGAAAAAGCTGTCGAAAAACGATCAGAATTAGCAAAAACAGGTCATCATGCTGGATAAGGAAGAAAGGGGACATTTAAATGGCTACGCCCCGACATTTAAACCCTGCGCTAGAGCTTTAAAATGGCGTAAATAAAAAACTCTTACCATAATTCAATAAAGGAAGGTTTGGGGAACATTTATATGCATAAATCTAAAAATTATAGTTTTTGAGACTTTTTGGGTTATTTTTCAGTCCCAGTGTCCCACGACTGTCTTAATTTCTAAAATGAAAGCACGGTCGGGTTCCTTTTCTCCGAATTACTTGATGATATTGTGAATTGAATGCAGGGGTAGTGGAATTAATGTGACTAAGGGGAAACCTTCCGGTCATTCTCAAGTGTCGTTATGTATATGAACAGTATTTTTATTTTATTTTCGGCGACTCTTTTGTTTGTGTGCAGGTCGTAAAGTTTTGTTACCCACGCCTCATAAAGTTGCAGTGAAGTAAAGTGCTGTTTTAGATCCTTGGTGTAATAATCCGCGAGGTTTTTGTGAGCCTTGCAAGATTCTGTAACACCAGAAGACGTGTTACCGATAAAAATGTACATTTACAACCCGGACCACACAGATAAAACACGTGGCCACTGATTTGTGCGCCTCATGCATTGCTAAACAGTTGTGGCAACCCGCGCTATTTCATTTTAATGGCTTATCGCGAAGCCTGTAGGCAGGAAGTAACCTCTACCGACAACCGCCGCCATCATTCATTTTATTCATCAACCTGGATGTGTTGGCAAACAACTTGAGATAGAAGATCTCTAACTGCCATGTTAAACAATAACGCAATATGGGCCACTACCTTAAAAATAGGGACCGAACTTTATTACAAATTGAAGCGAGTCTTGCACTATAGAGATGGAAAGAGTAAATCAAATACGTTCACGAGCGTTTACTATCTGCTCATAACTTTAACAGTAAATCCACGTGATAGAAAATACGAAAAGCTCGCACCCTCATAAATAGTTATACTACAGCATTGTAACATATTGTTGTGCTTCATCCGATATTAACAATTTAAATGCGACCACATTTTTCCTAACTTTAACGAAAGTAGTAGGACAGTTATATAGTTTCCTTGGTGTATTATAATTAATTGATGGAAATTAATCATTTCTTCATACTAGCCGTGTATAGGCTAACATCTTTGTTAGATAGAGTCAACATTAAAAATCCAATGTCATGGCCGGGATTTGAACCACGAATCTCCTGGTTTTAGTCCAGTCGCTCTAACCTATTGGGCTACCATGGAAAACATGCCGTCCTGACATCAAATTCTCCAGTTGACTCACATTTTTCCCGGTAGACCACTAGGGGCTCTCGCATTCCAGATACATCATTTGTGGCGACTTACTATCGTAAGTACTTGAGTCCCAGGCTTCATCATTTAACTCTCATTATTTTATCTGGGACTCAAGTACTTACGATAGTAAGTCGCCACAAACGGCGTATCTCGAATTCGAGAGCCCCTAGTGGTCTACCTGGGAAAAATATGAGTCAACTGGAGCATTTGATGTCAGGACGGCACGTTGGGTATGGTAACTCGATAGGTTAGAGTGCCTGAAAGGAAACCAGGGGATCCGTGTTTCAAATCCCAGCCATGGCATTGAATTTTTCATGTTGACTCTATCTATCAAAGATCTTAGCCTATACACGGCTATTGTGAAGAAATGATTAATTTCCATCAATTAACTATTAACTAAACTATTAACTACAATTAACTAAAATGATGAAGCCTGGGACTCAAGTACTTACGATAGTAAGTCGCCACAAAAGGTGTATCTCGGATGCGAGAGCCCCTAGTGGTATACCGGGGAAATATATGAGTGAAATGGAGAATTTGATGTCAGGACGGCACGTTGGCTATGGTAGCTCAATAGGTGAGAACGACTGGACGGAAACCAGGGGTTGCGTGGTTCAAATCCCAGCCATGGCATTGAATATTTCATGATGACTCTATCTATCAAAGACTTGGTGTATGTTGATGAACGATCTTAACTGCATAATCGTATTTCCAACTCATCGATGCTTTTATTGTTGCTTTAAGGGCAGATCAAAGGGCTTATTCCGCCAAAATAAAATTAAGTACTTCCTGATCCATTTTCCGAAGAACTGCTTAGGTCAAGATGCATGTGCCTCTCTTCAGTTCACAAATAGGGATAGGGATAGGGATATCCTTAAGGAAGGGATTCGGTATGTAGGCCACCATGCTGCGCCCATTGTTTCTATGCCCCCAAGTGGGGGTACCTCCGGGAGGAAATATGAGGCGAATTAGACAGAGGGCGGCCGTCCCAAGGAGCCCCGCCAGTACAGAGGGCAGGGTCCCTACAGTTTACTTGGATAGAGACCTCCCTCGACAGGCCAGGACAGTTTGTTTGAGTTTGAGTCCAGAGGTTCTACTCCCATTAGTCTTGAACCCGTAGGAACAAGACCCGGGCCTCTTTCAACCAGGGAGTTATCCGAGCTGTCCCAAAGGGCACTCGGCGTCCTCCGTGGGGCTTTCCATAGGACAAGACCTGGTTAACAAACAAGCCCCCCCCCATCTGGTCCTAGGACACAAGACGGGATGGAAGTGGATACGCCACTTACGCGCGCCAACACCAAAGGTGAAGACTACCGATATGACCTCGGTGGGGTCGCCTGGCGATCTAGCACACCTTCTACTAACTTTGCAGGCTAGTACCCGGGAGAATTAATGGCTTCCCTCAACCCCGTCCATAGACGTACCCGATTCCCATGGGTATCGGGAACCATTGCCCCCTCGAGACCATCCCAATCCAAACAACTCCCGAAGGAGGGGCTCAGATGTTCGGCCCGAGGTTCCTCTAGTAACGTCAGAGGTACCACGAGTGCTAAGGGTCCGCAGCGCCCGCACCACGGCAGCTGAAGGGGACGGATCCCCTCCCCTACGGCCAGGACAACGAACTCGCTCCCCTACTGCGGGACGGCAACGAGCCCAGCAGGCAAGCGAGTCGAGGCCCAAAGGTCCCTGTCTGGCGATCCCAAAATGGTCCCAGCAGAGGAGCGGATACCGGCAACCGACTTATCGGAGGAGGAAGTAGTTTTCCTTAGAGCACATCATCCTTCCGTGCACCACCGAGACTCCTGCCAACACTTCAATCCTGAAAGATACCATCAGATGGAAGATGATATGAAATGATAATGGAAATGAAGTGGAGAGACAGGAAATTCGGATATGTAATTAAACTACCCAGCATTCGCCTAGCGACCCGGAAAACCCCCGAAAAAGCCCATGGGACAGGTTGGTCGGCCACGTGAATCGAACCCGGACTTTTCGAATACGGTCCACAGACGAAACCGCCTGAACCATCCCGCTGGGTCATTTCACCAATAGTGTCGTTTAAAGGAAAGTGGGACGTTTTATTAATTATACAGTTGTGTGATTTAAATGTGTAGTCAATTAATTTTTTAAACCAATTAAGTTCATCCACAAGGGCATTAATATTGTTTTACCTTCAATTGTTTTGTGAGAAAACGTTTAGTTTATATAAGTGAATGTTACTTATTTGACATACAAGCCTGTTCAAAGTAACATGGGACAGACTGAAGCTGTAGTATTTACAGTAGTATCAGTCCTTGGAGTAAAGTGACCCTTAAATATGTATTAAAATTTAACACATTGCTTTAGAAAGCAGGATTTGTTGGTTTCCAACACTCTCCACTTGGTCTTCGGGGTAACCTCGCCCCACCACGTGATGAACGGACCCATTTTTCAGGTACAGGCACCCAGAGGCCCATGTCCATTACCTCCAATCTGATAGTGAAGATGACCGTGATGTGAGAGGACCTACAGTTTATACCGTGGACACCGAACCACATTGGGCTTAGGGAACACTTCACATGGACTAGATAGAGGTGAAGGTCGACTTAAAATCGCCACCCAAGAGCCAGGAATCAAACTCGGAACTCTTAGCACTTCGGCCGCTTTAAAAAGACATAAGAGATATTGAAAGGGTAGAGCCAGGCTGAATAATTCAATGCCATAGCCGACATTTGAACCACAAATCTTTTGGTTTCCGTCCAGCCGCTCTAACCATTGAGCTACCATGGCTAACGTGCCAACACGATATTACATTCTCCAATTGACTCGTGTTTTTCTCGGTAAACCACTAGCAGTTCTCATAAACACACGCGACAACTACCTTAATGGCAACTACTATGCTGTAAGTACTTTAAGGCCCGGGTTTATAGTTCGGATCACCATTAGGTACAATTAATAGAAGTTAATTGTTCTTTCACACTAGCTAAGTGTAGGACGCACTATGAAAAGGCAGAGCCAGGCTGAAAAATTCAATGCCATAGCCGGGATTTGAACCACGGATCTTCTGGTCTCTGTCCAGCCCCTCTAACCATTGAGTTACTATGGCCAGCGTGCCGATATGACAATAAATTCTCCAACTGACGCTTGTTTTTCCCTCTGAATTTAATGCCAAATCGGCACGTTGGCCATAGTAGCTTAAGGGTTAGAGTGGCTGGACGGAGACTAGAAGATCCGTGGTTCAAATCCAGGCTATGACATTGAATATTTCAGTCTGGCTGCACCCTTTCTTAGTGCGTCCTACACACGGCTAGTGTGAAAGAACAATTAATTTCTATAAGAGATATTGTTTTCACCAAAAAGTGATGCAGACTTCACAAACTAAAATGGTAGCTGCAGTAACATTTTTTAAAAATCTATTTAAAATAGAAGTTCCGTACCTTTATTTACCTACGATCATCAAATATAAATCAAACTTGCTTTTGAAATTCATAAGACCGTACAGTAACTAAAAATATTACTTATTCACATATTCACCAGGTAATTTCTACCTAAACGGAAGATAGATATTTGGAAGTTCTGTGCTGGATAGATTCATTTAGTTGCATATTTTTGATGGTATAATGTCTGCTTATGTAATTTTTAAAATGGCCTTAGTAGAATAGTTGGCGTTTCTGTACACTGTATTTTATTTTTTGTCGATATGTATTAAGTTTGATGTTTACCGAGTCATTTAGGCACTCTAGTAATATCGTTGGTACACGGTAGACCGCACTTTTTGTTTCATTTTTCTTGGTCGCTTGTTTCTTGTTTGTTAAAGAAAATGAATGCTATTGCTGGCTCAAAGGCTCTTCTTTAAGACGTCCTGGTTGTGAAGAAAAAGACAGGTGCTGGACAAGTTGTCGCTTAGACCTGTTTCAGAGTCGCCATGTAACTTCGTGAAAGAGTTGGCAAGGCATGTGGGAATCCAGTCAATATGAAGTTTTGAAACTTAGACCCCGCTCGACTTCTGCCCATCTCCAACCCTCTGTGTGAGCACTCATTGCTTTTGCAGTATATACTAGAACGTTCTCAACAGTAAATTCCTAATGTCTGCATATGTCAGCTGACAGAGTGGGACATTTAAAAGTATTTTTCCAGAACAATTACAGCATAAGGTTTATTTTCGTAGTTTATGTGCCTAACTTTCTCCAAAATAATTTTAAAAATATTGAGAATATGACACTGGGCAACAATGAAAATGTTTTCGGCTCAAAAATATTGAATTTGCATGTATTTCCATCTTCTGAATTCAAAAATCACAATAAAAATGATAGATTAGCTCTTGTTTTGAAGATAAAGTGACATACCATTTTTTTAAAGTGAAGATTTTAAATTTGGGGCAAATTATTTTTTTTTGGGGGGGGGGGAGTTGGCACACCTGTCAAATAACAAAACACAATCAGAAAGAAATTTTGGAAATTAATTGATGCAAAAGTTAAGGAAGGCATTTTTGTCGGAGCACAAATAAGAGAACTTATAAAGGATCCTGCATTTGACCAAATTTTGGAGGGGAAAGAAAAGGAAGCTTGGAAAGCCTTCTAGGGTGTTGTTCATGGATTTTTAGGCAACAAAAGAGATGACAACTACAAGTATTTGGTGACAGTGCTCCTGAAAAAATAGAGTAACCTTGGATACAACATGTCCCTTAAGATCCATTTTCTCCACTCCCACCTAGGCTTTTTCCCTCCTAGTTGTGGAGCTGTTAGTGATGAACATGGGGAGAGATTCCATTAGGACATTTCTGTTATGGAACAAAGATATCAGGGCCGTTGGAATGAAGTAATGCTTGCCAATTACTGTTGGTCTTTGTATAGGGATTCTGCGGAACTCCTTCACAAGAGGCAAGCTAAAAGACGACGAAGTTAATAGGCCACCACATGATTCTCTTCAGACACGACTATCTGCGAAGTATTTTTCAAGCAATTTAGAACTCTTAGCATGTAATTAACAGTTTAAAAGATCAAGTGCAGTTTCATTGTTGTTTGTATGTACTTAAAATGTATCCTTTTCTCTCAGTCCGTTAATGTGCAATACTTCTACCTTGTGCATATCATAGAAACTGGAGCTAATACAATTTTTCAATGTCATATTTGTTTTTCTCAACCCAAAATTAGTAGGAATTGCCTAATGAATTGCTCAAAACATTCAAAAATTATGTTTTTGTTGCCCAGTGTAATTAAACACTTGCTTCCCGAGCTTCCTTTTCTTTCCCCTCCAAAATTTGGTAACATGTAGGATCCTTGACAATTTCCCTTATTTTTGGTCCGAAAAAAATGCCTTCCTTAACTTTTGCATCACCTAATTTCCAAAATTTCTCTTCGATTGTGTTTTGTTGTTTGACAGGTGTGCCAACTCCCAAAAAATTCCCCCAAATTTAAAATCTTCACGCTAAAAAAGTAAATGTCACTTTATCTTCAAAACAAGAGCTAATGTATCATTTGATGGGGATTTATTGATTCAGCAGGTGGAAATACATGCAAATTCACTATTTTTAAGCCCGAAACATTTTCATTGTCGCCCAGTGTTATCATTGTGAATGCTTCTTAAACAAACTTTTTTGGTTCATGGATTTTTGATGTTACCAAAATATTGTCACTTTCCTTGAAGTGGAACAGGTTCTACTGAGAGATTCTACAAAGATTAATATCTGGAAAGTCACTAGAAATTACAGTATGACAGACGTATTTCTTAAAGAAGTAAATATATTCTCAGCCAGTGTGAACTATACCACCGTGCTCTGGTTTCTTCGCCTCTCTTTTTCTAGAGCTTGAGGCATACATAATCAGGTCCACGTCACAAGTTTCCTGGATGGTATCAAGGCAGCATATGAAACGATCACCGGTAGTGCTGGTGTATTTATGGCGAGTGTATCCGCAGTACTAAGCCCTGATTTCTGTCCCTCTTTCTGCACCTACTTTGCTGCTCTTATCACTACAGATATCTTTTCCGGTCTCTCCAAGCCGTTTGCTGCAGAGTGAAGCAAAAATACAGGGCCATATCCGTGTCACTCCGTTACCGGGACGAGATCCACTGCTACGTTCTTATAGTAAGAACTGAAATGCATCCAAGTATTCAGTATTGAGATCTTGAGGTTACTGAAGCCAAAAATAGATATTATGAGATAAAAGTCCACTTGAATGTGCGTGTATGAACAACACAACTCTAAAATGAAGTGCTGAACGTTGTAATTTATATCAAATATCTTTCAAAGATACGACAAGGAGATTAAGATAGGATCCTCTACCGGAAACTATCCTTTTTGTGAGAAGTTTTGATTAGTTAAAAGACCAAAAATAAAATACATATCTTCAATTTTGTAGAAAATGTCTTGTAAGGTCTTTCATTCTGAATGACTTTTGTACAGTACATATACTGCAAAACTTGGCTGGAGTCTTAACGACCCGTTTCCCATCACACATGCTTGACTTGAAAACAAATCTCAAATCACACTAATAATTAATGCTATAACAAAAAAACATTCTTAACATGGGAGAAGTTGAATACTCTGCATCAGCATATCCAGGGCATCTGCTGGGGAAATTTCCATTAATATGCATTTGTTTAGCTTAGGAAATAGCATTAATATTTTGTTTGAGTTCTTGTACTACGTTTGAATTAATTGTTTGTACTTTATTTTTCAAGTTGCGTCATAAATGAAAACCACCTGCATAGGATCAGGTGACTAGTGGGTCATAACCTTCCTAATTATTCTATCTTCAAAAATGTCCACAGTAAACTGTAATGACACATCAAAGATGAGAATGCGCGATGACAAAATCCTGCTACAAATATCAGACCAACACTCGATGTCCATCAGCTGTTCGAAACATGGCACCAGCATATTATTTATGTATTTTGCTGCATTTATGGTGCACTCACAGAAATAAGTCATATTATTCCATATTGTCACGAGCACATTGTTGATTGAGGCGGTGCCGGTGACTAGTTCAAAGGGACGAGCAGTTTAGTGTGTGGACAAACGCTCGCCGAAACGGTGGTGGAAGGAGACGGATTTCTCATGAATTTGCCATTGTTCTTGATTGTTTGAGAATATTCCGGAATGCTAGTAATCTATAGAAAGAGAGCCCGCCCGCCAAAGTCAGTCAGTTGTTAATTCGGTCATCTTCGCTAGAATCTGTGCCAATGCAGCCTCCATGTCGTAATATCCCACTCCTGACAACAATTGTGATTTTGTGGGTTCGTGAAACTAATATTCCAGGCTACAAACACCAAAAATTGCACTTCATTTCTGTAGAAACACACTTCGTAAATATCAGTCCAGAATTACGTCACATACACATGCAACTTGGAAGAACAACGACCACAACACAGCTGTTCACGCACGCGAGTTCAATTAACAACTGAATGACTGGTGGGCGGGCTTTTCTTTTATAGATTACTCACATTCCGAAATATTCTCAAACAATCAAGAGCAAAGGCGAACTCTCGAGAAATCCGTCTCTTTCCCCCCACCGTTTTGGCGAGCTTTTATCTACACACTACATTGCCCGTTCCTTTGAACTAGTCACCGGCGCCACCTCGATCAACAATGTGCTCGTGACAATATTCATTTTTGGCGCATCATACCCCAGTTTATTTATTATGAAAGGGAGCTATATAAGCGAAATTGGATTTGACTTTAGCATAATATCGGTTATGCTGAGAATACACCTAACGTGTAAATAAAACCATTTTTGACACTGAACAGCAATAATTTAGGGTCGATGGCTCGATTGCTCCATCATTAACATTCCTCAAAATCCAGTTACAGAAATTTACCCGACTGTAGTGATCACGCAATAGAAATTCCTGGACAAAGTAATCTGGTATCGTTTTAATTTTAAAAGTTTTGTTGCTTTTCATGATAAAGGATTGAAATGTGTGTTTCTTCTGCAAGGCTAAGAGATTTTCGAGGTTACCGTTCCAACCCATATTCGATTTCGTCTAATTTCTGCTCCATGAGCATACGTCTTCTTACCTTTCTTTTCCGATCACGAATTGATCCCATATCTCTTAATTTGTTTACAAGCAAATTGTCTACGAAACTGCCTGCCATCGAAGCACTTTGTAAACATTTGAAGCAAAGCTAAACACTTCTAAATGTCTCGAACGTTATTCACGTATGAATTGCAGTAGAACAAAACGGATGTAGGATGCGGGAGCACGGAAGTGCAGTGAAGTTCGCAGGAGTCGTGCACCAGCGGGCCTAGTGTTTTTAACATACGTAGGTCCGGTTGCATAAAATCGCTAACTGCAGCTTATTTATATTCGAAGATCAAAATTGAACTAAATTTGGAACCCGCGTGGGTTGTAAAATGCTGATCTTTGATCAGATGAACGTGGTTCAGTACTGATCCGGAAAGAAATGTGGCAACATCGCCAAACATGTTAGAACTTTCGTGTTGAATCGAAAGGATTCGAGAATTATCGGAATTACTCGACTCTGTTTAATCGAAGTACACAGAATAGCTAATCTAGACATAACAAAAACTAAATAAACTTTTCGCTTTGTGGTTGTTTCTCCTACAGATAGTGTTATTTTAAATAAACAGTATAAGAATGTACTCCATATTGAAACAATAATCATTCGGCTTACTTTTTCTCCAGTTTATATGCCCAATGTACATCTTTTTCATTTTCGTTTGTTTACAATACTGTAAGTTGGAAAACATAAACAAAAAGTGGAAGATCAAGCAAAGAGAAGATGTGTTCAGCTAACTTTAACTCTCGCATAACCCTTCTTATTTCAGGTGCTTCCATAGGCATCCTGATGAAATGAGATCTTAAAGCTGAATTCTCCCTTGTAAAGTTATGTATTGTTCTAAACGCAGTACCTTTATTTGTATTAAATACATGCCCAATCACCATCTGGAAGCATCCAGTTGCATATAACCGTAATGTGAGAAGAATCATAAATATTGGATTGAGTGCATAATTCCTCAGGGTTTGTGTTCTTAATTGTACATGTAGCCTATGCTCCAGTTCTTTGATTACATGCTTTGATAGTCGAAATCTCATTTTGAATTTTCCGTTATTTAGTTCTAAGATAGGATTTCCTCTATGTTGAAAAACATGAGGAGACCTTTCAAATTGAAAATTCTAATCATCAGAGATATCAGAGTAATCTGAATTCTGAAAATAATAAAAATGTATAGGTTATGAACACAAATAATACATCTTTAACACGCATTTGTGAAATAAAGAGGCTAATTATTAATACAAGTAACCACTACTTATTTCTTCTCAGAGACTATTGTGTAAAATATGCAGTTCTGCTGATCTAAGTTCAATGAAGTTAACTGGAGAAAATTCACCAGTTAGGTTTGATCTTAGATAAAGAGGCCATGAACTAACATCAATGCTTGTACAACCAAAATTCTAAGTTCAGCTTGGCTGAGGATCATTTTCATATGCCTGAACTTAGATTATCTTTTTGGCAACCGGGCCGTGTTGTATAGTAATTATTGAACTGTAAGAGATAGGTTAAATTGAAAACATGCCCGGAAAAACGGGCTAACCCTCAAAATAAAGTATTCTGCGATAAGTGCTGCCCTCTGTTGTTGCGGCAGAGAGCTATCTTTTCTTGTGTTGGTACATCCTCCAGCAATTATATTACGCTAAATAGAGGTGAACTTCTTGCGTTTTATGATATACTACTCGTATAATCTCAAAAATGGACTAACTTGTTCATCCTCTGTGCCTGCCATCTAGTGACCGATCAAAGATTTTTACCTTGTGACCGTGACTTCGGTTTTATGGAGATAAAAATGAGAGACAAGAGGCTTATATTTATGTTTCAGATCAGCGAATGGAGCTAGTGGAAAAAACCAGGGTAAATAATCCTTTTCATACTGTCAAAATGATAACTAACATGTTCATTTCTGCAAAGCCTCTTCTGGATGAACTACAGAAAAGAGCAGTTTCAGAATCAGGGCAAAATATGCTCCTGAGCGAGGTGGTATGCTTGAAAGTATTTAAAGATCACCTCTTTAAGCTATATTTTAAATACATTTACGGTGCTATTGAGGATTGTGACATTTTGGACATTAGAAGGAAAATATCTAGCAAACCTTCGCTTACATGATATTTCGTCCAAAATAGAATGGTCAAGGACCTATAAATCCTGCGAAATTAAAGGACTTACAGCATCTGATGAATTATGTCTAGCCAATTTATCATGAATACTACAAAACTCTTACATATGAGACCACAGCTTCTCAGAATATTACTGATGCACCTTTTTTTATCAGCTGGACTACAGCTAAAAAGCTTGCACCTACTTTTCAAAATGATATAATTATTAAGAGTGGAATAATCCAAAGTGTATTATGTTTAAAAATGTCAAAAGGCATTCAATTATTAATTTTACCTAAAATGTGTGTAAAATGTATATAGAATAAAACTTGAATAAAAGCTGACAAAGGTTTTCACTTTATTGTTCTTATTTTATTTTTATTAATGTTATTACGGCATTCATGTTTCGAGGTCTATTAAGGAAAACACTGATAAAATATACTGTATTCTCAGAGATGAAATAAAATAATGTTAACGATTTCTTTCAGCCGCCTTTACAAAACACTGTTTTTCTCGGTTTAAAAAAATGAGGGTTAACCCGATTTTCCGGGCATGTCTTCAATTTTACTACATAATAACGTGTAGCTCGTTAAAGCACACACGTTTTCTCGAGTTGACCATTCTGAGGTATTCATGGCCACGAATTTGAATTTTTGGTAGTCATACCTTCCTGAACTACTAAGTCCATATTCTTTTTTTTTTCGTCGAATTTCAAAGCAATACAAAGCAACACGCTACTAAACAATATTACCAACACTTTATCTAATGAATTCTAAAACAAAATGTGCAAAGGTTTTGCATGTTTGCATAGATTTGTTGGAAGAAATTAGAGGAATACGGCTTTGTAAGAATGAATTGAGAAAGTCATGTGAATGGACACATTGGAATTTTTGTGTTTAGGGATTTTCATAAGGTGAAAACCAGGTAGCTAAATTTTTGCTGAACTGCTATACTTTCTGAAGTTACTATAAATATGTAGAAAAGAGCGTAAAATATAACTTTTGGACTGAACATGATAATTATTCCAAAAATCCAAATTATTTGGAAATTTTTTGTAATGTTTACTGCATTTATAGATTTGTTTCTTTCGTTTATTTCCTCTTTGGAATAAGCAAAGTAGTTTTCACTAGCAAATTTCTAGTGTTTCACTTACGCCATTTGCTTAACTAAGACGTTTGGGATAGAGTACATTCCAGGAACTGCATGCAGCGACTGCTGCTCGAGGGAAATTAGCTACGTTAACCCAAATCTCTCAACAAATCTAAATAACATCCGGTCCGTTGATGCGAAAATCTCGTGCACACTTTTCCTGTAAGCAAACTAAAAGGTATTTAGTAGCACGGTTTGTTATCTATGCAACTGCTGCAGAAATGTGTCGTTGCCTAAGATTACCATTAATAATTCACAAAGTCATTAAACACCACTTCATCACTACCTGCAGATGAGTTTCTAATGATTATGTACTTGAGAAAGTGTGCAATTAAGTAATAGTAAGTACTTTTTTGTACCACTAAATTGACTTTGGCTATTATGAGACATTTGGGTCATCAGAGCAGCTCGTATAAATACAAATATGTATTTCCTATAGCTCTATAGCAGTTGAGTATTCCCTCTTTTACTTTCCTTGCCACTGATAGAGAGAGAGAGAGAGAGAGAGAGAGAGAGAGAGAGAGAGAGAGAGAGAGAGAGAGAGAGAGAGAGAGAGAAATAGAACGTAAAATAAATCCTAGACTTGTCATTCAAATTCAGATATTCCAAAAATACTACTCGAAACATTGCAAAATTATCCCCTAACCCGAGTTATCCTTTAAATGATAAATTGATCCTTACTTGGAAATTAATTGTTCTTTCACAATGGCCGTGTGTAGGCTAAAGTATGGAAAGATAGAGTCAGACTGAAAAATTCAATGCCATAGAATTGTTGTACTGCATCTAACACACCTGTAAGTTCAAAGCGCAACTGTTTGGCTTCTCTCACTAACAAAGACGAATTCTTCTGTGTGAGTGCATTAAACACATGCACAATTCCTTTTTCGCCGCTTTGTAAAGGTTTTCCCTTGCGATGCTTCAGCGAAAACCTGGCGGTAGTCTCTGCCATTATACATATAATAAGTACACGTGCAATAAACAACCAATAAAATAATTTAGCTCTCGCATTCGGCAAGCACACCTTCGAATGGCGATATATGACTAATTCAGTTCAAAACAAGGTCAGTCAAAAAGGTCAGATTAACAAATATGTCACCACTAGCGCTAAATCACGTGCTATGGTGCCATGTGAAAGACGTGCTTGAGAGCTAAGGCACCTCCTCTTTACTTCGTTTAGAATTAACATGCATTTCAGATATATCAACTTTGTTGCGTAATATATTTAATTAAAATAGTTACGAAAATATAAATTTGGCAATTCTCTTCCAACATATAAAGATATATCACCATGTTAATTAACGAACTAATTTTTACCGCACAACAGTGTATACTGCAATGGCAGCCAATGAGAGGAGATAGGGTCACGTGACCGTTAAGAGATACGGCGCAAGCTTATGTGAAACAAGGATTATAAACACACACACACACACACACACACACACACACACACACACACACACACACACACACACACACACACACACACACACACACATAAACACACCAGTCAAGCACAATGAGGGAATTCATATGGGATAAAATGTGAGGCTGACATTCCAACGGTCCATGGCTTAGATCTCACAGGACTATCTGCCTTTACTGGGATTATTTTTAGGTTTTCCGCAGTCCTTATGATTGGAAAATGCCGGGTACGTGCCTTAAACTTAGGCCTGGAACGCTTCAATCGCAAAACTTTTCTCTTAAAGAAAACTTCACTGCCTATAGCCATTGTCGAACACTTTTGGTAATTTTAAACACTATTACATCCTACAATAACTACAACAACTACTACCACCAAATATATTGACATTTAACAGAAAACGTTAAAGCTGTTCTGATATAAATATACATTTATAAAATCTCTTATGTTACTGAGGTAAAAACAATAATTTAGGTTACCAAAACTGAAGCAAATATTTTGGCGAGCAAGGATTACCACGTTGGCGCCACAGTTTGTTACAATAATGTTTAGCTCAGGGTATGTGTGAGCATGTATGAGAAGGATAGTTTTAATGACACTGGAATGCCCGTTTCAAACTGATTTAATGACTGCTTCTTTTTATCAGAACATCAAACTTGAAGTTGCCGACAAAGGCTTACCAATATATCACTGTTTAGAGTTACTGACGGCGGAATGCTTATTACTCGTTAATACTTCATTAGTTACGTATGAACCGACAAATATCTTCTCCCATCACTTCTGGTCTGCCCTCGACCAAGACAGAACCAGATACTTTTATTAATAGCTTGCCAGCCACGAACTGAAAGTCCCAAATGGTCACAGCAGTGCGTGGGTGTATAGCTTTCTCTTTCTGAAAGCCCATTATTCAACCAAAGATTCCCTTTGTGGCTATTTTGTCATGCCATTATGATTGGTCCAAAGAATACCCTATTCAAAGTCAAGTGCTACCCTTTAGAAATCTGCTAAGGACACTGTTTCTTACGTTTCATTTGTTAAAACAACTTATTCACCCAAACTGCTATTCGGGTCAAATGCACCTGTACGTCTTTTAACAAAGAACCAACATTCCTTTGAAATCCATCATGATTCTTTACTTATTTCAATCCTATAATTTCAGTATCAAAACATATAAAATAATTTATGGTATAGCAAGTGGCAAAGAGGATCAGCTTAAAAGGAATTTGAGTTTGAATTAGGTAAATTGACTTTGTATTCCACCCCACAACCGCAACCAACACTAAAATTGCCATCTTTGATTGGGAGTCCAATAAAATCTCAATGAACTAATTCAATTGTTTTATGTGTAACAAACTGCTTTCTAAAGCGAGTACCTGTCTCTGCGGGTAACTCAAGTCAATATCGTGTTGTGTAGCTGGGATGAAACGTTACCACTCACCACCCACTACCCCGGTAGAGGAATTTAATTTCTTCTTTCGCTGTCACTGTTTAAACATTAAGTACGCAATTCTCCAGAGTTGCTGCGCAAGGTTTTACACTTCACACACGTTTCTGCAAATTATGCTTCGGTGAAAATGTGAATACGGCTTGAGCTAATGTGCATTTCGACTGCAGCATTTTAATGAAATTACTTCAAAGCATTTCTCTTTACTCTTTTATGAGATACCTATCCTGTTTCTGCTTTGAGTGGTTACTGCGATGCATTCTTATTTACTTGTGACTTTCATTTTCCTCATTGTTAAGAAATTATATCACGTTTTGGAGATTATAAATCAAATTTACATGAATTTTCTGGTATACTTATTCTTCCTGTATCTTAATAGAAGTAATATTTTCAGTTTGATTTTACGTTTCGTTGTAAATTCACGGACAAACATAAGACGTGGAATCGCTAAACAATAGATTTGATACTCTTTGCTTGACATTACGGAAAACAACGGAACAGCACTTATCACTTCAAGACATATACGTTTAGGAAAATTTAAGCTAGGAAATGAATACCTTGAATATGATTAATGGCATAAGAGTAGTTAAAATAAACTATAGAGTAATCAGGTTAAACTTACATTTAAGGTATTCCTTTACAATGAAATTAATTATCGTGCGATTCGATTAAACCTGACATTGATAAGGTTGTTTTATGTATTATAACAGCATAATGGATTTAAATTAAACATTTTTAATATGATGTGTATATTTTTTCAGTAATTAACTTTTCTGAAACTTACCTGTAATAAGTAAGGGAAGCATAACTTTAGATACAAAAATTCTACACCACAAATACTGTCACAAGAGCCTCTTTTGATTAACACAAATAGTAGTTCATTTGACTGCAGAGATAGGTGTGACGTCACTCACCCACCTCATCCTTTAGATAGTAAGTTTGTGCAAACTAGTTTCTCCACCCCCCCTCTCTCGTCTAGAACGGGCGAGTACCCGCAGCGGGTGAGGGGCGAGTCACCCATGTATCTTTCTTTATTGTAGTAAACCTTTTCTTGTCTCAATTGTTGTTTTTGGCATGTGATTATTTAATTACACCTGATAGAAAGCCCCAAACTCATCACAAAGCATGTGACTCCTACCTAAAGAGCTATCCCCCGTGTATGACCTAGCCATGTGCTAATTATCCATTACATCTTTGGTTTGGTCGTTACAATACTCCTATAGAAACTCCATGAATCCAAAAAATGAATTTTTAAGAAATGTGTGCTAAGAGCATAACTGAAATATAAACAGGCGACTAAAGATCAAATAAATTAACATTTTAAGTAAATTGTCGAATGTAATCATTTGTAGCAATATATATTGCCTGCACTTTATTTCGCCAGTTTTGTCAATTTATAGAAAAGTAACTTCAACAATAAGGATTCAGTGCTATTTACGGAAAATGTAACCTCTGCTTTTATTTAACTGAAAATACCTTAGGTACAGGGTACATATTTTTGAGATGCGAAACATGTACCATGTAAAGATTTTTCGTTATGCTTTTATTTTCGTTCCATTTTTTTTTAATTCGGCCACCGGTACTGGTGTTGCACCCTATTATAGAAGCTTGGATATGATAAACACAACCAGAACAGGGAGAGGACCCCTGGCATCTCAATCCAACTCGAAACCTTCCTGCTTACCACTGCAGGGGGAACTGAGGGACCGTAGGAGGCAGACCCTCGGAGTGCTCAGAAAAGGCTTCCTTCTGATGGGATTGGGGAAAACTGGACTCACCGGAGGCAGGTTAGAGAAATTTCTAACGAACAAGCATCCATGCCATCTGTCCAACACTTGGCGAACTGTCCAGCCCTTAAACCTGTCTAAAATACGAACGGGGAAACGAAATATTGAGAAATTCACTGTAGAAGAAAACCAGTAAACATTATGAGAAATTTTAAATTGGCGTGCCGCCGGATAAACTTGCTCAATTATACGAGGGCTGTTCAGTAAAGAATTATCACAATCTTTTCTTGACAACGTACCGATACTCATCCTCATAATGTTGATGGCCCTTCTCAAAATAGTCTCTCCTGAATGCGATGTACTTGTTCCAGTGTTTCTGCCAGTCTTCAAAGACATGCAGGAAAACATTTTTGAAAGATCCTTCAAAATCACTTCCGCAGCCTTCACCACTGCTTCTGAAGATGAATAATGCCTCCCTCGAAGGCATTTCTTCAAGTTAGGGAATAGAAAAGAGTTACATGGGGCTAAATACGGACTATAGGGAGGGTGAGGGATGCACTTCACGTTGATTTTTGCAAGATATTCAGCAACAACATGGGCAATATGCAGCAGCGCATTATCGTGGTGCAGCATCCAGCCTGCTTCACGGAAATGTGGTCTTTTGCGCCTAATATGGACTTTCAATGTTTTCAGGACATCCCTCTAGTACTGTCCAGTTACTGATGTGTGTGCAGGTACAACATGCTGATAAACCATTCTATGAATATCAAACAATGAGATAACCATACCATTTTTGTGACGGGGGGTTGCTGATGAAAGAGATTTCCACACTGAGTTTTGCTGTTTGCTCTCAAGATGAAAATGATGTAGCCAAGTTTCATCAGCAGTGATTACGTTTGAAAGAAACTCCGGATCCTCCTCTAACATCAAATTTAACTGAATGCAGACCTGCATGCGAATGTCTTTTTGTTCGGGAATTAATAGTCTTGGAACCCATCGCTCATGTGACATGTTTCTGTCACCAACGTGTGGGTGGCACCCAATAAAATGTTCAGTATTTCAGAAAGTGATCTTAAGGTAAGTCGTCGATCCTCTCTCAAAATAACAGCAGCAGTGTTAAAGTTTTCATCCGTAAGAACAGTAACTGGAGCACCGGGTTCACCTTCCTTTGAAATTGATTGTCTCCCCTCTTTAAACATTTTAAACCACTTTCGAGCTGTGCTGTAGGAGAGAAAAGACTCTACATAGGCCCCCTGTAACATTGTATAAGCCTCAACTAAAGATTTGTTGTGACGAAAGCAGAATTTCAAAGCCACATATTGTTCTTCTCGTGTTACATATCTGAACTTGCCTGGTTCTCACAGGCGGGAACCAGGAGTACCAACAATGAAACTACTACGGTGTGTCCTTTTCACATTAAGCTAACAGAATATTATAAGATTGACTTTTAGTGCGAAAAATTATGATCATTCTTTATTGAACAGTTTTCGTATTTTAAATGCAGTTAATATATCTGTAGGTATTTGTGGATGAAGGTAGACAGAAACTGTCGATACGGTATCTTATACATAGTTGTTAGGAAATCAATAGCGTGCGTCACTGAATGATATTCCATTGTTTATGCATGGGATGTTCGCTGAATACGACATACGAGTATATTTCCAGAATGGTCTATATCCTTACAAATGGGTAGGTCGTGCCGGACCACCGCCTGGAGGAATTTATGTGGCCACCAAAACAATTGTTTACTCACGGCATATTCCACTGAAGACTAGCACAAAAGGAAGACTAGAAAACCGCCAAAAATAGGCTGAAGTTCTCTGAAGTGTGTATATACTGTGATCTATGCCACTGACGTTAAAAACAAACGACGGAGTATTTCACAACCACAGAGCTAAATGCTCCCTAAAGGGCATTGTAAAGTTACAAGTTAGTCGTATAAATGAAAGGGAAACACGAGTTCTAATTACCTACTCAGTGTTCCGACACCACATTACGAAAAACAGTAAAACATCTGATGTGTTAATATTTACATTCTTGTCTCTATCCACTCTTTTAGAAATTACTTTTGCAAACGTTATCCAGTACCTGTTAATCGAGAGAAACTTGCACTACACATTCACGCTTCCATTGTAAATATAAGAAAAAAGTGATAATAATATTTTTAAAAACCGTGCTCCTATAGAAGAACGTATAGTGACTTGTAAACCGGAAAACGTTTGAAAATTCCAATCAGTAACAACGGATATGGCATGAATGGTTATAGCTAATTATTTTCACTTTTAATAAATTGTATGATTGAACAAGATCCAGAAATTTTGGGTTGTAAAACTTGTTTGTCCATCTCTTACGATTGTCTTATTCTAGAAAACTCATTCAGAATGTACGATGTTCACGAATAATCTCAAAAAATTCAAGTAACCCTCTTTTTCTTCATGTAAGTGGTATTTTGTAGTAATGTTTTCTTTGTGAATCTTGGTATTTTATCCTGGAAAGCTGCGGAACCTTTTCTAAATATGTGTTTTATGCAAGAATCCCAAAACGTGTGTTCCCAGTGAAATAATTCACTGTATTCACTACAGATAAATTACAGATCAAGTAAAAATGGTACGAGGGCTGTTCAGTAAAGAAATATTTCATTTGTTTTGATAACTTACCTTTATTCATCCTCATAATTTTGATGGTTCTTCTCAAAAAAGTCTTCCCTGAATGCGATACACTTGTCCCAGCGTTTCTGCCAGTCTTCAAAGACATGCTGGAAACCATTTTTTGAGAGCTCCTTCAAAATCGATTCCGCAGCTTTCACCACTGCTTCTGATGATAGATAATGCCTCCCACGAAGGTGTTTCTTCAATTTAGGGAATAGAAAAGTGTCACATGGGGCTGAATCCGGATTATAGGGAGAGTGAGGGATGTATTTCACGTTGATTTTTGCAACATAGTCAGCAACACCATTGGCAATATGCGGCCACGCATTATCGTGGTACAGCATCCAGCCTGCTTCACGGAATTGTGATCTTTTGCACCTGATATGTACTTGCAATGTTTTCAGGACATCCGTGTAGTATTGTCCAGTTACTGATGTGTGTGCAGGTATAACATGCTAATAAACCATTCCATGAATATCAAAGACTGACATAACTATAGCTTTTCCAGCAGAAGCAATCACTTTTGCTATTTTTGGGGGGTTGTTGATGAAGGACATTTCCACACTGAGCTTTGCTGTTTGCTCTCAGGATCAAAATGATGTGGCCAAGTTTCATCAGCTGGGATTACGTTTGAAAGAAACTCCGGATCTTCCTCTAACATCAACTTTAACTGCGTGTTACCTTCATTGCAGTGATAGGCGATACTGAACATGTCTGAATTTGCCTGGTTCTCACAGGCGGGAACCAGGAGTACCAAAAATGAAATTACTACGGCGTGTTTGTATCACATTAAGCTAACAGAATATAGTAATATTGAATTTTAGTGCGAAAAATTATGACCGCAAAAAATTATGATCATTCTTAATTGAAAAGCGCTCGTATTTATAACTATTTATTTTTATTTTTAATAAATTGTATGCTTCAGCAAGATCCAGAAATTTTGTGTTGTAAAACTTGTTTGTCCATCTCTTATGATTCTCTTATTCTGGAAAACTCATTCAGAATGTACGATCTTCAGGAATATTCTCAAAAAATTCAAGTAACCTCCTTTTCTTCATGTAAGTGATATTTTGTATTAATGTTTTCTTTGTAAATCTTGGTATTTTATCCTGGAAAGCTGCGGAACCATTTCTAAATATGTGTTTTATGCAAGAATCCCAAAACGTATGTTCCCGGTGAAATTATTTACTGTATTCACTACAGATAAATAACGGATCAAGTAAAAATGGTATACAGCTCCAAATGTATTAGCTAGTAACTACTTAGCGACGAATAATAGAATAGGAGTACAGTAATAGAAAAATATAGCACATAAATTATAAACTAATGGAACCTAAAGCCTATACAAAATGTAAATATAGGACCATTTTTCGTTTTTCATTTATAAAACTGTTCAAAAAGAGGCCATAAATATTAAATTTGCATTCGACTTCAATTAAGGGAGGAATCATAACAAAATGCACCATTCGTTAAAACTCTAAAATATACGAGAGCTGTTCAATAAAGAATGATCATAATTTTTTTACGGTCATAATTTTTCGCACTAAAATTCAATCTTATTATATTCTGTTAGCTTAATGTGAAACAAACACGCCGTAGTAGTTTCATTGTTGGTACTCCTGGTTCCCGCCTGTGAGAACCAGGCAAGTTCAAACATGTTCACTATCGCCTACCGCTGCAATGGAGGTAACATGAAGTTAAAGTTGATGTTAGAGGAAGATCCGGAGTTTCTTTCAAACGTAATCACTGCTGATTAAACTTGGCTACATCATTTTGATCCTGAGAGCAAACAGCAAAGCTCAGTGTGGAAATCTCCTTCATCACCAAACCCCCAAAAAAGCAAAAGTGGTTGCTTCTGCTGGGAAAGTTATGGTCATCTCATTCTTTAATATTCATGGAATGCTTTATCAGCATTTGTACTTGCACACACATCAGTAGCTGGACAATACTACAGGGATGTTATGAAAGCATTGTAAGTCCATATCAGGCGCAGAAGGCCACATTCCCGTGAAACAGGCTCGGTGCTGCACCACGATAATGGGTGGCCGCTTATTGCCAATGTTGTTGCTGAATATCTTGCAAAAATTAACGTGAAGTACATCTCTCACCCTCCCTATAGCCCGGATTTAGCACCATGTGACTTTTGTCTATTCCCTAACTTGAAGAAACGCCTTCGTGGAAGGCATTGACCATCATCAGAAGCAGTGGCGAAGGCTGCGAAGGCGATTTTGAAGGATCTCTCAAAAATGGTTTCCAGCATGTCTTTGAAGACTGGCAGAAGCGCTGGGACAAGTGCATCGCATCCAGGGGAGACTATTTTGAGAAGGATAATCAAAATTATGAGGATGAGTAAAGATACGTTGTCAAAAAATTGTGATCATTCTTGATTGAACAGTCCACGTTCTTTTTTGAATAGAATTACCAGCTTATCCAGATAGAGAAATTTCTTTAAAAAACTTTACAGCAAAATTCCATGAAGAAAAACTGTTGGCTCAAAAGTTCCTCTCGTTTTATGGTTAGCGGGGTGAGGTAAAGATACAGCAAGGTTTTAAACTGATGAAATGAGCATCGTCTACAGACGCGCCTTTCGTATTACTCTGTGCGCAAAGACAGCTTGGCCTGGCATCCACATTGCCAGTTAGCAGTGTATGTTTTGGCCTGACACTCTATCTCTCTGTACCCTGTGGGTCGATAGAGACTATATTGCATTTGGAAACGTGGGATAACCAAAGTCTAGCGCCCACATTCATAATCAGAAATGCATTTGGTGTTGTGAGGCGAGATTTTCCTCAGAAAGGGTCTTATAACAGTCACAATGAAAACTTTTGTCCTGAGCAATTTTTCAAGTAAAGAGTAAACGTGAAGTAACACGTGATTTACGAGTGCACCACGTTTGAAACAAAATATGGATAGTGACAGCACGCTATACATACCTGAATTCGCTACTCATAAGTCGTGATTAATGTTGGAGTTACAATCTGAAGGATAACAAATTTTGAGAAGGTGAAGGGCAAAATGATGGAATTTCAAAAACTCTTATTTTGTTAAATGCTTGAGTTTAAAGAAGGCATAGTGATAACCAGAGCTAGGAAGTTCGTGCCGTTATCCTTGAGCAGTGTAAGAGCTGCCAGGCATAGCTGTACCATGCAGCACTACCAGCAAGGGCAAGGTTCATTGGTAGAATGCAACTCATTACTGCAAAACAGGTGTAACTGCATGACACAGAGCACGTTGGTAGGGAGGAAGACATTCGAATAACATCTTTGTTGTGCTTCAAACGTAAGCAACTAAATTTGCTGTACAACCATTGTATGTTTTCTAGAAGTGTACTTATTCCCGTCCTTATTTACTTCACTATTTACATTTACATTTCAGTGGGATAATACAGCAAACATGGGAAAAAGAGAAGCCAGATCGAGAAACTAAATTAGTTGAAATTACTAACGAATTTGCAACAGATTATCAATCAGCTAAATCTTGTTTTACGGGACATAGAGTGAGTTTTTCATTTGAAAGGCTTCAGAGATACATTACTGTTTTAGTAATACAGTCGCAGTAAATATGTAGTAAAATTCCTGCTTTGGCATTCTCTCTAGTCTCTGTTTCATATAACCTTGCCCCGCTGACATGTATCACTCTGCGTGCAACTACCTTCCCCCTCATCCTAATTGGCTAATGCTTTCGCGCCATAGGTCACAGGCGGCGTCTTCCCGTCACATTTAAACCTGCAGTAACCGTCATAATAATTGCCAGGAAGATACATAAAATCATACAAATAAGAATATGGAGGAGGATGGCCCCATAGCTCAGTCGGTAGAGCACCTGCCTACCGTGCTAGGGGTCCCGAGTTCGATTCCCGGCGGTGGAGGTGGGGATTTTTCTCCGTCCAAGATAATCTTCCACAGAGTCTGGAAGTATGAATGAGAGTGTGAATGTGTGCGTGATGTAATAATTAAATACCAAAAAATAACGGGTTAACACCTTCGGCATGTTCCAAAGGAGAACGGCCGCCGATATGACCATAGAAAAAATATAAGTTTATAATGAAACTGAATGAATGAGCACTGCAACTAAAACAAGTTTATAATGAAAGGCCTTCGGCCTTTTCCACTGGCATTTTTTAAACCAGAACTCATACCGTGCAAAAATGCTTGTCTTTCAGTCTTAAAATTCGTGTCACGCCATACTTGTGTGTTTTTCATGCACCCAAGTCTCGTCAAGGTAGTATATTTTGCGACTTGTACCTCGGTACAGTCTGATTGTCCTTAAGTAACGTCTTCGCCAAACAGCAATATCGCCCCTGGAGTGGTAAGATTTCCTGTTGTCTCAATTCTATGTCACGATGTTCCTACATATCTAACATACCTGTAAGTTCAGGGCACAGCTGTTCGACTTCTCTCACTAACGAAGACGGATTCTTCTCTGTGAGTGCAGTAACCACATGCAACACAATTCTTTTTTCGCCGCTTTGTAAAGGTTTTCCCTTGTGATTTTTCAGCGAAAAGCTGGCGCTAGACTCTGCCATTATACATACAGTAAGTACAGGCGCAATAAACGGTCAATAAAATAATTTATCTCTCGCACTCGGCATAGCACATCGCCGAATGGCGATATATGACTAGTCCAGTTCAAAACAAGGTCAGTGATAAAAGTCATATAAAAAAATATGTCATCACTACCGCTAAATCACGTGCTATCGTGCCATGTGCTTGAGAGCAAAGGAACCTCCTCTTTACTTCGTTTAAGAATTAACATGCATTTCAGATAAATCAACTCTGTTGCGTAATATATTTCATTAAAACAGTTACGAAAATATAAATTTGACAATTCCCTTCCAACATATAAAGACATAATCACCATGTTAAATAACGAACTAATTTTTGCCGCACAACAGTCTGAACCACAGCAGCTGCCAATGATTGGTGATAAGGTCACGTGACCGTTCAGAGATACGGGGCAAGCTTATGTGAAATAAGGATTAGTAAGAATCTTCAGATATCTAAGAAATTAATTCTGTTATTTGGATATTATTTTACATTTGATTAGGAAATGTTACAATCGCCGTTATAATTGCTTGGGTGTTGCCACAATGTGCCAATTTAAATAATGAGATCAGCCAGAGACAAACCCGTATATACTGCATGACGTAATGATCTAAATAGATGTGCATTTACGAATGTCTCATAAGTCATTTTTATTTCTCTGTGCAACCGGTTTCAATACCTCTCCTATGTGCGTTTCTTATGTACGACTTGTTTGGAAGCCGATGAAGGTTTGGTATGACAGCTGATGAAGGCTATCCCACTTGATTGCCCACCGAGCAAACATCAAGCGATGTGGTGTCTCTCAGCTCCGAAAAATTATGTACAATTCCCTACACATTGCTACCTAAAATACTTTTCACTCATTTTCGTTATCCGCTGAGGGCCCCATACTAGAAGTCCAGAATTATCTTAGTGTATAAAAGGATATAATTTAATTGCAAGCCGCTGGTGCAGATAAGAACAATCTCGGCCCCTATTTCATTTTGCTGCCCTCGTCTGAAACTTTTAGTTCTGTGATATTTATTGAAATTTTCTATGACGATGGACTTAATGGGAGGTACCTGGAATTAGAACAGAGGGAAGAGCGCTCTCCACACTGACCAGCAATAATTACTGCACACTGAAGGACAATTAGATGTAGACCAAAGTTTCATTAGCGCACTGTGTGAGTGGGTCCCATGGGAACGGTGTCAAGCCGCTTCGTCATATTACACTTCTTATCTTTCCTTACTTAACGAGCCGAAAGGAGTTCTCTTTTATTTCTACGATATGAAAAAAAATCAACTAATGGTCCTTTGTTTTTAATTGTTTCTAATCTTTGAAGATCACTACTGCACAGGGAGGTGTTAGACGGAATAAATGGAACTTTAAGTTTTCTAACTTTCTTGACACACTAAATATTTATATTTTATTTATACTGATTATAATCAAATATAAATTCTTAGACCTATTTTGATTTACAAGCAAATAATTCTAAAATTAAAGAAGTAATATTGTGCTGAACCATATATAAATCATAGCTAATTAGAATTTGATAACAACTTTTTAAAGAGCTTAAGGTGAGACCGTACGCCCTATATTGCCTATGTTAAAATACACAAATTAATGACTCCTTTATTCTGAAACTATTAACAGCACATACATGAAAATTTTATAACATGTTATGTGGTCCTTAAAGAGACTACTGATTTAAAATGAAGCTTCTATTTACTATATGAAGCAATTTATATACATACATACTTTTTCTTCATTTTTAGCATTAAAACACCATTACATGAAACTCGTTAATTAAATTACTGTGTCTGTAGATACACAGAATTTCTGAAGATACTTTTATAAACTGTTAAAGTTATATATGTATCTCCAATAATTTCTGAGAAATTGGGACAAATGTTAAAAAATACTAAATTTTGAGGAAAAACAACCTTAAAAGGGTAGAGTCAGACTGAAAAATTCAATGCCATAGCCGGGATTTGAACCACGGATCTTCTGGTCTCCGTCCAGCCGCTCTAAACCATTGAGCTACTATGGCCAACGTGCCGATATGACATTAAATTCTCCAACTGACTCGTGCTCTTCCTGGTAAACCTCTAGCAGTTCTGCCTCTATCCTTTCATATTGCGTTCTACAAACGGCCAGTGTGAAGGAACAATTAATTTCCAACAACCTTAAAGTTTCCAATAAGAACTTTAGCTTACTATTTACTCTTGAGGTTGATTAAAACAATTTTATTATCTTAAATTAGTAACACAGCTTCTTTGGCATTAACTGTTATGGAATTTTCTGAAACGTTTTGCAGACTATTTCCTAAAAGTGTTATATGTTTGAAATACCTTGTAGGCGGAATTGATAAATTCATAAGGTCACACAATATTTTCCCAGTTCCAAGTTCCTTGCCAATGCATCTTATCCCATAAACAAGTCTGACTTTGTTTTCATGGAGGCCAGTATTAGCACATTTTTGTGAAGAGCAAAATGACGTTTCAGAAGTTCAATTCAAGCATACAATTTTCAATTTATTCCCTATACCAGTTCTTGCACTCAGTCCTTCTTGTAACCTAATCTTATCACCACATATTCTGCATGACAGTTTTTACCTAGCACTCGTGTTAAAATGCTTAAATCTATGACAATATTAGATTGCATACAGTCTTCAACACAATTTGTATTCATAATAATATTTCCATTTTTTAACTTCCTTTTCGAAGCACTTGGAGGAGTTGCACATGGTTGGGTATCAGTTTCATTGAGTTCTACAGGCAAGAGTAATGTCCTACAGAATCTATTGCCCTTATTCTTACGTTTCTGAAAACGCCTTTAGGTTTTGTCATCTTCTTGCGCAACTACACTTTCAGTTAAACACTGAAGGGACAGTTGCTTACAAACAAAACTCGAGTCACAGCCAAAGAATAACAAAACTAGGAAATCATTAGTTCTAAGGATATAAGAACAAAGAAGACGATATCCATGCCAAAATACGCAGCAAAAATTAATCTACAAGAAAAGCTATTTCGCAGGCTTCTAGATGAAGAGGTTCTGCACTTATTCCAAATTTTGTAAATTGATGCGCAGTAAGTTAATAAATTGACAGCTGTCAGTATATTCTTAAACCTTGCTTAAGTACACTTATAATTGTATTACATGACTATATTCTACACATAAATGTGCAGAAAAGTGTGAACTATTTAACTGCGCAAAAATAAAAAGCAAAATGATTTTTTCTCCAAATTTTTCGTACAGTCTCACTTTAAATATGTTAAAATTTAGGAAAAATGAAAAAGATCGATATAATATTCTTCAAGAAATCAATATAAGTAAAGCTTATTCTGCTATTTACTTCGCGTTAATCACCATAAACATTTGCAAAAATTGGTGATTTTAGTGACTGGACCGTTAATTAGAGGAATACATAAGACTTAAGTCAGTGGGACTCTTATTTGGTTTTAAAATGAGTTCTCTTTATGAGAAAATTATTTGAAAATTCAAAGCAATAGTAGTATATTGGAGATGATTAACACCAAAATAACAATGAATTGGTATAAGTTGCGTATTTTATTGAGACCTAGAGATCATTATGCAAATAGATTTTGTCTTTTACGTTTACCGATTATACAAAACTCATTCGGAATGTAGTGAACTTCAGGGGCTATAACCAGTTTGGAAAAATAAATTGTTTGAAAATTGTACATGTAAAGGGTAGTTTGGCGAAGGGAGATTCTTGAAAATGTCTCTTTTGCTATAAGTTCCTGAACTTCTGCATCAACTTCGTTGTTTAACTTTTTATTTTTGAGTAATGCACACGCATACACACATTCACGCATGTACGCAGTAGAAAAACAATGTTTTTGTGAAGTCCACCATTTACATAAATATGCAAAGAATGATAACTACTGAAAACAGCTCCATTTGAAAAGTTTTTTACTGCAAAAATTGCGCTGTTACTCATTAAAAATATTAGTATACGTCCCTATGCCTATTATAGCAGACTACAGCCATTTCGTATCTGGCAAGTGATACACACGTTCGTGGTTTGGGTCTACATATATTGCGAATTTTACTCTGAAATTACTGTGCCCAGAAACACAGTAATTACATAAATAGGTATTTTCCATACGTCTGTTGTGTTTATTTGTATGTGTCCATTTTGGTGGTGAAATAGTATGGACAACGAAACAATTGAATGTACTGATCAGGTCGAAGATACCATACTCGCAAATTGTCGTGTGCATTGCAGCTTTCCTATATCCTCTATTGTACATTAACATTAACAATAGGGATCTAAGTAGGGCTGCTGTCGCTGACCTCCCTCTCAAACTAGGGAGTTACCAAGCTGTCCCCAAATGGCGCCCGGTGCCACCAGGGCTCTTTCCGCAGAGCAAGACCTAGAAGCTAACAAGGCCCCCCCCCCCCCATCTGTTCCGAAAACACAAGACGGGTGGAAGTGGATACGCCACTTACGCGCGCTAACCCCAAAAGGGGAAGGCTACCAAACAACGTCGGTTGGGCCGCCTGGTGATCTAGCACACCTTCTACTAGCGATGCAGGCTAGTAAGCGGGAATATATGGCTTTCCTCAACCCCGTCCACAGACGTACCCGACCTCCCGCGGGTATCGCAAACCACTGCCACCTCGAGTCCAACCCAATCGGGAGAGCTCCCCTATGGGAGGGATTGGTCAGTTCGGCCCGAGGTTCCTCTAGTAACGTCAGAGGTACCATGGGTACTAGGGATCCGCAGAGCTACCTTATAATACGTAAAGTGAGCCTTTGTACCCCGCCAAGATTTACCGGAAATAAATATGTTGAAGTTCCCCCAAAAGTGTAGTAAGTGTCTGTTCATGTGTATGTTCAGATGTGTGCTTTAACAGCAGATTTCAAACGAAAAATCGGTTAAATATCGAATTTGGTTTTAAATACAGCAACCAATGCTGAGATGTTCACCAATTATCTTCAGATACAAAGAGCATTTACATGGAAATTCAATGCATTTTTTATTTTTACCTGATTAGCTCTGACAATTTTGTTGAAAATATCTTTGAGATACTAACATGAGTTATATAATGGAAATATTTAGTTCAGTATAAATATCCTGCTTACAGTGGGTGAATAAAGTAGATGTAAACAAAACCACGTGACCGTTGATTGTAGTGTGCCTTCTTCACAATTTCCATGATGCTTCCGCTGTGTAAATATTCCCTTTAAAAGGTGCTCCTACTGAGGTGTAGAGTCTTGCGTCCAATCTGCTAGAGCGCACAAGTGCGTACTAAGCATACTTAAACTATCAAAAACAAATACTAATGGATAGTTAGGAGTGCCCTCACCTATCGCACCAATCTTTTAGCAATCAGTTTATGTTTATTTTTGTTTTTGTTGTTAACGGTAAGAATATAACGCAAACAGTTCTTTGAAAAATGCTCAGACAAATCTAACCGTGCATATTCTGTAGTGGATGTGTAGCACTCAACAGTATTGTTACTGGGATCATCAACAACTTCAAACAAAACTAGTTGAACACAAATGTTGGATATAATTATCACGGAAATAACCCGTGCTTCAATTCAGGAAACGGAACTTAATATTTGCATTACATGCATAAACAAATGTCTATGTAAATTAGATGAATTCATTTGCACATAACGTGTTGATCATCACTGCTCCCGTTTAGCTACAGAGGTTACGTTACGTTAGTAGAATCAGCATCCCAAGACCTTTAATTTACCGATGCTTCTTTGTACGCCGACAGTGTTCTTTTTTATCCCTACAGTCGTTTGTCATCGTGCTACGTGATCTCCTTTAAATTGCTTTTTGTTTTAATTTCAGCAAAATGTCTTTCTTTGTCTCATTTTCGTGGCAGTTATATTTTCTCTGTTCTGTTACTCCTTGCCTTTGCCTTTTCTTGCAAGGTAAATTGGAGAGAAAACGTGTGCAAGAAATGGTGGGGTCGTCTTCCATCTGCTGGTTCCTTGTGATAATGTTGTCATCTCTGTAAAACATATATCCAAGAGTGACGAACGTTCAGAGGAACGTCTTTCTTATTCTAAGTATATGATTAATTAAAAATGTATACTTTGCTCCTCGTTACTGGTTTGTCTTTTTGCACCAGAAATATACACGAACTTATTATACAATTCATTAGCTGCAAATACCCTTTTTATGACACATCTTCTCTCCCTGAGGTGTAACTGCCATTTAAAATTCAACTCACTTCCTTCAGATCACGTCCCATCACATTGAGTACACCTTTAAAACAACTGAGAGCGAAAGATCTACCCCCAAGATGTGCATTGTTTGTGTGCGGTCTTTCGTTGTCATTTTCTGAAGTGTTTAGCAGGATTCGTGGAAGGCATTACATTTCGTAATGAGAATATTGAAAAAGGGGAGCGCTAGGTCCAGGGAAATTGCCTACAAGGCCTTAGTGCGGCCGGTTATGGAATATGGAGTAGCATGCTGGAACCCGTATAGAGCTAACCAAATCGATCCGTTAGGAAAAATACAGAAGAGGGCAATAGAATTCATAAAAAGAGGCAAGTATTTTGGGCCTATAAAAGGAGATGAGATTAAATGGGAGGAATTAAGAATTAGGCGTACAAAAGATAGGCTGGTAGCATTATTCAAAGCTAATGCTGGAGTAAAGGCATGGGTGGACGTAAGTGTAAGGTTAGATAATCCGGATTATTATGGACGAAACGATCATAGGTATAAAATTAAGGGTAGAAGATACAGAACCGACGTAGGAAAATTTTCTTTTGTTAATAGAACCATTGAAGAATGGAATGAATTGCCTCTAGCAGTCTTTCAGGGCTGTCCCCTGTCGCTGAAGAAATTTAGAAAAATCTAGATGGTTTATAGTTTAACTTTTAAAGTATAATGGTATATAATATGTAAATAGAGAAGTAATTAGATATGTTTTAAGTGACTAAAGTTAAAATATCAAGTTTGTTTATTTATTGTGTTATTGTTGTAAATCTAGTATTTGTAATTTGATCTGTATTCTTAACTCTGCCACCGGGTAGTACCCAATTGCAGTGAATAAATACATACATACATTTCTGTTCTGCTAGCCATGCGATGATTAAAGATGCTATGTGCCCCACGTTGTGGCGACATATGTAACGGGATTCGTCCGTTGTTGTGGGTTTCGATGCCCCGAAATTGCGGCAACATATATAGCAAGACTCGTGCTGGTATCTCGTTTCCCATCGTTGGTCTTACTTCGTCGATCTTACCTTCGTCCAAAATATTATGACTTAATGAAGAAGATATTCCCCGAAGTTATCAGGAAAATCCTTAATTTTGCCTCGGCTAGCCTTTAATATTCTTCTGTTATATTCTTACTTACGAGCAATGAAAACTCTACGATACAAGGATGGTAACGAGTGAACAAATCATTAAGAATTTTAATTTTAATTTCTATAAGAAATCAATCTTTTGTTTATTTCTTCTAACACCAAATCCATTACAATTCTTAGCAGAAAACTTTATACTGTGATCGGAATCAATCTAATACTTCAAATTAAAGCAATTTAAATTGAGCAATTTAAAAAAAAAACGTCCGATCCCTTCGCCGTTCCAGAAAGAAAGACAAATTTTCTTTCGGTTTCTACACCAAGATTATTTAGTCCTTTGTTACCATCGCTACCCATATATTGCTTTTATACAATTCGCCGATTTACTACTACGTCAGTACATTACGTAATACAATTATTACTACGGCTAATCAGAAAATTACATATATTTTTACACAATTTTGTTTGCTTTTCTTTTATAAATTTATAAATTATTCAAACTCTTTTAAAATATAAATCAAAACAACTGTTAAGTTTTTGAAATTCTTCTGGAGACAAGGAGATTGTGATATTTCCAATGTAAACTATTGAATTTATTTGTGAGCTGTAATCAGCGAGTTAATCATAATCACAGTTTAGACTGAGGGTATCGGCTTGCTAACTGAAGGCCCAGTGCAGAACTTTTTCACCGAGGGAATTTTTATTGGTCATAGGTTCAAAAGCATTCCTGGTTTCGTATCTGCAAAGTTGTTGGTATGAGCTAATCAGCCGCGTGATTTTCAATCTGTCCTCTATAAATGGTCCTTCTTTGTGCGTTATTGCCGTCAGGAACTTAAGGAACCTAAGGATCCTGAGGACCCATTTGGAATAGTGATGAAAAGTTCAAGGAATGATTAATAAATATTTCAATACTACACGAGATTTTTACGAGCAGTAAAGGGATGTACTCCTTTAGATAAAATTCCAAATGAAAAAATAAGAGAAGATTTAGAAATAAGTTATTTAGAATATAAAATAATAAATTATAGAAATAAATGGAGAGAGCATATTGTGACTTTGTGGGTTCGTGAAATGAAAAGTCCAATTACACCACTCAACAGTGTTCTTTATTTCCACCGACTTACAGTTAAACTCTTGCCAATTACACAGAATTTCGTGCTGCACACAATTACAATTCACCAGTTCGTCCGTTACAATTTCACTTGGCCTCGCGGTTACGTAAGCTCCGGTACACATTCACAGTTACGTACAGTCTTCCGTTGCACAATCTTCTCGTACATTAACACGTCACTGACTAACTCTTACACCAAGAACTGCGACTGTCTCCTCACTCACTAACTGACCAACTCTACTCTACTCTGTCTGTCTGTAACCCCCTTTATATAGGAATATCGCCGACTTCTGGTGTTTACAGGATTGTTCCAGTAACAGAAAGATCGAGAACCAGGTGTAAGGAAACAGACGGCACGAGCATGTTTTTTTCTCCCGACCGCCGCCTTGTCACCACAGACGAGGGGGAGGTGTGGCTCACACGGACCTCCCCCAACTCCCGCTCCCAGCTGCTTCACAGGGTGTTCCAGCGCTCGCGTTACAATATTGAGAGAATGCCGAGATTTAGGATCCCAAGAAGAGTTATAAACTATAAACCTAGAGGAAAGAGACATCCGGGAAGACCACGAAAATGATGGTCAGACATGTTTTAAGCCGGAACAGGCAGCATTGCCTAACCTTTGGTGTGAGGAAGAAGAATACTACATAAAGAAATGACAGATTCACGAGAAACCTTCAGCTTCCTCTACACGTGCATAATAAATGGAGAAGATACTGCATTACACCAGAAATTTGGCACTCAAGTTTCTGGAAGAAAATCGCTTCGAGATCCCTTTAATAAAAATTATTGTGTCTGACCGTGTAACTTCGAAAAAGAAATTTTCAGAAAATATTTCCTACTTAAACTGTATAAAACCTTACGAATAACTTTGAAAAGCTTTAAAAATTTTAAATTTTTCCCAACAGGCTTATAGACTTCGATTACGGTACAGTATTTTTAAAATATATTCACGACAAATGAACTGTGGGTCTTGGGGTTTCTGGAAGTAGCCTCTGAAGCCGTCCTTCATTCGGAATTACTTTTTCATCGCTGGTATATTTTAATAGAAGCCAAAATTTCACTTCACAAAATCTGTAAGCCCCGTTAAAGCAAAAATTTGCCATAAATAATTTGTAGAGATACTCCTTGTTTGTTTGTTTGAAATCTCTAGCAATGATGCCTGTTTTAGTGAAGTATTTATTCTTTTCATGCCTTGAAAATACAAACGAAAAAGGAATTTCATAGCCATCGTGTAGTACATTGCAATAAAATTTTTAATAAAAACATTTCTACAGCCTTATATCTCGATTAACATGAAGAAGATAGAGTAATAAGCTTTTTAGTTAGAGTAGTTTGTTGAGTAATAGAGAAAATCAATTTAATACAACACGCTGTTATTCACCTTTCGCTCCGATTAAGCAAGCCAGTCTAAGCTTTGAACTCTGACCAGTGTTACGGCTGTATGCGGCTGCCTCAAACGTTGGAGATCTGAATGGTCGCTTTGCCTCTTTGTGACGCGGACGCTGCCCTTACCCAGTGCTTCATTTGAATGGGCGTTTTAATGCGTCTTCAATTTTAAAACTGTTTCCAGTTTCACAAATAGTTATTCAACGGCAACTCTATTTTACGTACTTCATCTGCAATATGAAACGGTACTCTCTTCCTCGAGTTGACTTATTAACTGTTAATGAATATATGGAAGATTAATTGAATATTAAAGGAATATATACATGCATTGAAACAAATATCTTGTGTGCACTGTCAAGTTTGTTGCGGACTCTGAAGCGGTAGGATTTTTCCCCCTAGGAAGGACGGACGCAACCATAAATTTTAAGGGTCGCACCCGGTGTTTATTTTCAAGCATAGTTTTGACAGGAAGGGGACATCTTAGGTGGTCTAAAGTGAGGTTCTCGTAAAAGGGACTCTATGTGTTCTATCGACCAACTAATTAAAATTAATGAACCGAAGGGCAAAGCGAAGTGTCATATAACCTATCTGGGAACAAATATATATCCAAAGCAGTTGGTGGCTGAGGGCCGAGCTAAATCGTAGTGCACTAGCACGCGGACAGAAATCGCGTTCATTGAGGTTACTTGGCTACTGTGGACCAAACTGAACGGACGAGTAAACTAAAGATATCGCGTTCAATTAAAGGTAGTTAGTAGCTGGGTGCCAATGCGATGAGTCGTGCTATGGACACGGGAGTACAGCCACGCCAGCGCGAAGCCTACCATTCAGAGTTCGTCTAAGTAACATGTATTTCGAGGGTAATTGAAATACAACCGATCGTCATAAGAGAATTAAACTGTGTTTCTTTTCAAGTACCCTAATTGATTCACCCAAAACGCCCTGATTCAAGAGATCCTTGCTACAGATCCTATATTCGTGAATGTTAGGATAGCTCCGAGAGCGACCGAAGACATCGATATTTTCAAATTATCACTGGCGAGGCTGACGACCCAAGGAGTCAAACCCCTGCCACATAATGGAGCCGAACTGAGGGGCAACACACACCATGCAACAAATAAACATTTCGAACACAGCTATTGTGCTGCAATGACGTGGTAAAAGTTATACTTTTGGGCAATGTCAAGCAAGGTTACTCTGTAATTCTTGCATATAAAGTTTTATGTACACATACGCACACACACATACACACACACAAATACCGCCTCAAAGTAAGATACTTTCAAGTGGTAGTTCTTTGTAATAGCTTAAACGATTGTAACACGGTTTTGTTGTAAAGTGTATGCACTTTTGTATTACAATATTGTACTCCAAAAGCTGCAACAATTACTTAGTCAATAACTGTTTCCACATAACAGAATTTTATAATTTGGAGTGGTTCCTGTATATAGCATGAAACCAATTTAATAACATTGGTTTAAGAATGGGCGGGATCCAGTTCTTGCTGAGTGCAATGTGCTGCAAGTTACGTAATACACTGAAGATATGTCCCGGAGTTTTGGAGAGCAAGTTGATGTGTCCTGAAGTTTTATTCACATTCACAGTACTGCGTCGATCTTTGTGGCTTAGTTGCATAGTGCGGGCCAACTGTACACGATGTTCATTTTTATTCATTATTTCCCGTCCTCCGATTGAGCAAGAATGACGTCATAGTTGACTGGTGAGTCTGTCTTGAAATCCTAGCGCCATCTACGGAGAAGAAGCGGTAATTTTTTGCAGAACAGTAAGCAAATTACAGCACCCTGAGTGTGGTTGCGCTAGTAACAAATACAACCAGCTTCCCCTGGATATGAACACAAAGCCCGCGTCTTCATGGTTGAATGCTGCTTTCGTACCGGCATTAAAATTAATGCGAAATATAAATATAATTTAAACCACTGCATAGAGGAGTTTATGCAACGCTATTCGCCATTCAGATAAGTCCCTCGCAGCGTAATGTTGTCAAAAGCGTCAAGGTAACGTCAAATTTACATACTTTTGTTTGCAACATAAAAGTCTTATGTTTTATCAGTATAGGATATAAACCTTTTGTCATTCTCACGCTTAATTAAAATGTCCATTAATGTTGGTATCCTTACGTCTTTTAACACCAGTGGGTGCATCAAACATTTCCAGCATACAGGATAGGATCTCGCAAAAAGAGAGACACTGTACGCTATGAAGTGACTGGTTCCAATCTAGAAGTAATAAATTATGTTATGACAGAAAAGCCTTAAGCATACCTTCTCGCAATACAGACAGTGTTTAAGAAGAAGAGAGGGCGGAAATATAAGAAAATGGTCACATAAGACTATGTACTCCTGTTTAGACTTGGATGAAAGCTTTGTGCATATTTTAAAGCTACTTTATTTTTCATTCCTATAACATGTTCTGCTAATTTTCTGGTTTGTAATGAAGTTACATTGTGAGGAAACTGTGGGTGATATAAAAGAATTGAGTTCAAATTTAAATATTTCTTTTTATGTGACAGGTTTACAATATGCATATATGTATACTGTAACAGAAAAACATGTTTATTGTGAAATAAGTGTTCATTGACTTATTATTTCCTATATACTTCATGGTATACCTTTATGGCTGCATAATTGGCTTTGCAGAGCACTGCGTTGCAGTATATAGTTTTTTTACGCAGTTATCGTATCTACCCATCACGGGAAATTACGTACCTTTATATTACGTGGGCAGAGCCACCTCTCAGATAGTATATTTACCTGCTGGTAGAAGGAGGCCTCAAAGCTGCTGTCAGCACATCAAATACTATCGCAAGCCGCTAGGGGGAATCGTATACAAACTCGCTACTTCAATGATGCTATTGATGACGTCAAATTACACATAAAAATGAATACTGTGTATATACCGGACAGCAGTCTCTACGTCATTCATTCTCGGAAGGTGAGAGAGACTCTTGAAAGCTCGGAAATTTCCAGAATTCACCTGGCTGATAGCCATAGAGAAGTTAAGCTTCAAGCCATGGTTATTTGTAGCATATTCCGAGAATTTTTAAGAAATATATTAATGACCATGAAAATATTTTAATTATAGTTTTTTCCTAAATAACATATTTTTATTAAACAATTTTTGAAATGTTCTAGACGTTCTCGGGCATTGAAATGCATTCTATATAAATGATAATTTGGGTGGAAGGATTTCCCTAAAAAACCTTTGTTGTATTAGCATCGTGCCAAACTTAAATATCAGTTGTGAGTCCCAGCTGACTTTTCAGCTTTGTGTTCTGCTGATCACTAGATACACAATTACGGAGGACCTTTTCCTAGAAATAACTTTTTGATCTCTAAACTATATGGATATTATCACAGGAAAATTTGGAATGGAATATAATACTTCCTGTATTTATTAAATAGATTAAATAGATAAATTAAAACTAGTTAGCTTTGGATTTAGTATATGTCAAAACTTCTATTTCTCTTGAAATCTACACAAAAAAAATCACTTTTGGTGGCACCGTATCCATCCATTATCTCCAGGTTTGTTATGGAGAGAGTAAAAATGGAGCCATGTTTATGACATAAAAAGAAGTAGGTGAAGGAATTTTTGCAAATTTTGACCGAATCAGGATGTAATTGGTTTTGGAAAAGCATATTCTTTCAAACACAATTTATGATCGTCTCCTGTTTGGAGCTCCTGAAAGAGATAGTGTAAAATCGAACCAAAAACCTACAAGAGCAGTTCTCAGCAGATATGTGTCTTCATGTGCACAATTTTTCGGCATTTAGACGTCACAGAATGCTCCATTTATTTACGTAACGTTGCTAACTTTAGAAGCGAGTGACAAGCTTCTTCCCTTGTAGACGAACTTCTTCCTTTGAACAGTGAAAGAATTCCTGCTCCTTCCTTTAAGGTAGTTTTATTTTGTTCATGTGACTGCCATTTCACAGCGAAGTTGGGAGCGGAAGTTAGCAGAGGGGCAGATGCTATCAGCAGGGCAGCCAACCCTTGCAAACATTACATGCTACAAACTAAAAGTTTCCTGGTACCTGCTCTCAAGGGAAGATATCTTCTTCGCCTGGTATTACACTGCATTGCCGCAAACGGTCTGCTTTAGTTACATTTTGTGTGAACCGAGGTACCGTTCGATAAGGCCAATTAAGTCAAATGCGAGGTACGTTACGTTTTAACCAGAAATGTACCACTAGTGCTATAACAAATTTCATATTGTACTTATTGTTTTGGACAAAAAAGTTTGTAGAAATCGTTAAATTACAAATAAAGGATAGAGAAGACTGAGGTGGTTAAACTGTTAGGTATTAAATGCCAATTTTGAAATGTCAATTTTCCTTAATCACCAGCAAAATTGAAGGTTTAGCTTAAATTCTTAATTGGAATGTACATATTTTGTGTAGAAAACTTTTGAGGATTACAAGTTCTAAAAAAGTATTTACACATTTTGTTTAGATAATGAGGATTTAAGCAGCTATTCGCAGAATTTGTCACTATCATTGTCAGTATTTTGTACGCTGTTATGATATTTTAAATTTAGTGGACATTAAAATTTGGTAAAACGTCAATAATACTTTCTTCAGAAACTGGCGATAACCAGTGCTAATTGTTTTTCGACAACTTAATTAAGGTTAGCGAATGCTTCTTTCTATTATCTAATTATTTCCTAACCTTCGTTCTGGAGGTTATTTCAATTTCCCAAGAAAAAATAGAAGAGGGGGTTTGGGTAAAAACAAATTCAGAGTTATGGTATTGCTACTTTCCCTACCTCTTACGTGGTAGGTAAACAAGGTATTGCATTCCACCCTAAAGTTTTATACTGTAGTAGGATTCCTCCGTTGTTGTGGGTTTCGATGCCCCAAAGTTGCGGCAACATATATAGCAAGATTCGTGCTGGTATCTCGTTTCCCGTCGTTGGTCTTATTTCGCCGATCTTACCTGTGTCCAAAATATTATGACTTGATGAAGAAGATGTTCCCTGAAGTTATCAGGAAAATCCTTAATTATGCCTCGGCTAGCTTTTAATATTCTTCTGTTATATTCTTACTTACGAGCAATGATAACTCTAAGTTACAAGTGTGGTAACGAGTGAAGAAATCATCAAGATTTTTAATTTGAATTTCATAAGAAACTAATGTTTTGTTTATTTATTTTGACACCAAACCCATTGAACTAACACTTAAATATTTTCGAGCAATTTAAAAAGCTCGGATCTCTTCGGCGTTCTAAAATAAAGCCAAGTTTCTTTTGGTTTCTACGCCAAGGTTATTTAATCCTTCGTTACTATGGCTACCCATAAATTACTTTTATATAATTGGCCGATTTACTACCACGTCACAACATTACGTAATACAATTATTACTACGGCCAATCACTAAATTTCATATATATTTTACACAACTTTGTTTCTTTTTCTTTTATACATGTATAAATTTTTCAAACCCTTTTTAAATATAAATCAAAACAACTGCTACAATACTGAGATTTCAGTGAAATTCGCGTTTCGGGGTTCCTTTTATTCAAAAGATATTTTTGGGAATTGTTTATTCTGTGATGTATGCATCCATGTGTTTGTAAAGTAAGGCTGAAAACTAAACAAGCGATTGAATAACAAGAAAATACTTAGGCCATTCAATAATTAGTGGAAAAAGTTGAATTAACAACAAATAAAACATTGGTAATTAATTGTTCTTCCATACTAGTCGTGTGTAGGACGCACTATGAAAGGGTAGAGCCAGAATGAAAAATTCAATACCATAGCCGGGATTTGAACCACGGATCTTCTGGTTTCCGGCCAGCCGCTCTAACCATTTGAGCTACTATGGCCAACATGCCAACGTGACATTAAATTCTCCAACTGACTCGTGTTTCTCCCGGTATTCTTTCATGTGCATATAATTTATGTGTCACAGTGACCAGTGCCGATCATACTGTTGGTTCCACGTTTTTGGTGAACGTCTCCACTTCCTCTACGAAATGCATTTGCCCATCTAGCCACTGTAGGATATGGTAAAGTCTGTCTACCACAAGCTTCCAATAATTCTGTATGGCATTGTCGAGCATTGATACCTCTTGCAACCTCAATTTTAATTAAGCATCTCTGTTCATTTTTACTTAACATATTTAGAACACAAAAAATAACAGCCTAAAAAAATTACTAAAATCGTCATATTAAATAAAATTCTTGTCTTAAAACTCACAGCTAACAAATATTACAGGCTTATGTTCTAGACGTTCTCGGGCTTCGAGCCAGGTAAGCAGATGTTGAGACATCGACGTTTCGGGAGCGTTTATCTTTCTCATCTTCAGGATGTTGAATGACTTAGGGCTGGGGTGACCCATATATATATATATATATACTCAGCGAGCGGGCTCGCTTTGGTGAATATAACAACCTCTCAACATCGATGTCTCAACATCTGCTTACCTGGCTCGAAGCCCGAGAACGTCTAGAACATATACGCCGCCAGGAAAGATTCAGCTCATATATTACAGGCTTATATTTTTCATTGTTATCAGTTTACATGATTTACCGCTGATATCGTCATAGGCAGTGTTGCCACTAATTTTTGAATGACCCATGTAATACCCCCATTCCAAGCTCCATTTACAAAGAGAAATGTTTGGAAAATTAATGATTTTTACCAAATTTTCAAAAGATTTGCATGAAAGTAAAATGTATATTCTGAATATTGTGGAAATATTCTTTGAATTCCTCTTCATTTTGAATGTGCTTTGCTTAAATCGTACACTTGGGTGATAGACATCACCTTACTACACAAAGTATGCATATCTCGTTAAAGCGCCGCCTTGTGACTCAACCTTTTTTAGGTATTCTTTGTTTTAAAATTGTATATTTTCTCGCAATTTGTGCAATGCAAAGGGAATGGCGTTCCAGAGCCATCGCATAGCAACTAGCACCTAAAAGATTTGGTTATAGCTTAAGCGTTCTGTATTCCCATAATAATTATCATTGAACCTACAAGGGAATGTGGAGTATAACCATTTCTATAAATTTCTATCTGGAGTAAAATTTTAGTTAGGACAATTAAGTTAAGACTTTCTAATAATCTTTTGTTGTATAACAAATAAATGTGACATTTTTACAATATCTATCAGCCGCCAATAGTCTAGAGCAAAATGTATGGTTCAAATCTCGGTCGTGGCATTGAACTTTTCATGTTGACTCTATTAAAAATCTTAGCCTTTATACGGCTAGTATGAAGCAATGATTAATTTCCATCAAGTAACTTAAATGTACGGAATGAACTTTTTAGATCCTTAGAAAAAATCGAAGTAGAGGTTACATTAAAAAAACGAATCTAGGAAAAGAAAACTACAAATCGTTAGAGTTTGAGAGTGTTTGAGAACCATGTTCGATTTTGATTGGTGATTAAGGCATCAGTGACACCGTTGATTGGTTAATTAATATTATCCTTAATAATAATGCTTAATAATCCTTAATAATTTTGTATATGAAATATAATGGACAATCTTATTTTTTTCTGAATAATTAAGCGTGCATAGAGTAAAAATTACTACAATTTTTAACTGTGTTTTTTCAATGAATTACTTCTTATGACATTCGAATCTAATATAACTTCCAGTGTCTGTAGTTGAGTATTTATTTACTTTCTAGCCAAGTTTGATCACGGAAATGCGTCTGTGAAGGAAAATCTGATTGGTTAACAATATAGCAACCGAAATGGAGCCAGATGGTATGGGCATGAAACAAAAGAAGATCGGCATTTAACCGAGAGAGATTCAGCAAAGCGAATCAGAGAATGCTCTGTTGCATCTACATTACATGCCCCGTCGGATATCCCTTCACATGCCTCAGTGCTCTCAGGCAGCAACAGTTGCAATAGTTCTTTAAGGTGCATTCATTAATACTGGAGAAATATTTAATGCATGAAACTGCTTCCTAGCAAGGAAGAACTTGTCGCACCAGTTATAAACATTCAAGTCACGTTGCACATCTCTTTGGGAAAAGAACAAAGTAACACCTACATGCAGTAGGTAGAGGAAATATTGCTTTCCATTCCAGAATTGGATATCGAGACAGAAATGTATGATCTTAGGCTCCTAAATCCAAAATGTGGCTCTGGTGCGATATGAATAGCATTAAAGACTAAAAAAAATTCAGATAAATGCAAAGCATAATACAAAAATTCAAGAATATTTTTTCAGATAATCTTCAAACAGATATGTCATATTTATTGTCTAAAAAATACCTAATAATTTTAATTAAAATGTCATTTGCTTATTCAGGGCCTTTGAAGCCTGAGTTAGCTTTATATATTTGGTAAGCCACGGAGGTAAAAGAAAAGATCTTTTCATCTAACAATATTCCTTAAATAGTATATTTAATGTTAGCTTACTTTGCTAATTTATTTTAAAATATCTTACTGTGTTTTTGAAGCGCTTTATTGGTAGTTTTGTGTTTCTTGTGATGAACAGAAATTATTTTAACACAGCATACAGGACTCTGGTGATAATTGATAATACTTGATAATTCTTTTTGAGCAGTGAAAGCATTATTGTAATGGTTTATATCTATAAACAAAGGCAAATAACAATTTGAAGAACCTAAAAGTACAAAATAATGGCTGGTGAAAGTTACGTTAATGCAACACATCAGAAATGATTAATCTTTTTTCTGCAATTTGAGGTCCCCACAGCAGAAAATTGGTTCACCATTTTCAAAAATTCAAAGCATGTTTATATTTTCAAAACAGAATTTGAAATTTTCGCTTCGATTTCATTCCAGAACTTTTCCCCTAGATGCTCCTTAACGGTGTTATACCTAGCTGTGTACAAGAGCACCTGGCGTAGGAGTGAAAAGTGTTTTATACTTCAGTCTTATGCATTAATATTTAAATAATTGGATAATAATCTTTATTTTCAATTACATTGTGCCAACACATAATTACTTAATAACAATGACATAATATATTTGTCTAAAAACATTTGGATATAAATACTAAGTTACAAAAATTTCACATTAAGTAACTTTGGTTTTCTGTTTCAAGAAAAAGCTACCATTTCTGCATTCACAAACAAACGAAAACAGTGCCTCCCCCGCAGATGTTTTTGCCGACCTGCACATTCGTCATGTAAGAGCAGACAGCATTTACATTAGACGTTCTTATCGGTCACGTATGTAATTTATTGCGGACAGTTACAAGAAAGTTTCCCTCTCACCAACCAGCTAGGTATATCATCCTATCCTGGAACGTTACAGTCAACAGCCTGGAGACGTGGGACGCGGGTTAAATATTTCAGTCTTCACAGGGGAAATCTCCCTTCGATTCCTTTTATACTTCCCTACGTACTGCTTTTGTGGCAGTTAATATAAGACACCAAATTTTGTTTCCATTTGTTGCATTAAGGGGGCATTAAACTGCGATAACGATGAAGGATCTTTTTCCGGAGTTTGTAGGCTCGATTCCAATTGACCGTCTACTTTGACTTTGGATTATTCGCGGTTATCCCAGGTCGTTAGAGGAGTTTAGGCTAGATTCTCATCTATCAAGAAAGGTAAAATTAAAAGTCACTTAATAAAAAATTTGAATTTTAAAAATGCGACATGAAAAGTTCCATTAAATATATGTAACATTTTTTGTTATTAAAATGCCATATTTTTAAAGACATTTTTATTACAGAGAAGATGTAAAGGTATGCTGCATTTCTGAGCATAGTTTCTGAAGTTCTCTTCAGTTTGAATGACTTTGATAACTGGTAAACCGTAAAATATAAACAAAATTATATCACAAGAAATGAGACCTTGTTAAAGACATACTTTTGTTTGCACATTACCCATTTCTAAGTTATTTATAGTACCCTATCGTATACATAAAGGATGATATTGATTACCCGTATTGACCATGGTTTGTCAGTTTATTTATTCCTATAAACTTTAGTTTTAGACTAACACTGTATTGGGAAATTTAAGAAATGTTACGTAAGATACCTCAAACAGTTAAATAAATTTCTCAGGACCTTTAAAGGTGAAATATGCATATAGAAAATGAATGAATGAATTGTTTATTTATTGTGCATATTCCAAAATTTTACAATTTACATCTTTAGGCTGCATTTATATGTTGCTTCCTTGGCTTACATAACACCCTGGTCTTCTGCTCTGCCACTCTTAACCTCCATGACTCCTGGTTACTTAATTAGTCCCATTCTTAACCCTCATCTTCCTTTCTTATATTCTTTATACTTCTTGTCCATTTTTGTTTTACTTTCTACTAGCATTCACCAATACTTCTTACCTTCTTTTCCTCCCTGCCCGTTAACGTTTTTATAGCTACTATCCTCTTCTTCACTTCCTCCCATTTTTCTTCCCAAACCTTTTTTTCTCCACATTGCTAACTCCTTGCATTATGTTACGTAGTGTTCTATGCTTTCTTTTCCCCCACACAATTCGCAAATTTCCTTTTCCCCACCTCTTATCCCTCTTAGAAATATTGCTCTTGTTCTCATCCAAGCTAGCCCTTCTCTCTCTCTTGCCTCTCATTTTATTTGTTTGTGAAATGTAATTATTTAATATTTTCTAGCCTTCCCCATATTTCCTGCCTTTCTATATCTTCTATTCTCCATTTTAACAATTTACCCACATTGCTTGTATTCCTTTCCTCTAATCTCCATATATCTACCATTCCTATTTTTTTGCATTACTCCTCCTATCTCTGCCCACGAACTAGTTGAGTTCCCTAATCATTTTTGCTCTCTCATGCATAATTTCGTAACTTCCCCTTCTTTGACCTATACCACAATTTTATTATTCTTTCCATTAGTATCCCATTTCTTCTTGTTTTTCCTAATTCTGTAGATTTGGTGCACCGTCTTGTTTACTCTGCGCCCCCCTCCCTCGCAGATCTCCATCATTTTTCTAGACAGAAGGTTCTGGAAGTTATATGTGTCTAAACCTAAGGGGAAAAATTCTGTATACGAATTCCAAAGGTAAAAGTGGCTGATTTAAAGCCGGGATATAAATGGAACCAATGTCAGGCTCACGCTTCAAACTTACCTAATAGACCAGGTTTTCCGTGTTATGATCCCGTTAGGGTGGTCGGCTATTCCCCAGACACTGGGTAGCTCATGGACCTCGGGGTTCGCCCATATGCATTGAGGTGAGCCTCTGCGGGATTGGGGACTTTATATGCAAATAATTTGCTAAGAAATCAAAGTCACCTCCTGGAAGACATGCAGATTAAATAAGAGGTAGTCTGTCAGTTTTATAAAGTAGACGGAATGGAGCAGTCTGACACAGCTGGTTGGAGAAGACAAATCTTGAGCCAGACCAGGGCACCGTGATTTCATTCATCACTCAGAGCGGTTTGTGATCGCGTGATCTGTAGAAATGAAGCCAAGAGAGATAAATTTATCACATTTTCATTCCATCACTCAAAGAGAGGGCCTCTTGGGATACACGCAAAGACTAGCTCATTAGCGTGCCTTTTAACAAACGCGACATAAAAGTACAAAATTAGGCGAAAAAGCGTGGCACTGGCCGGGCTTGGGGCAAGTGTTTGCTAACATGAATATACATGAGACAAGCCGCTAATTCATCTGCGGCGGTTTCAGTCTTGTTAGGGGTAGTTCTTGACACGCCTGAAATACCAGCATAAGGAACTTAACGCGCTTCAAGTGTTTAGGAGGAATTGGCAACTACAAAATTATACGACGAAATTAAATTTGATACAAAGGAGAAAAGCTAAACAAAATACACAAAGAAATCCTAAAGAAATTAGACCTCTTTTCAATGAAAAGCAGCCTAAAGGATATTGACATTTATACTCTGACTAAATTTTAATCAAAGGTATCTTATACAAAATTAATTGTCATGGTTTACACAGCATCTTCTCACATCCCTTTTTAGAAATGGCTGGCCAAGTGAAAATAAGTGCCTAATAAAAGCATTTGTGTCGATGTTCTCTGTAACAATTTTCCAAGTAACCAAAAGAATATTCTATCTTATGATTAATGAAGTATTGACAATAATATTAAATTCTTAGATGAATTAATAACATGGGGTTGAATATACACAGTTCTAAGTCTTAAACGTTATTTCCCGCCCTCCGATTGAGCAAGAATGACGTCATAGTTGACTGGTGAGTCTATCTTGAAATCATAGTGCCCTTTACGGAGAAGAGGTGGTAATTTCTGCGGAACAGTAGGCAAATTACAGCGCCCTGAATGTGGTTGCTTTGGTAACTAATACAACCAGCTTCCCATGGTATGAACATAGACCACCGCGTCTTCATGGTTGAATGTTACTTTCGTACCGTCATTAAAATTGGTGCGACGTATAAATATAATTTAAACCGCTGCATAGAGGGGTTTATGCAACACTATCCGGCATTCAGACAAGTCCAATAGAGTGTAGCGTTGTCAAAAGTGTCCAGGTACCGCCGAATTGACATACTTTTGTTTCCAACATTTGTTTCCATTTTTCTATCTTGCTCTACCCTTACATAGTGCGTCCTACACACGGATAGTGTGAAAGAACAATTCATTTCCATTAATTGTACCTAATAGTGGTCCGAACTATAAAGCCCGGGCCTTAAAGTACTTACAGCATAGTAAGTCGCCATTAAGGTAGTTGTCTCATGTGTGTATGAGAACTCCTAAGTGGTTTACCGGGAGAAAAAGAGTCAGTTGGAGAATTTAATGTCATGTTGGCACGTTGGCCATAATAGCTCGAGTGGTTAGAGCGGCTGGACGGAAACCAGAAGATCCGTGGTTCAAATCCCGGCTATGGCATTGAATTTTTCATTCTGGCTCTACCCTTTCATAAGTGTTTTACGTTTCATCAGTATAATATATAAATTGTTTGACCCTTTCATGCTTAATTAAAATGTCTATTAATGTTGGTATCCTTATGTCTTTTAAAACCAATAGGTGCATCAGATATTTCCAAGATACAGGATCAGTTTCTCGTAAAAAGAGAGACACTGGATGCTATAAAGTGACTGGTTCCAATCTAGAAGCAACAAACAATGTTATGAGAGAAAGGCCTCAAGCATACCTTCTCGCAATACAGACAGTGTTTAAGGGGAAGAGAGAAAGGAAATATAAGAAAATGGATACATGAGACTATGTACTAGAGATATTTTCTTGTTTAGACTTGGATGAAAGCTTTGTACATATTTTAAAACTAATTTATTTTTCATTTCTAGAACATATTCTGCTAATTTTCTGATTTCTAATGAAGTTACATTGTGAGTAAACTGTGCGTGATAGAAAAGAATTGAGATCAAATTGAAATATTTATATATTATGTGGCAGGTTTACGAAAGGCATATATGTCTAGTATAACAGAAAAACATATGTTCATTGTCAAATATGCGTTGATTGATTTATCATTTGTATATTGTTCATGGTATACTTTTATGGCTGCATAATTAGCTTTGCATTGCACTGCATTGTAGTATATAGTTTTATTAACAACAGTTTTCGTATCTACGCACCAGGCGAAATTACGCACCTTTATATTATGCAAGCAGACCCACCTCTTAAATAGTATGTTACCTGCGGGTAGAGGAGGCCTCAAAGCTTCTATCAATACATCTAATACGATCGCAAGCCGCTAGGAGAATCGTATATAAACTCGCTCCATCAGCGATGCTATTGATTACGTCAAATTTTACTTTGTTTTGGGTGAGGGATGTTCGTACCGTGATCAGAAGTTCACAACCAAATTATGGAAATTGCGTATCTAAGTTAATTCCACTTGAAGTTACGAATTTACCTTACAAAACTTGTAACCTCGAGTGGTGTTTATTAAAGCTACCTCATGAATAAACTACAGTGGATTAGATACACCATTTAAAGATAGTTAACCAGCAAGTCATCTGAAAACTACTTTTTCGAAACCGCGCAACGGTTTTGAGTGCACGTAGGAAGCTCATAGGATTATACCACGTTCTTGTTCATGAAGGGAAAGCCGCAGGCATTTTTACAGAGCGCTACAAAGAGCCTGAGTTCTGTTCAATAAACATACCGTAACTGTGTACGTATGTGAGGCGTAGGCAGCAGTGAGTAAATACTACGTCACTAGGGATTTCGCTCTGATTGCATCAATCTTCCAAATGTTTGCTTTAAGCGTGGTTGGTTTGCGGCTGACGTGACGACAGAGGCTTTCCACCTGAACAGAATATGCATGTTTGGCATTATCAGGAATGCGGATCCAAATGCGCATTCCCTGCTCCTCTTGTTAAGTGTCCCATTATTAGAGAGGTCAAGAAACTATTTATTATTTTAAAACTTTGTTTCTTATCAAGATGAATCTCGATTCTTGTACTAAAGGAACAAGTTCTGTAAATGTTCTAGTCTCTTTGCCTACATCTGGAGGGCATAACCATATTGTGACTTTGTGGGTTCGTGAAATTAAAAGTCCAGTTGCACAAACTCAAAATGTTCTTTATTTCCACCGAATTACAGCTGGAACACTTGCCGATTACATAGAATTACGTAGCGCACACAATTACAACCCACCAGTTCGTCAGTCACAGGTCCACTCCACGCTCACTATTACGGACAACTCTCTCTAGAGCTGGCTAAAAACTCCTCTTATACACGTACGCAGTCTTCCAGTCCGTTCGCTAGCACGGCGCTCCTCACGGCTGCTCGTCCACTGCATCCCTTATATACGAAGATCGCTGTGTCTGGAAGTTTCGCGGCTCAGTGAATCATCCCGATGGTTCCAGACGTCAGGGGGAGGGGAAAGAGACGGTAAAGTGCCTCGTGACACTTCCCTAAGCATCCCCTTCAGTGAACGCCACAAGATAAACGGGTAGGCGTGGGCTGAATGCCTCCTTTTGCCCACCCAGCTGCTACCTGGTCGTGCCTTCCGATAATTCGGTGACAATATATAACTTGTGATTCATTGAAAAAATGTCAAGTGCTGCATTCATGTGATTTTTCTCTACTCGCTGTTTTTCAAACTTTCGTAGCAAAGCCTATTATATTATTAACTTCTTATTATGAACTTAAGCTAAAGGGTAGACGGTTGCAGCGAGGTCTACCCGAATGTCCGAAGACTCCGGCCTCTATCAGCCCGGTAGCGATGGAAAACTCCGGGGTTCTTTCCTTGGGGCAATACCTTGAGTCCAAAAAGTCCCCGCCTCCATCGAGACCAACGTCAAGACGGGATAGAAGTGAATACGCCACTTACGCGCGTCAACCCCGCAGGGAAGACTACCGAATAACCTCGGTGGGACCGCCTGGTGATCTAGCACACCTTTTACTAGCTCTGCAACGAAGGACACCTCGCGAACTCTGACCTCTATACAAATCTACTGTCGCTAACACATCCCAAGAGGAGGGTATTCCTTGACAATTGCTGATAGTTCATTACAACGACAGCATCCCGCAACTACCTCAAGATCTGGTGTCCATAGACGTTCCCTGCGTGACGAGCAGCGACTACACAACCTCACCCGGTACACAGTACAGCATTTATAAAGCGCAAACATCCGCGTCATCTGTCCGGTATGGCCATAAACCAGAGCCTGGAACCACGCATGAAAGATAAGGAAATGGAAAACAGAGAATTAATAAAAATAAAATCGTTTTATAAAAGTAAGCACCACAGGATTCTTCTACGTGTCAAGGGGAAGCTACGAAAAAAGAGCCCACGATTAACGGGGATTTCTTTTCTTTTCCTTATTTTTTTTTTTTTTTTTTTTTTTTTTTTTTTTTGCAATTTACATCCTCTAACGTCAAGTCATATCGGAAGATAAATGAAATGGGTGAAATGATGCTCAAATGCGTCCGGGGTCCAGGGAGCTTAGAGTTACCTGACATTCATCTATCAGGTTAAGGGAAAACCCCGGAGAAACCGTATACAGATAACTCACCCTGACCGAAATTCGAACTCGGGACCTCTTGAACGTGAGGCAGACACGCTACCATCTATGCTACCGAGGCGGGCGAACGGGGATTGAACCCGCGTCTCCCTGAATGCAACTCGTACAGGTTACTGCGATGCCACATCGCTCGCTGTTCTTATAAACATTCATTACACATTTTGACCTTAATTTAAGGTCATACAGTAGGTCTAAACTACATTAATATTTTTAAATCGTGAAGGATATATATGACTGTAATTTCATGAACATTTTCAAAAAATCACCTTTCCTCTTTTTACTCTATAAAATAGTGTAAACCTTCCTGAACCCAAAGAATGCTTAATGACCTCCACAAGCCATTTTTAAATACTCTAATCTAGTTTGAAGGTTACGTGAATGCTAGTGTTAGATATGAACACAAATTCTGTATCCTTGTTTTTGTTGCTCTCCTGTATATATAACTCCAAATTATAACAAAATATGTTTACAAGATATTACTTAAACTTTTCTTCAGTTGTTCATTTTTTTTACTATCTACATTTTTCACTGCCTTCTGATATCACTAATTAGTGCAAAGAGCTTCTATATCGCAACAGTGCCCTCTAGAGCTTCTACCCTGCCAGTAACGAAGTTACGATAGTAACTCTGGGGACACTCAAATTTGACAAGTGTGGAGCAAGGTACGCCATATCATTTGGAAGCTTTTTGTGACCACTTTGTTCCTCTCTTGTATTCATATTTATATATGTACATAACACCAAATCATAACAAAATATGCTTACAAGATATTTCTTAGTCTTTTTTCAGTTGTTCATTCTTAGTATCTACATTTTCCACTGCCTCCTGATGTCACTAATTACTCCAAAGAGCTTCGTATCAAAACAGTGCCCTCCACAGCTCCTCGCTATTGAAAATTTCAGCATTTTTCATAATTTAGGATGATCCTTGCGTCGCAGTTTTAATATTGACTAATGAAACTTGCCACACACATTCATAGACACACAGTGAAAAGAAATTGTCCTGGGTTTTATTGTGAGATGCATTTGAAGCACACATTCTTTGCTTCAGAACACAAAAATTTCAAATTTTGGGCAAAAAAACATAATAAATAGCTTCAAAAATTTCTTGAGCTTAAAGTTATTGAGACACAGAGAAACGTAGAGCAAATTTAAAAAATGGATGTATTGGAAACCGGTTATTAAAATATTAGACTAAAATTATACAATTTAGGTGACGAAAACAAAACTGAATAAATTTGACCATATTTTCCAAATTATCAAAGTGAAATTCATAAAATTGGGGCTGTATCGTATTTGCACTAGGCTACATCTGTGTAAATCTTAAAAGCTAGCGTTATTGGTTCAGGATTTCAAATTTTCAGTCATAGGTGTCCTTAAGTGTGGCTTGAAATGTTATGCTCGTTGCATGATGAAAGAGATAAAAACAAATAGTGAGCTATTTCTTGAAGAAAAGTATTGTTGCGAGCACGTTGTTGATTCGAGGCGGCGCAGGCAACGTAATCAAAGAGACGGGCAGGGCAGTGCGGAGATTAAAGCTAGTCGAAACAGTGGAGGGAAGGACACGGATTTCTAGAGAGTTCGTCTTTCTTCTGGCGCCACCTTGATTGTTTGAGAACATTCCGGATAGTGAGTAATCTATAAAAAGGGGAGCCACCACCTGCCAGAGTCGGTCAGTTATTAATTGAACTCGCGTGCGTGAACAGCTGTGTGAGCTCTGTTGTGGTCGTTGACCTTGCAAGTTGTTTTGTGTATATGACGTAATTCTGGATTGTAAATGTTGATAAAAGTGTGTTTCTACGGAAATACAGAGCAATTTTTAGTTTCTGTAACCTGTACTTTAACTTTCACGAGCCCACAGAGTCACAGTATCAAAAATTCAATACAAAAATGTGTTGGAAAAGGATAGCATCACAAACAACTAATTTTTCGCCAAAGATTTAAATGGGGTCACCATTTTGGTGTAGTAATGCTTGATACTATTTTTACAGTTTATCAATAATACAAAAATAGTTTATAATAAAAGGAACCAGAAAACTTATATATTATACGTGGTATGTAAATATCTCAATAAAGTAAGATTTTAATAAAAATGCTTAGAGCCATTTTTGAGATTGGAAATATAGTCGCTTCGTATCCTTGTAAAACGTTAAAGTTTGGTATTTAGTCTATTCTTCGTTTTTAGTAGTACATAGGTACACAAATATTTGTAGTTTTTTTAAATGCTTATTGAATTTAGAGGACCTTAAAGCGTATACTTTTGGTGCAACCTTGGTGTCAAAGTTACGCGAAGTCACCTGATAAAGTTACTTCTCTGCTCACCAAGCTAATATTTGAGTATGTAATACGCTTAGAGGCCTGGGGCCCTCAGATCATACTCAATGCACTGTTCTTGCATGAAAATGTAGAACGCATGCCTCACAGGTCCCTTATCTCAAGAAGGTGGTGGTACTGCTGCTATCTCAGTTCTTTTCTATCATGCGCCATCGAACATCTAATTGAATAAGATGCCTGTATCGCCATCTGCTCTCCATTCCCTGTTAAAACACTCGACTTTAAACGAGTTTCCTTTCCCAGCTGCTCTTTTCCTTACATTTACCCTCCAATCCACCTAACTCTGTGGAGGCTTTACGACCAGGAACTTCTTTAGTCACTGGGTGTTATTAGGTAGATAGTAGGAAATATTACACTGTATCTAAAAATTTCATATCAGGATTTCATCGAAAGTTCACTCTGAATTCAGAAACACCTGAATGTTGAATTCACATCATATTGCTACTCATGCTTCTACAATACCATTTTTATAAACATACATTCCTCCTTATACTTATTAGAAGAATATTCACTTGAAAACCTACATAACTACAGTTGTCATTTGAGGGACTTGTAAATTGTATCACAGCATGGCAATGTAATACAACTATCCCATAGAAAATTTAATCGAATTTGTTACATAGTTACTAGAAGTTTTAAGATAAATTTATCTAGTGTGTCCTAACCACAGTGATCTTCCGACCAGGGGCGGTTCCTCCATAAGGTTGCAGGTTTGCGCTACACCCACTGATTCTGAATATACAACAGGTGCATTTTGCACATTAAAGCTGTACTTGTTTGCATTGTTTTATATACAAACATGTTTCTATTACGCTTATCGTCTGTAGCTGCCCATGACCGCAGAAATCGAAATAAACAGTGATTAGCTGTAGGAGCCGCAGGCTTGCAGTGAAGAGTTAACCTAAGATTTCGCCCAAATGTTGGCTCTCTGAGGGGGTTGCGGGAAGGTGAAGAGATGGGAGGGACCTCTTATACATTGCTTAAATGGAGGTTTATAAACCTAGCTCCTCCTACTCTTAGCAACGGCTATAGCGTGACCTTCAGGCTCAGCTTCTGTGTGCTCTGCTTTTCGAACACAGGGAGAATTTAATTAAATGCATGGAGGCTATTCAGATGAGAGCTCTGTTAAACAACACAACACAACACTTGTTCAGGCTTCTGGGTTTATGGCCACTTTGAAAGATTATAATTTTGAATTCTAGCTGTCTTTCTTCTACAAGATCATGCCACATGTGGACATTTTGTACAATCAGCTGCAGAAACGAGACTGCAATGCAACGTTTGCCATCGCCCAGCTAAACGCATTTAAAAGGGAAGTCCAAAATGTAAGAAATAGCGTGGATATCGAGGAAGACGAAGAAACTGCAATTAAGAGGAAAAGAATAGAAGATCATGATGTGAAAAGAAGAGAAGCTCTTGAAGTATGTGACATTCTTAGAGAAGCAAAGGACAGATTTAGCTTCACGGGGCATCTAGTAGCCTCAACTTTGTTTCGTCAAGAAAATTTCTAAGACATTTCCAGAGGATTCCCTTAAAGAAACAATACGGTTCAATCCTTTTATCATTGGAACAAAAATTCGTAGAGAACTGACTGTAATTTACAGTCAAGAGGAATTTCGTGGAATGTCTGGCTCTTTGTGCTTGATGGACTTCAATAAGGAAAACAATTTATGTACTAAATTCAGCGAATATGTAAAACTCCTCCGAGTACTGTTAACTATGCCAATGTCTACCGCTGAAGCAGAATGTTGTTTCTCAACTTTGAAAAGAATAAAAACTTTCCTTGGGAACACAATGTCACAGGACCGATTGTCAGCATTAGCAATGCTTTCAATTGAGAGAGATTTTGTTTTGAAGATCAGCGACTTCAACGCAAATGTTATCGATAGATTCGCCAGGTCTAAGGAGAGTACAGCAAAGAATCTGTATAAATAGGTGAGTCATTACTACTCTGTATTTTATTTTTCATTTGTGCACCACCAATAATTTAACCCACCAGCCGCCACTGCTTCCGACTACTGTTTAGATGGTACAATATTTTACATAAAGTTGGTCAGTACAATTATCATTTTATGAACTCTTATATTATGATACAGCATAAACATATGCGTTAATGTAATTTATATATTAACAAGGAAATAAAGAATGGATATTGCAGAGCACTTGTTCATTTTTCTATGGAATGTATTACTTATTAATTACTTCAAAGAATATACCTGGAGCAGGTAATAGTGAATAGAGTTTAATTTTGATGAAGTTTTAGTTAATTGATGTAAATTAATAATTTCAACATGAAAAATTCAGTAGCATGCCCGGGATTTGAACCACGGATCTCCTGGTTTCCGTCCAGTCGCTCTTAATAGATTGAGCTGCCATGGCCAACGTGCCGTCCTGAAATTAAATTTTCCATTTGACTCCAATTCTCCAATTGAAAAGAATGCAGGGTTCCGTGCGATTTACCGCATACGAGATGCACTTTTGAATCCCAACCAAAGCTATGATACTGATACGGAACTGATAAAATACTTCAAATATGCCCCGATCACATCATCTGAGGTAGAAGGGACATTTTCACAGTATAAATCTTGTTTGACGGGACGTATAATCAGTTTTTATTTTAAAGGATTCAGAGGTACATTATTGTTTTAGTAATACAGCTGCAGATGAGTAAATATGTAATAAAATTCCTGCTTTGGTATTTTGTCTAGTCCTTTCTTCAGATGCTTAATAAATTAATTTTGTTCTTTGAATATTATTTTACATTCGATCAGGAAATATTACAATCCGCGATATAATTGCTTGGGTTTTACCACAATGTGCCTATTTAAATAATGAAGTCAGCCAAAGGCAAACCCGTATGTACTATATAAGAATTTGATTGTTTTACGTAATGATTTAAATAGATGTGCATTTACGAATGTCTCATAGGAAATTTTTGTTCTCTGGGCGACGGTTTCAATGCCCCTCCGCCGTGCGCTCTTATCTATGTCTTCTTTGGATGCCGGTAGAAGGTCGGTCGCAACCTGTATAGGGTACGAGGGGCGGTACGAACTTCCTAGATCTTGTAATCAGTAACAAAGTTTTCCTGAAATTTATAATTTAATCTGTCAAACCGTTAGACTCATCGGCGATTTAAGTAATGAAAAATACTTAAGAAAACAGCTTAAAAATTTCATTTCTAATGATCATTACAAACACATCGAATGTGTTCAAGAGAGTCTGTAAAAAGTGGCAAATATTATCAATGCTAGAAAACCAAAGGCGCGAAATAAAAGTATAAGGAACAAATGCACTAAAACGCTAAAAAAGGTTGTACTTTTTCCAGATTTACAGCCACCCTTACAGATTCATTGTCTTTGTATTTTTTTATATACTTATTCTGAATATGCCAAAATGTTACAGTTTACAACTTTTGGTTACATTTATTTGTCTTTACTTTGTTGCTACATTGGCTTACATGACACCCTGGTCTTCTGCCCTGTCAGATAGCTCTTAACCTTCATGCCTCCTTGTTACTTAATTAGTCCCATTTTTCCCCCTCATCTTCCTTTCTGCCATTTCTGGCCCCTTTACCCCCCACGCAATTCACAAATTCCCTTTTCACTACCTCTCATCCCTCTTAGAAATATTGTTCCTGTTCTCATCCAAGCTAACCCTTCTCTTTCTTGACTATTACAGTAATCTACATATGCTTCTCGTCCCCAATTTATGTTTATTTGCTTGTAAACTGGTAATGATTTCATATTTTCTAGACTTCCCCATATTTCCTGTCTTTGTATATCTTCTATTCTGCAGTTTACCAATTTATTCACATCGCTTGTATTTCTTTCCTCTGATCTCCACATAACTCCCATAGCCTGCTTAGTTATGATAGACACGAGTTAGTCCTTGGTACTATGGTATTTTAATTACTATAATTATATAATCTTTGGCATATAAATGGATAACTGTTAAAAGGAAAGAAGTATATTACAGAATTAAACAGAGCTGTAGTTCCTGTTCCGGAACCATCTAAATAAACACCCACGAACTTCTCTCCACTAATCAGCAGCCTAAGAGCGTTCTGTTAACGTATCTCAGTCCGTCTTTGTCTCCTTCCATATGCTCACAGGAGGGTGGTTGCAGATTATAGTAGATAATAAGTGAATTGGCTGGTTGGAGGGCAAAGTGAACTGTAAATTGAATCAATTTAGAATCTTTCAGAGTAGAGTTCTAAACTTTGTTGTTGATATTTAATTTCCGGAGAGTGCTGCAGAAGGCACTGCAGTCAGTGGAGCTATAAATGTATTATGGCTTGACTTTGCTTTAGTGAAGAAAATGTCTAGGCAGTGCAACACATCACCTCACTGAAATAAGGAACTACTTGCTTAAACACGTCGGCAAACTGGTGAAAACTAGAAGGGACTAGTTAGGCAAAGCATATACTAACACAGATATGTTACTTTACTATACTTTGTTAGGGCAAACATAAATAGAAGGTACACAGGACAATGCAATAATTATTGCTAATTTTCTGAGGAGATAGATGGTACGAATTGGCAGATTTTGTCATAGTAAATCAATGTCTGAAATGCAGGAGTCCATCTCGGTAGCGTAGATGATAGCATATCTTCCTCACGTTCAAGAGTTTCCGAGTTCAAATCTCGGTCAGGTTAGTTATCTGGATAAGGTGTTTACCGGAGTTTCCCTTATCCTAAAAGGCATATAACTCTAAGCTCTAGGGACCCTGGGCTAATTTGAGGATCATTACATCCATTTCATTCATCGTCCGATACCTTGGTAGCGTAGATGGTAGCGTGTCTGCCTCATGTTCAAGAGGCCGCGAATTCGCATCTCGGTTTGTGTGAGTTACCTGGCTAAGGTTTTACCCGGGATTTTCCCTGATAGACGAATGTCCAGTAACTCTAAACTCCATGGACCCCGAACTCATTTGAGCATCATATCACCCATTTGATTCATCATCCGATATGACTTAACGTTGAAGGATATAAACTACAAAACAAAACAAAAATCGTCTGATATGATGACGTTGGAGGACTTTAAAAATAAAAAAGAAGGAAAAGAAAAATAAACATCTCAATTTTATTCAATGAACTGATGTAACGAAATATCGAGTATTCGGCAATTAAAAAATTATAAATTTCGATTTGCAAATTTACTCCGTTTATACAGCAACTTCATCTGTGCTTCCTGCAAAGTTTCCATGTTCAACCAACCATTCGGTAGAATGCAGAATATGGGTAGAGAAAATATCGATGTAATACATCAGATTTTGAATATTTATTTCCCAAATAGCCAGCCATAACAACGGTCGCGCGTAGAACTTTATGTAAAATTGGATGAGTAGAGCCAGACTGAAATATTCAATGCTGGAATTCATAGCTGGAATTTGAACCACGGATCTTCCGGTCTCCGGGCGATAGCTCTAAACCATTGAGCTACTATGGCCAAAATACCGACATGACATTAAATTCTCCAACTGATTCGTATATTTCCCGGTAGACCACTAGGGCTTCTCATATGCTATGAGACGCGCACCTTTTTGGCGACTTACTATGCTGTAAGTACTTAAATCCCGGGCTTCATAGTTAAACCACAATGTTTTATTTAGGCAAATTGATGGAACAATTCAATTCCATACCCGGGATTTGAACCAGGGAAGTTTTTAATCTACTCATCCAAAACTTAGCCCGCACCCGGCTAGTGTGAACGAAATGATTATTTCCATCAATTTACCTATAAAACAGTGGTTTAATTATGAAGCCTGGGACTTAAGTACTTTTTTTTGCTTGTTCCATTTATACCACGCCTTTAACTTCAATGGTCATATCGGCAGCCGTTCTCCTTTGGAACATACTGAAGGTGTTAACTCGTTATCTTTGGGATTTTTATCATTACATCACGCACACATTCACACTCTCATTCATACTTCCAGACTCTGGGGAAGATGGGGAATTATCTTGGTCGGAGAAAAATCCCCACCCCCACCGCCGGGAATTGAACCCGGGACCCTTAAGTACTTATAGCATAGTAAGTCGCCAGAAAAGGTGCGTGTCTCTTAGCATATGAGAACCCCTAGTGGTCTACCAGGAAATATATGAGACAGTTGGAGAATTTAAGGTCCTGTCGGAACGCTGGCCATAATAACTCAGGGGGTTAGAGCAACCACACAGAGAACTGGAGATCCATGGTTCAAATCCCGGCTATGGCACTGAATTTTTCAGTTTGGCTCTGCTTAACCAAACCTTAGTCTACACACGGCTAGTGTGAAAGAAATGATTATGTAAAACTATTTTCTTTTGGAATGCAAGGGATCTCAAATCGCAAATATTTATTGAATAAAATGTGGAATTTTAGGATTGTATACAATACCTCGTCTTATCTATGCAATGAAATTACGAACTAAAATACCGAAACTTAAAGAATTTATAGACGTAACTCTCGTCCCTACACGCGCCTCTCTTATTAGAGGGCGTAAGGTCGATGCAATACTATAGCTCTGGGGACCTAAGCCACTGATATACATTACCAAGGTTGCCAACTTTTCAACTTGCCAAGCGGCAGTTGGAAAGTGTGTTGCAGCTTTAGAAGCTAAGAAAGCCATTAACAAATGAATAACGAGCTTATTCTCTCGGGTAGTGTTAGAAAGTCAGGTTCTCTGTGGGTTCGTGATCACCGCACATTGGTCTCCCTGTTCTAACTCACGAAAATTCGTTAACCTCTCGAAAATTACCGTTTCCTATATTTATGTGGAAAACTGTAGTAAAATAATTGTGTATTATGTATATTGAATGCCTTATGCTGTATTTCGTAAGTGGATAGAAAAATACATAGGGAAAGATAGGACAATTTTATGCAACTTACGACACTTTACAGTTTCACATTCTACTGTTTTAAAGAGAGAAAATTTATGTATGCAGGATAACAAACTCCATTATCAGGTTTTGATTGGTTTTTATCAATGAAAAAACATATTCTGAATACCGCCTATAAAATATTTGCTAAAATAATAAACAAAAGGTTGCAGAATATAGCTGAATGTCTTCTCTCGGAAGAACAAAGTGGATTTAAAAGAGGCAGACCCTGTGTAGATAACATTTTTATTGTTAAACAACTAATTGAAAAACATAGGAAGTTTAATAAAGAAACGCATATGGCATTTGTTGACTTTGAAAAAGCCTTCGATAGGGTAAACCGATGCAAAATGTGGCAAATATTGGAAGAACGAGGATACACACAACAATTAGTAAAAATGATACGATGTTTCTACTTCCAAACAAAAATAAATATGGGGAACAATGGTAAAATTTCTAAAAAAAAAAGTCATACTATTCAGAGTGTCAGACAACGGTGTACTTTATCACCTACACCTTTTAGTATTTATATTGACGACCTAGTGTGCAAATGGAAGCAGCTAGTGAATATAGGGTTTAAAATTTCAAATAACAACTTTTTAAATATTTTACTGTTTGCTGACGACTTAGTTATACAAAATAGCGTGTCTGCCCTTCAAAAATCTATTTTTAAACTTAGTTAACTTTGAAAGCAATATCATATGAAAATTTGTTTTATAAAATCAAAGGTAATGGCATTCATTGGGAAAGAGCCAATTAGAACAAAAATAGTTATAAATAATCGCTGCGTTGAACAGGTAAGCCATTTTAACTACTTGGGAACTGATGTTGGTTATGACAAGGAATATGATGTCTACAATAAAATATGCAAATTTCAAAGAGTGTGTGGAACAATAAATAGAACATTTAGAAACAAAATACGTAAGCAAACAAAATTAAAGTTCAACAAAGTTATGGCTGAACCTATACTGGCATACGGAAGTGAGACTTGGACGTTAACTAAAAAGCAACAGAGTAAAATACAGGCTTCAGAAATGAAATTCTTGAGAGGTGTGAAAGGATGCACGAAGAGAGACTTAATAAGAAATGAAAATAAAAGAGAAGAGCTGGAAATTTTTAGAATGAATGACAGGTTAAACGATCTCGAACAAAAATGGAAGATGTTGAAAGAATGTCATATAATATACTTACAAAACAAATATTACAGTATCATGCTAAAGGTTGGAGATCGGTGGGCAGACCCAGGAAACGATGGCTGGAGGACTCCGAAGGCGGAACAGGCACTTGATTGCCTATGCCATGAAGTGAAGAAGAAGAAAATACATATTATTTCAGATCATTATAGCAGTATAATATCTGGAAAATCATTAATACTAGGCATTTTATATTCATGTCCTCAAATTTCGATCCATTTAGTTGATACTAATATCACTGACCATTTTAACTATTTACTGCAGCTATTGCAGACCTGTTTACAACTTCTATACCAAAGGGGTAAATGTAGAGGTTTAAAATAGTTTAAAATGTAATTATTTTAGAAGGGTGGTAAATCTTGTGATTATATAAGGAGAAAAAGTTGTATTGAGTTTACATTAGGGGTCAGTCAAATGAATGATACTTTTCCAGGTACCACAATATCCCTCCGTTGTATATGTTAAACCTAGTTGCCTTGAAATGGAAAAATATGTGAAGCAACCGAGTTGTTTACGCAAGCCTATCGCACATACACCGCGAGAGAGTGTATGAGGCGCAAGAAATCATATATAACGTGATTAAATATTGCAACAAGTAAAAAAGAGAGAGAGAATCAAAATCCCTTTGTGTCAACAGACAAAACGACAGCTGCAATGACTATTTATATTTGTGTATACAGTAAGTAATTGGCTAACCTTTCATATCAGACATATTGCCCCCAAGTGCTGTATTTGTTCATCACTTACTATACGCCAGCTTACTTTTTCTTTCACTCTTCTAGGAAACAAAATAAAGCACTCGTCACTGAAGGTTCATACGCCTCAAAGCTTTGCAATATATTACTTTCTTCAATTCAATTTCGTTGAATATTATAAAATTCTGTGTTGTATGTAAAAACTATAGCTCTAATGTTGAAAACGATATAACTAAAGCAAAGTTACAACGAGAAAAATTCAATGCCATGGCCGGGATTTTAACCACAGATCTTCTGGTTTCCGTCCAGTCGCTCTAACCCATTGAGCTACTATGGCCAACTTGCCGTCATGGCATTAAATTCTCCATTATTTCCCGGTAAACCACTAGGGCTTCTCGCATCACAGATACACCGTTTATTTTTGTTTTTAAATTTTACGTCCTCCAACGTTAAATCATATCGTACGGTAAATGAAATGGGTGAAACGATGCTCAAATGTGTCCAGGATCCATGGAGCTTGGAGCTACCCGACATACGTCTTTAAGGATAAGGAAAAACCCGAGAGAAAACTTCACCGTTTGTGGCGACTTACTATCGTAAGTACTCAAGTCCCAGGCTTCATTTAACTCTTATTACTTTAGTTAATTGATAGAAGTTAATAATTTCTTCACAATAGCCATATATAGGTTAAAGATAGAGTCAACATGAAAAATTCAATGCCAATTTGTGACATTGAATTTTTCATGTTGACTCTATCTATCAAAAACCTTAGCCTATACACGAGTTACAACGGTTTGAGTTACCTCGTACTGTGAATATGCAAAAAACTTCTAACGATTTCGGCCGAAGATTGTTCCACCAAAAAAGGCATACAGAATTTTCATATTTTGAAAGACATTTGGGGTCATATTAAAGAAGTCAGACCTTCCGTCGTAAATATCAGGAGACACTTCATCATTTTGTAGCAATAGCCACATCTATACAAATTACAATTATTATAAGTGATAAAGGATAGCATTCCCACAAAATCTTATGGAACATTCTACACCTATGAGTTTAAAAATGAAACAGGATGATAATTAAATTAAAGGTACCCGCGCAGCGTCGTCAGAGTGGATCTGTCTCCCCTCCAATAAATGAAAATGAATGGTATAAAATGTGCCAAAGATAGAGCATCCTTCAGTACTGTGTGCGACTTGTATTGTTGCTGCGGCACTCCAAAATGTGTTTACCTAAGTCAGAGTGTTTACTTGGTGAATCCATGGTCATTGTTCCTTGACCCTTCTCTAGTGCGTAGTCTAGGTTGTCTAAATACAGTGTCCTGTAGTGAAGTCCAAACATTCAACAACAGTGCGGTATTTCCAGGTAGGACAGCCCAAATATAAGTGTATACCCTCAGCATAAAATAACATGCTGCAAATGATAAAATCTGTGATAACCATTCTTAACCATTTTTATAAGAACAGTACGAAAGCATGTATTATGGTACAGTTCTTACATTTAATTTACAATATTATCAGAGATACGTTAACCACATCCAGATCGCTCTGCCTAGTCTATAGGTATACTTCTATATTACTTGTACTACTATATAAAAGTTATTTTCCTATTTGTTTTAGCATAATCAGGATAAAAATGTCTGCCTAGAGATAACTTTTAATTAGGCTATACTTCATTGTTGAATCTCCTTCTATGACTACAACAAAGAAGACGCCCGCCTCGGTATCGTGGTGACAGCGTGTCTGCCTCAAGTTCAAGAGCTCTCAAGTTGGAATCTCGTTCAGGGTGAGTTACCTGGATAAGGATTTTTCCGGGGTTTTCCCTTATCCTAAAAGACTAATGTTGGGTGACTCTATACTCTATGGACCCTGGGCTCATGTGAGCATCATTTCACCCATTCCATTCATCCTCCGATATGACTTAGCGTTGGAGGACGTAAATTAAAAAGAAAAAAAACTAGAATAGGCAGAAATGATTTCCTTTATTGATATAAACACTCTGGTTTCAATCCCAGGCGACCACAAAATAAGATTTGTGGTGGAAAACATGGTGCGGGGTGGGTTTTCTGCGGGTCCTCCGGTTTCCCCCACCATCATTCCAGCAATTGCTCCATCATTCATCTCAGGTGTTGGGCCGACCCCTCAACCCATCCCTTCCTTCCTCTCTTCCTCCCTCCCTTTCTCCCTCCCTTCCTCCCTCTCTCTCTCTTAAAAATAGATTAATTTAAAAAAACTGGGTAAAATACTCTAGTAGCCTATTTTTTAATAAAAATAAAAATTAAAAAATGCTTCTATATGTTTTACTTTTGTGTAAATTAGTATATTACAATTTTATAAATCTTAAGAGGTACTAAAAATAAAATCTAAACAAAAGAAACCCGATTTTATGTCACGTCAGATGCTTCGGCTCCCTCGCTCTGAGAACCCAAGCGCCTCCTAACGTCAGCATTAACGAGAAAGGGAGACAAAATGTAAACAATAGAATGTTTTGAATTCACATTTATAGAATTACTCTCAACAAATCATAAAGACATTTGGGCATTATATATTATCTCTGGTGCATCAACACAAATGCTTAGGGCATCATTAAGAACTTGGAGCTGACTTTCTCTATTCCAATATAAACTGTTTTTACAAAATGTTATTCTTATGTTTCTTAATAACTGAGGTAAACTGTCACTAAACAGAAGGGATAGAGAAGGCAAAAGCGAAAATCAGACTTTTTAAAAGCGGGTCGCTACGTGATGGCTTTGAAGTAACGTGGTCCATGCATGACCACCAGGAAACAAACACAACCATTTGAAAGAAATAGTAAGCGTTTTAAAATTAAAACCAATAACAACAATCTCCGACATAGTGAACACCATTGGTTGCTATAACAACATAGTTTTTGGTTGTAAGATTACACGCATAGACTTGTGTTTGTGAAGAGCACAGTTCAAAATGAAAATCCAGAACAATACCAACTTTAAGTTAATTATTGTGACTTTGTCGGTTCGTAAAATTAAAACTCCAATTTTCCGAAATTCTAAATATTCTTTATTTCCGTCAACATACACTGTTCAATTCTCACGTAACAACATTACGTTACATATCACAACCTACAACACCAAGGTCGATGACAATAACAAACATTATCACTTCACAGCTGATTCTGCTTACCTCACTGTTTTTCAACTGCAACTCTACTCCTGGCCAGTCGTCGCCTCTTTAAATACCTGCATCGATAATTCTAGATTGTTCTAAACTAAACTAGAACCCAAAAAAATCTCTATCAGTCCAGAAATTTCCATTTATCTCAGTTTGTTTGCCTCGGCAGACCCTTATCTGCCTCTTATCTTTGTCCACGGGCTCTTGGTTTTCACACTGCCCGCCTATCAGTTTCTTTTGTGTAAACAAGCCACGCGTTCGTAGATACGGATTCGCGACATTATCTTCCAAAGGAGGAGGATAAAAGGTATGCTCTAATTATAGAGGTATATGTTTTACAAATTCACCTAGTAAACTCCTTATAAGAATCATAAAAACTCGACTCGACAATGAATATAAACATTTGGAGGAATAATGTGGTTTCACGGCAGGAAAATCAAGCACAGTTCATACGTTCGCATTAAAACCCCTGTTGGATAAATGCTATGAAAAATTAGTCGACAGCGTTGAATTTGTTGATATAGAGGAAACCTATGATAGTGTTCCGAGATATATGTTAAGGAGAGTATTACAAGAAACGAAAATAAGTTCTAATGTACTGGAGTTTATAAAATCACTATATGTCAATAACAGATATGGAAAGCAACTGTCTGCAAAATTTGCAACTTCTAAAGGACTACTGCAGGGATTTTATTTATCCCCAACACTATTTAAGATATGTTTGATGCCTTCTTATGGATTTGGAGAGGTAAATCTCTACCAAAGGGAATAAAAATACTGGAAAATTATTACTTGCATAGCCTTTTTGTTTGCGGATGATCAAGATATTATACTACAAGATAAAGACGATGTTTCTTATATGATGATCATCATCATCAACCTTCATGGCCAGATAGGCCTGTTTCGACTCAGAAGGGATCTTCCCAGCGTCTTCGTGATCTTCTAACATCTCCAATACCAACTGGTTTATACTGCAAAGCCTTTTTGATGAGTCTTTCTTCTGCCATTCAAGAGAGATGATCTTCCCATTTCAGTTTATACTCCCTGAGTTTGTCATTTAAAGTAAATATTTTTAGTTGTTCTCTTATTTTTTCACTTTTGCTGTGATCTTTAAGAATACTGCCAGCTACCTACCCCAAAAATTTCATTTCAGCCGTTTCAATTATTATTTTATCAGTTCTGTTCAAGATCCAGGTCTCGGCTCCGTAGGCTATAACAGGCACTGTAGTAGTTTTATAAAACTTTAATATGGTATCTCTTCTTGTTTTGTTTTTCACTGTTCGTTTTATAGTTCCATATACGTTTTGAAATTTATAGATCTTTTGTTTTAAATCTCTGTCACATTCCTAAGTAATTAAAATGTTTAAGTTGTTCTAGTATTTTGTTTTTGAGGAGAATTTTGGACCGTGTCTTATATGATAAGAAAACTAAATGAAGAATATGATTAGTGGGGCCTACAGATAAATATGAATAAAACAGAATACATGGAAGTTAATTTATATAGAGATGATCAAATGAAAACAGAAAATAGTAAATTTAAGAATACGACTAAATTCAAATATCTTGGATTAGTACTAGAAGGTAATGGTTCAATTACATCAGAAATAGAGAAGAGAATGGCATATGGAAGGAAAGTAATTGGAATTCTTAACTCTGTGTTGTTGAGCAGAAATATCCTTCTGAAAACCAAAACATTGATATCTAATGCAATGGTAAAGTGTCGTGTTTTGTCGATCAGTGGCTTGAACAATTGGTAAACAGCAAGCGAATAAATTACTGTCAACTTAAGTGGATTTATGGAGGCGAGAAGGCAGGAAATCAAGAATTGAAAAAATAACAAACACCACAATTAAGGAAATGATGAAGTTCGAAATTGTAAATAATTGAAGAGAGAAGACTAAAATGTCTTGGACATGTCACAGGAATGACAAATGAAATAATGCCAAAGAAGATTTGGAATAGGAGATGGAAGGGACAAGGAGAAAGGGGCGACCAAGAGAGAAACGAATGAATGTCGTTAAAAGGAGAATGGAACAAAGGGGACTGACAGGTTGCTGAGGACTGGAAAACTTGGAGACTGAAAATTTTTGTGTGTGACAGAAAATCATTGTTGTGTGGAACAACTCTGATATAAGAAAAAATCTCGCTTTATTCAGCACGAGATTTTCAAGAAAATAAAACACGTGAATAAGACAATTCATTAGTATTTATTTTTTTAGCAGTAGCTCTAATAATTCTTATCAAACTATCATATATTTGGATGCTTATATGAAAAATATTTGAATATTCTGGAAATAGCATGTAGAGCCCATTTCATTCGCAATGAATTATGTACTATCTTGCATAATGAGTAAACAATATCAATTATTTTAGTTAATTGATGGAAATTAATCATTTCTCCACACTAGCCGTATATTGGCTAAGATATTTGATGGATAGAGTCAACATGAAAAATTCAATGCCATGGCCGGGATTTGAACCACGGATATATTGGTTTCCGTCCAGTCGCTCTTAACCTTTGAGCTACCATGTCCAACGTGCCATCCTGACATTAAATTCAGCAAGTGACTCGTATATTTTCCCGGTAGACCACTAGGAGCTCTCGCATCCGAGATAGCTCAAAGGTTAAGAGCGACTGGACGGAAGCCAGGAGATCCTTGGTTCAAATCCCGGCCATGGCATTGAATTTTTCATGTTGACTCTATCCATCAAATATCTTAGCCTATATGCGGCTAGTGTGGAGAAATGATTAATTTCCATCAATTAACTAAAATAATAAGAGTTAAATGATGAAGTCTGGGACTTAAGTACTTACAATAGTAAGTCGCCACAAACGGTGTATCTCGGATGCGAGAGCCCCTAGTGGTCTACCGGGGAAATATATGAGTCAACTGGAGAATTTAATGTCAGGACGGTGCGTTGACCATGGTAGCTCAAAGGTTAAGAGCGACTGGACGGAAACCAGGAGAACCGCGGTTCAAATCCCGGCCATGGCATTGAATTTTTCATGTTGACTCTATCCATCAAATATAAATTATATTTAATAGCATAAATATTATAGTTGTCTTTATAAAATGCAATTTTTGCCCATAATAGCTCATTCACCTGCCATTTCTGAAATATTCGATAGTATTTGTTTGAATTTTTCTGTACTGTTTACGCTTTTTAAGGTGATATTTCAATTTTTATCGTGATATCACAGAAAGAACGTGAAATTTAAAAAATACGCCATCTTTAAACATTGGTTCCTATTTCTCTGCCCACTTTGTAGGTAAAATTGCAGTGAAAGTATTTCCATAATGCTTAATCTCCATTAGCATGAACTAGATACTTTTGTAATGTTTCCAATGTTTTCTCTGTGATAATGAAAATCGTGAGACTTTTACCTACCTATATAATATAGTACACAGGAGGAGGTTACTCGTAAGTACTGGAATCCTTTCGGCGACGGGCTTTCTTCGGTGTTGAGGAATTTTTACTCTTCGTTACGAAACTTCGTCATTTTTCAGCGCTGTAATGGCAAAAAAGATGATCCTCTAGTTTTCATCGGCGATATCGACACTAACGAACATAATTCTTCAGATAACACGCCGCTGCAGCGTAACATATCTGGCTTAATGAACGCTTTTGTTCGGCAGCTATTGTGATTTATTCTTGTTAAGGCGCAATGTGACCCTATATCAACCGACCATGCAGTTTGGAATAATAATTTAACAATGTAACTTGCCCATTATGCCATTTCAACAAACAATACTTCGTTGCCAGCAAAAACTACCTTGGTGAAAAATATGCCTGCCACTGGTAACGTGACAGTATCGGGGCTGCATCGATTGTTAAAATATTAAAGACGATATCATGAGATTCTCTCGCTACCCTTACTCGGTGGGGATCACAATTAGATATTTGCGGTGTATTTTCTGATACCTAAAATGGCATGATTTTTCCAGTGATATGCGCAGGTATTTCACTTTAAATAAACCTTGCTATAAAGCTAAAGAATTATTCAGGTGGCAGCGTTCTGAGGCGCACATCTGCCAGCAATCTCTAGGTTTTCACAGGAAATATGCTTTGGGGTATACATAATATCATGTATTTCTTATTCATTGTTTCCTCTTATATCACTTATTTTTATTTTTCATGGATGTAGAAACTGTCACAGTGATTAAGGTGTGTTGCTGCGCTGGAACACTCTGTTAAAATATATCTGTGCAGAAGAGCGCAGGAAAAATAGAGGCCTGCGGCGAAGCTGAACCTGGAAACGTTAGGGAATCTGCTGTGTGGTGCCTACCGCCATTAGAATTGGTTGTTTTTATAACTGTCCTGCTTCATCGTTTCTCTCTGACTTTTTTGGAACAATAGTGTTAGAGTAAACTGAAACGATAAAGGAATACTTCTGTTTTATACTGTATTTATTAATTGGAACTTTCTCTTTAATTTAATATTTATTTTAGCATTGCACCCACAGATTAATTACATTTTTAAATTATATTTGAACATTAAACTACGTTAGCCATTGTATACACTATCAATCCTCCATCACTTCATAGGAAAAAATAATAATTACTTCTGCTACTTAGTAGTGGAAAGGTAAATCTGATGCTATAATTAACGGAAAATGTTCCACTATAAATTGCCTTAATAGGCTTTTCGTGTATGTTATTTTCTGCTGTTAGTGAGCCGAACTCTTTGAAACCTTTTCAGGATCTAATTAAATTCTAGTATGGTAAAAAACTTCTAAGTGCCGTCGTGTTCCTGCTTAAATATTAGTTAGATGGTTGTTATTGCTTAAAAAGTGCTTCTTGATAAACTTTAATCAATAGGTGTTTTAATTGAGAAAAAATAGCTCACATTTCTTAACAAAGCGAAGTTATTGTATACAGTTAGATTATTATCACACAGCAAAATATCCTGTGCGAGATACGTAATAAATTCAGCAGAATGAATACCTGCACAATGGGGCGTTTAACTTTCCTTTAAACCGCATCCCTTTCCACTGAGCTAGTTACAGTTTACTGCAGGGAACGGTTATGTTAAATGTGTACCCCAAATTTGAAAAAAATTTTGTAATAAAAAGAAACTTATAGCTCTATTATACTATTGATTTCTAAGGTGCCATCCTTTTTAAAACTTGATCTTAGAATAATTATGGTAATAAGCACATGTTTATATGAAGTCGAAAATTGCAAGTGGTCAATAATAATTCAGATTCCTTCTATGTCCTTATGAAAGCTTAACATATATCTTAACATTTCAAACATTTCTTTTTTTCACGTTTCAAAATGTTCAGACAAACTAAAGCCAATACTTTGTAAGTGTTTGCTGCATGAAAATTAGCACGAATTTTATATCATGCAGTTGAGTTTATATTCTTCGTGAACTAAAATTTTAGTTTCAGTGTTATATAAGATTCAGTGAGCACTAAAAATATTTAAATGTTATGTATAGAAACCGAAAAATGTATACATTTCCTTTCTCGAACACTTATCTAACAGAGAAGGTTAACTTTTTCGCTTACAAATTCGATAACCATATTTCGATGGAAAAATTCTCTGAATAATAATAAATAAAAGTATATTTAGAATAAGGATCCTGTGTGTCCCTATTTGTATGAGCGCGTATAACTTATACATGAAACGCCGGTTAACTACCAAACTTGACAGCAGGATGCAACCAAAGATTTTGAGAAAAATCCCCTAATCAGAACTATTCCTTGAATGGAAAGAACATTTTTCGTGCCTTTAATGACTTTGATTTAAGATGTTTCTATAACAAATGAAACACGTATCTTGAATTTCCTGAGAAAAATGTGTGATTTCCTCTTCGTTCTGGATTATTTTTACATAACTTGTAAATTGTAGCACATGGACAAAAATCTTAGCTTAGAAAAACTTTTGTTCTCGTGCAAACACAATTTGTATGGAGAACCCGACATCTAGTGAGAACTTGGGCAACTGAATTGCAATGCAAAGCCATCTGATGTTATTACTGTAACCAGGGAGAGAAAATAAAGTGAGCTAAGGTTAAGATTCTTTGTGTGTGTGTGTGTGTGTGTGTGTGTGTGTGTGTGTGTGTGTGTGTGTGTGTGTGTGTGTGTGTGTGTGTGTGCGTGTGTGTGTGTTATTTACGCTCCTGAGATAATTATCAATTTCCACGTTCTTCTCCAACAATTTGTGTCAAAATCTTCTTTTTGTTTTTCTTTCTTTCTTTTTGTTTTTCTTTCTTTCTTTCTTCCTTCCTTTCTTCCTTTCTTTCTTTTTTCATTCTTTCTTTATCTTTCTTTCTCTCACTCTTCATTTCTTTTTCCTTCTTTCTCTCCTTCTTTCTCTCTCTTTCTTTCTTTCTTTCTCTCTTTCTATCTTTTTTCTCTCCTTTTCTCTTTCTGTTTTCTGTCTTTCTTTCTTTTTTCCTTTCATTATTTCCTTCCTTTCCTCTTATCTTTCTTTCCTTCTTTCTTTCCGTCCTTCCTTTCTTCTTTGTTTATTTCTTTTTCTTTCCTTCCTTCGTTCTTTCTTTCTTTCACCCTTTCTTTTTCTTTATTTCGTTCTCTTTAAATTTCGGGGCTTACATTTTCATTTCTATACCTTTCGCATACAATGAGCTGGGTTTTCATGTGCTGAAACTGTAAACAAGTCTTAAAGGACTTACTGCTACTGAGGGCTTCTTTATTCGTCTATTGTCTTTGGATCTATGAAGAAGTATGAAATATTGGTACACATATTTCTACCAACGTTTATTTTGATTAAGTAGATAGAGGAAAGAGTTGGGTTTACAAAAACATCTTGTGCAAGGGTGACTAGAGAAAGACATGTGGATGTACACATCACATTTTTTTTCTGAAACAATGCTTTTAGCAATCTTGCCGTATGTTTAAGGATTTGCTTAGAAAGTGGAATTTATATCTATAGAATGCGATGTTCTCTACTTACTAAGTGCTTTATGTAATTAAAAAATCATAAGATACTAAGCAAAATCTTAGCGCACAAAAATGTACATCTCGCCAAATCATACATATGCCTTTTCCGTAGGTAAAGAGCATAGCATTTCAAATCCTTCATATATCTACACGCTCTTTAAACATCTGACAATCGCTTTATCTGCTGTAGATGGCTTAAAGTATGAGCTAAAAGTACATCTCCGTTAGCTAATCAAACAGCTAAAGTATTGTTTGTACAAAAGAGAGCAGAGAAACATATCTTAATCTGACGCCTTTGATTTTCATTATTCAATCCAGTGTTTCAAATAAAGCCACGAACGCACACACACGATTTGTTTTAAGAAAGATTTTTCTGAGGATGTCGGTGAAATTTTGACTTGGGATATCTGAATCGAACGAAATACTTTACTGTAATATATATAGTAAAGCTAGTAATTTATGATAAAACATGCCTACACTAATTTTCCATGACGAAGCTAATACGCATGAGAAGTCCTGGTGATATAGTCCTCTCATTGTGCTAAGCGAGAAGCTAGGGCCATCAGTAATACCAACGGCAGCAAACAAAACAAGGAATACGCTAAGAATAATACCGAAGTGTATATCTGGGGGTTGGAAAGGTCTATTCATGCGCTACCAGCTTTAACGGAAGCTGTTCATCGCATGCAAATCTGCTTCTTTCTTTGTCTGAGAAATTTAATTACGTCGCTCTTTGGAGGGAGCGGCGTTCATTGAAATTTTAGCCGCGGGATATTGCGATGTGCTTGCAAGGCGCCACAGGGATTTCTGCTTTTAGCTGGTTTTAAAGGAAACTTCCGACTCTTCGATCATGGCAGATGCTGTCGTTATTTGTTGGTCCATCTCCTAGATATTTCAGTCATGAGACAAATGAAAGCTGTATGCAAATGTTTTATACTTTCTTTATCATGTTCCTAGTAGATGAAAGAAATATTTCATACAAAAATCAGATTATAAAGTTTCACCACCTCCAGCGCAAGAAACAAGACTTTCAATTTAAACTCAGTATCTGCCAAACAACCTATCTAATATTTATAGAAGGTATTAAGATCTCGAAAAAAAAACTCGTTTTTCAGAATTTTTTATTTTCTCAAAAAAATTTTCTTAGGTTTTTCATTGAAATATCTATATCATTAGTATATCTATTCTTAAATATGTATTTAATTTTAGATAATATTAAATGTTCTTTCACATTAGCCGTGTGTAGGACGCACAATGAAAAATTCAATGCCATAGCCGGGATTTGAACCACGGATCTTCTGATCTCCGTCCAGCTGCTCTAATCATTGAGCTACTATGGCCAACGTGCCAACATGACATTAAATTCTCCAACAGACTCGTGTTTTTTTTCGGTAAACCACTAGGAGTTCTCATAAACACATGAGACAACTTCCTTGATGGCGACTTACAACGTGTAAGCACTTTAAGGCCCAGGCTTTATAGTTAACCACCATTAGGTCAATTAATGGAAATTAATTTTTCTTTGCCACTAGCCGTGTGTAGGGCGCACTATGAAATCTTACAGCCAGACTGAACCAGACACGGCTAGTGTGAAAGAACAATTAATTTCCATTAATTGTACCTAATATTTGTCGGAACATTTAAAGCCCGGGCCTTAAAGTACTTACAGCATAGTAAGTCGCCATTAAGGTAGTTGTCTCACGTGTTTATGAGAACTCCTAAGTGGTTTACCGAATAAAAAACACGAGTCTGTTGGAGAATTTAATGTCATGTTGGCACGTTGGCCATAGTAGCTCAATGGTTAGAACGGCTGGACGGAGACCAGAAGATCCGTGGTTCAAATCCCGGCTATGGCATTGAATTTTTAGTCTGGCTCTACACTTTCATAGTGCGTCCTACACACGGCTAGTGTGAAAGAAAAATTAAATTGAATTAATTGTACCTAATAGTGGTCCGAACTATAAAGTCTGGGCCTTAAAGTACTTACAGCATAGTAAGTCGCCACTAAGGTAGTTGTCTCATGTGTTTATGAGAACTCCTAGTGATCTACCGGGGAAAACACGAGTCATTTGGAGAATTTAATGTCATGTTGGCACGTTGTCCATAGTAGTTCAATGATTTAGAGCGGCTGGACCGAGACCAGAACATCTGTGGTTCAAATCCCGGCTATGGCATTGAATTTTTCAGTCTGGTTCTACCATTTCTTTAAATAATATTGTCACAAGTGACTGTTCTGTTTGGTACAGATAGTGCTTTGTAAGTTATCATTTGACTATGGTGGTGAGTGTGACGTCACGTCATGTGCCCTCTCCTGCCTCTGTCAAAAGCTTCCTCTCTCTCATGTGTGCCAGGCTTTGGTCAAAGATGGACCTAGGTCCGGTCTCTATAAGTTAAGGACCATGTAGCCAATTGTGTATTTCCTATTATTGTAGTAAAACAGCCATGATCAACTTTGTCATTTCAGCATTTTTATCATCTGTTTGATACAGTGACTTCCAAAACAGCTGCTGTATAATAATTGAAAAGAACAAAAATTTAGTGAAACTTAAAAGATTGAAAATTAAGTTCTTTCAATGTCATGAAAAAATATATAAGCAATTGTTTTCCCAATTCAGTCTTATAATATTAAATTTATATCCATTGAGTGATGCTCAAAACATAACATTTCAATATTGATATCTTAAAAGAAGGGATTGGAAAGACGGGGTTGTTAATGTTTATAGAGATAGGAGCTATTGTTAAAGATGATAATTAGCAGCAGTATTTTGTTTAGAATGCAAATACAGATCAGATCTATCTGCAACTTCTTCATACCCAAATCCCTCGAGCAAATCCTAAAATCTTCGAACAAGGTACTGTTAAGGGGGGGGGTTAATGACTAAAATCTACAAAGAGCGAATATTGGGAGAGTTTTCTTTCCATATAAGGATATAAGAAAAATATGTACAAGTTGATTCTTACATGAGTTTTCATTTATATAAATCATCTGTTTGTTCTTTTATTTTTTCTAGTAGACAGCCAGGAAGAAAGCTTGCTGACAAGTAGATTGCTTTACTATACAATGTAAAATAAAGTAAAAGCAAAAAGGCAATTGTTTCTCTTAGCTTAACCGACACCATCTCCTTCATAATTTTTGTACTTGATGTAAGCAGATTGATTCTTGCAGCAGAAACAGCAGCAGCCACATTGAGTAATAGTAGTTATAATATAGATAAAAGAGGGGTCACTTGACATGACGTCACACGCACCACCATAGTCAAATGATTACTTACAACATACTATTTGTACCAAACAAAACACTCACTTGTGACAATAGTTATAAACATATTTGCAAGAAAAGCAAAAATATATATGTTATATTTTTAAGGAATAGTCTGAGAAGGTACTCTTCCTTTGGCAGATAGGATCGCATTTTGTAAAACTATCCCTTATTATTGATAGGAAATGTTCAGTAGTTTACTATTTCTTCAAGTGTTGGCGGCATATACGAGAGCTGATCAATAATGATAATAACAAGGTTTTTTTTTTTTTGACAACATACCTTTACTCATCCTCATAATTTTGATGGTGCTTCTCAAAATAGTCTCCCCTGAATGCGATGCACTTGTCTCGGCGTTTCTGCCAGTCTTCAAATGCCTGCTGGAAACCATTTTTACAGATCCTTCAAAATCGCCTCCGCAGCCTTCACCACTGCTTCTGATGATGGATAATACCTCCCACGAAGACGTTTCTTTAAGTTTGAGAATAGAAAAAAGTCACATGGGGCTAAATCTGGACTAAAGGTAGGGTGAAGAATGCACTTCACGTTGATTTTCACAAGAAATTCAGCAACAAAATTGGTAATATGCGGCCGCGCATTATCGTGGTGCAGCATCCAGCCTGCTTCACCGAAATGTGGTCTTTTGCGCCTGATATGGACTTGCAATGTTTTCAGGATGCCCCTGCAGTATTGTCCATTTACTGATGTGTGTGCAGGTACAACATGCTGATAAACCATTCCATGAATATCAAAGAATGAGATGACAATAGCTTTCCCAACAGAAGCAACCACTTTGGTATTTTGAGGGTTGGCGATGAAGGAGATTTCCACACTGAGCTTTGCTGTTTGCTCTCAGGATCAAAATGATGTAGCCAAGTTTCATCAGCAGTGATTACGTTTGAAAGACACTCCGGATCTTCCTCTAACATCAACTTTAACTGCATGCAGTCGTGCATGCGAATGTCATTTTCTTCGGGAATCAATAGTCTTGGAACCCATCGTGCACAAACACGTCTCATGTGTAATATTTCTGTCACCAACGTGTGGATGGCTCCCAATGAAATGTTCAGTATTTCAGAAAGTAATGCTAAGGTAATTCGTCTATCCCTCTCACAATGGCAGCAGCATGATGTTTTCTTCTGTAAGAGCAGTAACTGGAGCACTGGGTCCACCTTCATTTGAAATTGATTGTCTACTTTCGAGCTATGCTGAAGGGAAGAACAGACTCTCCATAGGCCTCCTGTGACATTGTATAGGCCTCAACTGAAGATATGTTCAGATGGAAGCAGAGTTTCAAAGCCACATGTCTGAACTTGCCTGGTCCTTACAAGCGGGAACCAGGAGTACCAACAATGAAACTACTATGACGTGTTTGTTTCACATTAGGCTATCAAAATATAATAAGTTTGAATTTTAGTACGAAAAATTATGACCGTAAAATATTACGGTACTTGTTTCTCGCGGTTGATGGATCATTGTGAAATTACAAATTATAATATATAGCGTTCCTCCGTAAATATTTGATTATCACTGCCTCTATATGCTTCTTTTACCCATAAACTACTACTGCAAAAGTTTATCTTCATTATCATGAAACAGAGAGTAAAGCAGACTTGTGTAAGAACAGCTTGTGGAAGTTCTACAAAAATAAATGACAGTGGATAGTGAAAGTCATGTAAAGTCAAATGTTTGGAAATGTCTTTGAAAGTTTTTCTTTGTTATCATAAATAGAGTATGGAATTTGACTGTCAGCAAATATAAACTTTCTTTTTGACAATCATTTCAGGATAACTCAGTAAAAAACTTTAAGATAATGCCAATCTCACATTACAGTAGAATCCTTATTCACTTCAGAAAAACTTGACAAATAATGTCGAAAGTTTTATGTTTTCCAGAGCCCTTAAGATAAGCACATTATTACCATCCGAGTTTATAACTTCGGAACTTTAACTATTTTCTGTCTTTGTCACTTTTACTGTCATGTAAAATATTCAAGTCAGTTTGTAATTCTACTGCACTGCATGTACATAAAATTGATATGCAGCCTTCGAACTTGGTCATTTCGTCAGCTGTAAAATCGCAGTTTGGCACTTGAAGAATTAATGGGAAACAATAGATTTCATCGCTGATAAATTTTTAAGCGGGCATAAAAAGTGTTATCTTTTGGTTTACGAGCAGAATCAATCGCACCCTTCACCTGTCATAAAAAGAAGACACTTAAAAGTATAAATTTTTTACAGTGGAATCTTTACTCACTTTAGTGTAGCTTTGCAAATAATGTTGAAGCGTTTTTATGCTTCTTTTAAAAGCAGCCACTCTTTCACATCCAATATCACGTGTTGCAAAGCCAGTACCTCTCAAGCGGTGAATGAATCGTAAAATTCGGTGACGGTCATTGGACACAAGATCCGGATGCGGTGGTCCAAAATCAGCGTTATTTTACTGGAGGGAAAATGGTTATCTCATTGTGATGCAACAAGGGGAAGAAAAGCCTGATTTATTACATCTACCGTCCCTTTCTCCAGAAATGAAATGTGTAGTATTTAACGCCTGCTTTTACTACATACGACACCGCAGTTGGTGACACTGATGATACATGAGATGAAGATGGAGCACCGGTGCAATGAGATGGTGGGGGAAACCGGAGGTCCTGGAGAAATCCCACCCCAGTGCCATGGTGTCTACCTTTTCGTTTAACATTACAAACGATTATAAGTCTACTTATATCAGATGCATATTGTGACTTTGTGGGTTCGTGAAATTAAAATTCCAATTGCACAAACTCAAAATGCTCTTTATTTCCACCAAATTACAGTTGGAACACTTGCCGATTACACAGAATTACGTAGCGCACACAATTACAATTCGCCAGTTCGTCTGTCACAGGTCTACCCTACACTCGCAATTACGTACAACTCCTCTGATACACGTACACAGTCTTCCAGTCCGTTTAATAGCGCGGCGCTCCTCACGGCTGCTCGCAAAGAACTGAACTGACTCGCCCACTGCAGGCTTTATATAGGGATATCGCTGTCTCTGGAAGTCTCGCGGTTCAGTGAATCATCCCGACTGTTCCAGACGTCAGGAGAAGGGGGAAAAGATGGCTAGTGATGTTTTTCCAACCCCCTCGTTAGGGCTACAAGATAAATGGGTGGGCGTAGACTGAATGCCTCCTGTCGCCCACCCGGCTGCTAGCTGGTCGGGCTTTACGATAATTAGGTGACAATATAAAGGGAAATTTGACATAAAGATTTAGTCTTTTAACGGTTGTAATAATTTCTAGAATCATATCAGTGCCACTGGTATTCCGAAATCTCCCTACGCCCACCGCCCCCAGTGATGACCATCCTCTGATGCTACATTGTCTCCCCATGCACATGCTGTTATGTCAAAACATGCAGCATGCAAGGCGGTGCTGCTTAAAGTGAGAGAGATAGCAGAGGCTATGAACATGTCAAAAGAACATGTTCATCACCTATTAAATCAACATTTAGACTTGAGAGACCTGTGCGCAAGTCGGGTGCCGCGTTTGCTCACATTAGCCCAAAAATGTCTTCGGATGAACATTTTCAACTCTGCTGGCGCATTTTAGGCGCAATTGCCATAGAGTTATTTTAATCCATTATCTTTAAAAAGGAAACACCTTTAGAGGAGCATACTACGTTCATTACTTTATAAGATGAAGGCATCGCTGGGAGAAGTGTGTAGAGTTACAAGGAGACTATGTTGAAAAACTTCGAGTACTATTTGGACGGTTCACTGAGATGGGAGCATCGCTGAGAGAAGTGTGTAGAGTTACAAGGAGACTATGTTGAAAAACGTCGAGTACTATTTGGACAGGTTACAGAGATAGGAGCATCGCTGGGAGAAGTGTGTAGAGTTACAAGGAGACTATGTTGAAAAACGCCTAGTACTATTTGGACTGGTTACAGAGATGGGAGCATCGCTGGGAGAAGTGTGTAGAGTTACGAGGAGACTATGTTGAAAAACGACGAGTATTATTTGGACGGGTTACAGAGATGAGAGATTCGCTGGGAGAAGTGTGTAGAGTTACAAGGAGACTATGTTGAAAAACGCCTAGTACTATTTAAACGGGTTACAGAGATGGGAGCATCGCTGGGAGAAGTGTGTAGAGTTACGAGGAGACCATGTTGAAAAACACCGAGTACTATTTGGACGGCTTACAGAGATGAGAGATTCGCTGGGAGAAGTGTGTAGAGTTACAAGGAGACTATGTTGAAATACGTCGAGTACTATTTGGACGGGTTACAGAGATGTGAGTATCGCTGGGAGAAGTGTGTAGAGTTACAAGGAGACCATGTTGAAAAACGCCGAGTACTATTTGGACGGGTTACAGAGATGGCAACATCGCTGGGAGAAGTGTGTAGAGTTACAAGGAGACTATGTTGAAAAACGCCGAGTACTATTTGGACGGGTTACGGAGATGAGAGCATCGCTGGGAGAGGTGTGTAGAGTTACAAGGAGACTATGTTGAAAAACGCCGAGTACTCTTTGGACGGGTTACGGAGTTGAGAGCATCGCTGCGGGAGGTGTGTAGAGTTACAGGGAGACTATGTTGAAAAACGCCGTATACTATTTGGACAGGTCACAGAGATGGGAACATCGCCGGGAGAAGTGTGTAATGTTACAGGGAGACTATGTTGAAAAACGTCGAGTACTATTTGGACGGGTTACGGAGATGAGATCATCGCTGCGGGAGGTGTGTAGAGTTACAGGGAGACTATGTTGAAAAACGCCGTATACTATTTGGACAGGTCACAGAGATGGGAACATCGCCGGGAGAAGTGTGTAATGTTACAGGGAGACTATGTTGAAAAACGTCGAGTACTATTTGGACGGGTTACGGAGATGAGATCATCGGTGGGGGGGGGGGGAGGTGTGTAGAGTTACAGAGAGACTATGTTGAAAAACGCCGTATACTATTTGGACAGGTCACAGAGATGGGAACATCGCTGGGAGAAGTGTGTAATGTTACAGGGAGACTATGTTGAAAAACACCGTATACTATTTGGACGGGTTACGGAGATGGGAGCATCGCTGGGAGAAGTGTGTAGAGTTACAACGTGCCTATGTTGAAAATTTAAAAAAGTCTGAAAAATGCCTTGAATGGTTATTAGATCGGAAACTTTTCAGACCACCTGTATAAATATATAGTTTAAGTTTTTAGTTGTTTGTTCTTTATACGACTTCTTCCTATTCAGCCGAATTTCTTGAGCCATGGAAATAGCGTCATATTTCAAAGCTAGTATACGTAGAACGAGGCTGTAACTCTGCAAAATGTGCAACTTTTTCCGCAAAGTTCGTCTGACATAAAATGGAGTAGATATAAAAGTAACGTCGTACAAGCTGTATAAATATAAAGGATAATGTATACAGAAAATCCATCGGTTGTAATACTCATATTGTTCTGTGAACACAATGATTACGTGGCTAAAACTGTTATTTCTTTGAACATATATTTGTTGATCTATGTGGACAGTACATATACATTATATGTTTTAATCCGACAGGAATTTATGAATGTTTCGGAAATATTTTGTGGCGAAGCATGTTCGTGACATTCACCAGATATTTATTAAATTGATGTTTACTGTATGGGCGAGTTTGTGGTACTCCGTTTTCATGTAGGTCATGAAATGCCATAAGTGAGCTCGATAAAATGCAGGAAAGGTCAAAAACAGAGATGGAAATATTAAACTCCACAAACACCCGTTAATGCAATTTATTCGTTAGAATTTTTATGTATTTTATAATAGCATTATCTACATGACAGTTTTTGAACCCAGAGAAATTACTTAGTGCATTTAGTTTAACGAACCGCGTTCGATGTGAGCAGTACAATTAAATTGGAAATTAGTTGAGAAGGTTAAAAGTGCATAAAGTATCTCGCCATTTTCCATAGGAAGGTCAGCTGAATTTCGGTTTGTATAACAAAGTTTTAATTCAGTATTTTCAAAGCCGCGACATGAACATCTTCCTAAAATATCTCGTGGTGGTGTACCTTTATTATTATCTTTTGTTTTTACAAAAATGATAACGATTTTGATTAAAACAGTGTACGTTTAAGTTACGATATTTGCATGAGAAACGCAGTTTTATCATAACATTTATGTAAACTGCCTGTGAGTTCATCTACACTCGGAATTGACATTATGCATTATATATAAATGGCAAGCTGTAAGAGTAAAATAAAGGCTCACTATACGAAACAGTATACAGGGTGTATATAAATGGATATCTTACAGTTATAAATGATATGTCAAATGAAAAATCAACTCAGACAGTATTAACAATAACTTTGTAAATGTCCAATGTGACTACCCTTTGTCACACGGCACACATAAAGTCTATAGCCGAGTTCTTCCCAAACGTTGATAAGTGTGTATTCAGTAATTGTAGCAACAGCTGCTTTAATCCGGATTCTTAATTCAGGGAGGTCAGCTGGTAGCGGAGGCACGTACAGAGGATCCTTGATGAAGTCCGAAAGGTAAAAATCGCATGGTGTTAGGTCAAGAGAACGTGGAGGCCATGCATAGCAAAAAATCTTCATCGTCATGAAACATCATGTCGTTTGCGAAGTTGGCACGCAATCCTTAGTCTGTCGACTTTAGAGCCTGTAATAACTGTAAACGGTAAGGACGTAGCCGTAAGCGTTTTCTTACAATTTTCCAAACAGTCGACACAGGAACTTGTAATTCACGATTAGCCTTCCGGACTGATTTCTTTGGGCTACGAGTGAACGACTCTGTTCACTTAATCGTGGTCGTCCCGTGCTCTTCCCTTTACAAAGGCAGTCGGTATATTCAAACTGATAATACCATCTACGAATGTTATTATGACTAGAAGGATCACAACGGAACTTAATCCGGAACGCACGTCGCACAGTAACAACAGATTCGGTCTTTGTAAACTGCAAAACACAAAACGCTTTCTGTCTAGTCGCCATCTGTGCTACTACCGCTGTCTAGCGGACTGTGGCAGAAACGTTACACGCACATGCGCACTGGTGCCAACAAACAAAACTGTTTGAGTTGATTTTTCATTTGACAGATCATTTATAACTAAGTTTAATGTAATAAATATTGTGAAGAGTTAAAACCCCGATATTCATTTATATACATTCTGCTTTCAATGTTTAAATACTCCATTTTGTTTTTAAATATTGTCTCTTCTATACTCTTTGTCCCCATGAGAAACGTCTTTGCATGTTTATCTCGATAAACATAAGTAGATAGAAACGTATTATTTTAGGGACAGCTAAGCATGGATACGATGGGAGAGAAAGGGATGCTTTCAGATTAGCTTTGTTCTACAGTATCTGCTTACGATACGGGAGTAGGTCCTGCCCCATTCGAGTTGTGCACAATGATCTTGAATCATGGATATGCCAAATTATGTATAATCAACGACGTTAAATGGATACAGTTCGCTTGAGAATAACAAAGGACGTGTAGTTACTCAAGTATACTTTGCTCAAGTATATTGTAAGGTATTGTAAAGTATACTTTTCCTCCATCCTATCATGTGACCTCGAGCGTTCTTCCCAATACAGTGTTTTAGACAAAACGACTTTTGTGAGTTTTATAAAATATATAGGGTCCAGCTTTGTGCTAATTATGCAATGATATAGGTATATCAGGAAGAAGAAAGGGCCAAATTAAAAAATTAGTATCATTTAACAATGAATTTCTGGTATTTCTGTTACGAAAAATGTCGTAGATATACATGTGTTGTAAATGCATAATATTGTCACAAATGAAAGTTTTGTTTAGTACAAGTAGTGTGCTGTAAGTAATCATTTCACTATGGTGGTGCGTGTGACGTCACGTCACGTGACCTCTTCTGGCTCTAATGAAGCATGTAAGAAGTTTTTTTTTTTTTTTTTTTTTTTTTTTGTAATTTTACGTCCTCCAACGTTAAGTCATATCGGACGATGAATGAAATGGGTGAAATGATGCTCAAATGATCCCAGGGTCCATAGAGCTTAGAGTTACCCGACATTCATCTTTCAGGATAAGGGAAAACCCCGGAAAAAACCTTATCCAGGCAACTCACCCTGACCGAGATTCGAACTCGGGACCTCTTGAACGTGAGGCAGACATGCTACCACCAGGCTACCAAGGCGGGCACATGTAAGGAGCTTCTCTCTCTTGTGTGCCAGCTTTGGTCGAAGACGGACCTAGGTCCGCTCTCACTAAGGTAAGGGCCATGTGTCCAGTTGTGTATTTCCTATTATTGTAGTAAACCTTTTATGTCTAAATTGTAGTTTTAGTATTTTTTTAACGTAATCGGAATTCCAAATTCTCCTGAGTATGCCTCTGATTTGTTAGACCCTGTTAGGTCACGTGGCATCCTAATCCTTTACCATCATGGCCAGGCAGTCCCAAATGTCCATCTTTGACCAAAGCTGGCATACAAAAGAGAGAGGAAACTTCTTGCACCTTCATTAGAGGCAGCTTAGGTCACATGACGTGACATTACACGCACCACATAATCAAATGATTACTCACAACACACTATTTGTACTAAACAAAAGAGTCACTTGTGACAATATAAAACGGAAACATTTTGATATCAGTTTTAAGTGTAAAAAGTGAATATTTACTATCCATAAATTTGAAATATCCAATTAACCAAATTTGCCATGAAAATTATGGTGCACACAGTGTTGCGTCACACTCATAACAGTTTATTTTGACTAGCCACTCGCTGTCTATCTATTGCTGACCCTGACAACTTTAGGTATAGTTTCACATAGCCTGTTTTATTGTGTGCCAATGTTTCGCTGCCTGGTTATTTAAACAGTATGTTAAACCAGTTCTCTCCTTCTGAGAGAAATGTGAGATGTTATGGACCGATGGGTGGTAGATAATCATAAATGATTACCTTCAGTTTTAATAATGTAGAGAGGTTTCCTGTGTTTCTCCTGCTCAGAGAAAGAAATATCACAATTATTTTCTCTCTACCTTACTATACATTGGTGCTATTGAGCCAACTTTGCACGATACTAGTATAGCACAATCTAAATGTATATAAGGTAGTTTTATCCAGTAAAAAATTCAACTCCAGCGATGGAGATAGCCCCTAGGCGTGGACGAAAAGATTGCACCTGTGGAAGGGCATGTAAATTTAAGTAGAACTAGGTATAGCTCTAGAGGGAGTTTTGGGCAGTTGTTTTTTATGGGTGCGCGGTCGGGAAGTGCCAGGATCTGAATGGGAGGCCGCCCATTCACTTGTACAAATCCGGGACCCAGCGATCAATCCCTTCTCCCCCCTAGGACGGATTCTCCATTAACCTCGTGCAGAATCTCCCGGGCACAATGTCGCTTTGTGTGCTTCTAAAGAGATAAGGAGGGCTTTGTGCAAGCCTTTCATCTTGATTGATAAACACTCGCCGCACACAGACTTTCATTTGTTGCATCAACTTTTCCTACTTAACGGTATACGCCCCAAATTTAGATAGCAGACCTGAATGTGCATTACATTCACGTCACTTTCTCTACTTAGACAACTTCTTTTCTGATTATTCTACCAAATATTCATATTTATTTCTCTACTACACTAACTAGAGCAAGTTTTGTATTCCACACAAAATTGGATAGCGAGATCTCACCTTAAGACAAACATCTTAAAGCAGTGTGAGTAAAAACAAACATTTTTATAAAGTGCTCCACGTATGTTTCTTCGTATACTTGCGTAGGTATCTGTAAAATAGCGATAGTAGCAAACCTAGTATTTAAGTCAATATCTTCCAAAAAGTGCGAATAAAAATTTGAAAAAAGTTCTCCTCCTAAACTAAACTCTTAGAATGTCTGGTTTTCTCAAAAATGGCTATAAAGATTCTGAACTTAATACCACATAAGTATTATGTGTTTCAAATGGGATTATGTTTGTCCTTGAGCACTGCAAGTTGAGCAAACAGTTGCAGTACTGCAGTGTTGTCGTAAGGCAGGGGAAGGCAGGTAGTGGCGGTGTGACGTCACCTCCGTCAGCTCTAACCGCCAAATAAGCTCCCGAACGAAAAGCAGGTTAGCGTGTGACGTCACCGAGCTGATTTCTGCGCGACAGGAAACGTCTCGAGAATCAATAATATGTGCAACTTACATCTTGGGTGTTGTAATATTAATTCCGACTGCTTTAATTACACAATTGGTCACAGTCTATAAACAATTACATTTTGGCTCTGTGCTATGAGAAAATATATAAAACTTCAAATATTAGTTTATTATCTGAAGGTCAGGCATGCTATAAAGTAAATAAGATAAAACATAAAGTAAATAAAATGAAACATAAAGAAATTTTCTCTGCAAATTAGAGGAGATCCACTCAGAGCAGATTTAGGTGGACATTTTCCGGCACTTTTGTTTAATTTTCCTTTAACTAGTTTATCAATGTCAAGACGTAATGTCTGTGAAATCTGTAATTGAAGGCTGCATGTTAGATCGTGATTCGACAAGGTACTTCGGGGTTTGGAATTAGTTAATTTCATAACAGAAAACAAATTGTTCGCACACATATGTCGAGCCAAACATACACAATGTCCGTGCGGCAAGTGAATACATCCTCGGATATCTGGTTTGGGGGACATTCTTGTAAAAATCAGCAAACTCTTTCTTGTGTGTATATTATTCCTTCAGTAAATCGTCACATTGTAAGTTTAACAGTTCCATTCGGTACGTGGCAGCTACATTGTCGTCATTGAGTGCGCTACACCTGACTAAAATCTCAGATTCTGTACTCGCAGCGCCATTTATATAGGCAACTAGGTACTACAGGGCTCTTGCCTGACGTCACACGCAATGCAGGCCTCGTTCCTGGCCAGAAATACGTCACAAATCTCGAAGCTGTCTACCTCTGTCGTATGGCATTCCCCCTAAGTGGTGTGTGGCGAGCACCAACCTAATCTTATTAAATTATTCGCGCTTAGACAAAAGTTCAGAGTTTGAAAATGCTGATCCATAAGGAAGGGAGAGAGTATGTTTCTAACGTAAGCGCAAAATCCCCATACTTTTAGCTCAAATAATTTTCCTTATTCACTATTATATTATAACAACGTATCCCGAAGGTAAGCATTGTAGTCGATATCATTATTGGCTGGCATATATGCCTGTACGTACATTTGTAATTACTCAAAACTGAAACGTAAACGTTTGACATGATGTGATAAAAGAATTAGTTTGATTAAGCCAAGGTGTTTGTTAAATTCGAGAGAGAACAAACATCCTGCTGGCTTGTAGAACGGTGCATCGGCAGAACATGACTTGTCACACTATATGTTTGTTTAAAAACCATACGTAATCTCTATTTACTCTAGAGACTTCAAGGCAGTATTTTTCAGTTGTTCTTCCGTTTAAATACCAGGGAAAGTGTATCAGCATTAAAATGAGACACGAGGTATTATAAGCCACCTTCCTCGTTACCACAGCCAGAACATTCCAATTGAGTTAATGTGGACTCAAATTATGTTGCAAACAGGAATAATACTTCTAAACTGACTGACGTTGTATGTGCCGAACAAATAGTTCTACGTTGCGGCGCCAATTTGTAACTAAAATGGTTAAGGGTGAGCAAATAAGTCGGCGAGCAATGAGGTTTCTGTCAGGGTATGCGTGGATGGGTGAGAAGGAGATTTTAATAACACTGGAATGCCCGTCTCCAAATTATTTAATCACTGATTCTTCTTTTCAAACATCGAAATGAAAGTTGCCGACCGAGGGTTACCAATCTCGGTTTAGAGTCACTGATGGCAGAATGTTCATTACTCGATAAATTTTGATGACCCGACAAATATTCAAGACAGAACAAGTTGACCGCTCTAATAGGCTTCACGCCTCAGACTCTTCTCATCGGCCTGACGCCGAAGACTCCTCTGATCGGCTTCAAGCCGAAGACTTCTCTACTGACCACAGCTGCGTGTGTTGGTGTCTAACTTTCACTCTCAGGAAGCTCCATTTCAACCAAAGTCCCTTTGTGGCTGTTTTGTCGCCATTGTAAATGATCCAAAGAATTTCCTATTCATACTAGTCAATGAGTCATTTTAGAAATCTTCTAAGGACACTGCTTCTTACATGGCATTGTTATAGCACTTTCCCCCAACTCAACTGGCCTTGCCCTTGTCGTAACAAAGAACCAACATTCCTTTGACATCCATCACGATTCTTTACTTCTGGCAAACCTTAATTTCGGTATCACAGAATAATCCAATTGAGTTTACATGGGCTCAAATTATGTTGCAAACAGAAATAATACTTCTAAACTGACTGACGTTGAATGACTTATTCACCAAGAAATTGACAAGGTTGCACAAGTTTGGGAAAACTGCATGAGACATTCAGATAAAGTACAAGAACCCTGGTTTTGGAAAGAGATAGCACCTGACGAGATTTTGGAGCCTATCGTCATAAACTTGCAACACTCAGACGACGAAGACAGCGTCATGACGACTTGTCTCTTAATGGAAGTGACATTCATAGCTATATGGATGCGCCGCTGGCAGGCTCGTTGCATTAAAAAAATAGGTGATTGTTAAACTATAATTATTTTAAACGATATATTTAAAACATCTGCATAATATAGAAATAGGCATGTTACAATTGTGATTGGAACAACTGCCTTTTATAAACATTTGAAAAATTCAGTTTGCGTTCGCTTACATCTATCGCCAAGATGACTCGCAAGTGTGCGAGAGAGAGAGAGAGAGAGAGAGAGAGAGAGAGAGAGAGAGAGAGAGAGAGAGAGAAATATAAAAGGAGCGGGGGTAACGAGGTGTCAATGCTGAAGGCTCCAACGCATCTGATTCGCTACAAGCCATAACTCTTCCCATTTGAAGCACATTGTAGAAGATTCCATAACAAATGAAATACAGATTTTTAAAAGTTCTTGTGGAACAGCCTGTTAGGTTATTTTATTCAGAAGGAAAATAATATGATATTGCATGTCAGACAAACCATACAGAATAGATAAAACCATATTATACGAAGCAGTAGATCTTCTTAAACACAGAATTTAGATAAAGAAACTTTCTTTTCTGTAGGATCAGTCCTTTCAGAGATATTCGCTAATTTTGGTTTGAATTGCCACACTTGTGTCATCTTCTTTTGTTATTTCTCGCAAAGTAATGAAAAGACAATAAAAGGCGGTCTATAGATAGACCTCACCTCTCCTCCAGCCGCCGAGCCAGTCCGACTCCCACCCAGGGAGCCCACCGCAGCCTCCGCAGTCACCGCATGCACAGCAGTCATCCGTGGGGCACCACGAGACCCGCCCACACGCTTCATCCTCGCCGCCGCACAGCAACGCTGGCCTTCCACGCTCAGGACCACTAGGATCTCCACCCGCCACGGACCTTCGAACCTGGTCCGTCTCCAGTTCGCCGACGCCGCTGACGTCGAAGCTGCCTTGAGGACGGGCCTGCCCTTATTAGGGCGGTGTCTCAGAATCGAGGCAAGCAGAACGTGTAGATATATTCCGTGTCGCCGATGCTGTGGCTACGGCCATGTCGCCACCTCCTGCGCTGCACTTCCCAGGTGCCACTATTGCGGAGCACCGGGCCTGACGTCGCTGTGCACCAGCCATGACCTCCGCCATCGACGCCGGTACTGCGCCACTGCGACGGCTTAGGCCACTTTACAGGCCAGGCGCAGTGTCCTCTCTACCCTCGCCCACTCACGACAGAGACGCCTCCGGCGACACATCCAAGACCTGCACCACCAGCTGCCGCACCCAGCGAGGACTTAAGGACCATTCTACAGAGTCTTCAAGAAGAGGTACAGAACATCAGCAGACGCCTCACCTCGCTTGAGACCTCGACCGCCGCATCCGCCCTCACCGATAGCCTGCAAAGCCTACACACCGAGGTCAGCAACATGGCACCAACACTTACTTCGCTCCAAGATTCCATCATGACTGCCATTGCCAAGAACCACCGAGACACACAGGATCATCTCGCAGCAATAGTTTCCAACCTCACCGCACTAGAAGAATCCCTAAAGCAGACAATCGAATCACACCACACCACACAGGATGGAATCAACAACATCGGAACAAGAGTAGACCATCACCTTCATCTCACCGCCGCCTGCGACAACAGAATGCATCGTGTGGAAGAATACCACAAGATGCTCGACGAGTCTCTCGACCAGATCTACATAGAGCTCCAATCCCGACCAAATGACTCAGCAATACGCCAACGCACCGGTAACGGAACGCCCTCTAGGCCCGGACACTCTAGAAAATACCGCTAACTAACTCCGCCACCGAATTCCCAGTTTGGCTTCCAGGGCGCAAGCCATGCCTGCCATCCTGGCCTTATACACTTTCGCCAGTCAGCATGATTCATGCTGCTACAAATAAACGACAATCGCCAGAGTGCTCAACGCGGTATCTGCCTAACCCTACCTGAACTTCCCTCACCTAATGCCGCTTCCACATGAGAAGCGATGCTCCTTGTTTTTATGTTAATAAAGCTTAAAAAAAAATTTACTCATAAAAAAAGTTTTTAAACATATCAGATTTGTCTGGGCTTCTTAAATCTCCCTTCACTCTATCACGAAATATGTAAACAAACTGTACCAATTGATTTATCTCGATTAACATAAAGTAGAGAGAGAATTAGCCTTTCGTAAGAATATGTTATAAAACATACCATAGTATAGAAATCTTGTAAGCATTCGCTTTTTACAGTAGTTTAGTCACTTATTTATTTAAATTATAAGCTGTGTTATCCCCTACCATCTCTAGGAAGAAAAGTGTTTTTCAGTTGTAAATGAATCACTCAAACGTGTTGAGATTGCATTCCAACCACACAAAATACTATAACAGTATAATGTGCCTTTCTTTTCCTTCCGAATTTTAACACAGATTGCATGTTTGGGATGTTTTCGGGTACAAATACCTAGATTTACATCCAATCACGGTATAGAAACCTTTGGATTTATGTTGACTTGCAGTGATGTGAAAGCTATAAAACTCAGGTGACAGCAGAAAATAGCTTTACTTTCAGTGCATATCCTCCATGTTTTATGGCAAACTGCCCTCTTACCCGCTCTAGACATCTCAAGAGTGACCTTACTGATCCCTTTTATAGCAATGTGTTATTTATAATTCCAGTTCAGCTTTCCAGCCTAAGCACGCGCTGATTTCAGTAACTATGAAGCCTGGGACTTAAAGTATTTACGATGCTGTAACTAAAGTGCCTATCCAGATATTAAGGGAAGTATACTATAGGATAAATTTAAAGAAAGTAATAAGATAGGAAACCTAAAGATGAAAAAATTCTGGAAACGTTCATAAAAGTTTAAGCAATCTATATTTTATATTTGTTTGAATAGAGCTATTCCAGAATAAATGACAGGGTCACGTCTTTTTAGAGCATGAGCCCCTTTTCTGCTCCTTATTGGTTTGAATGTTTTAATACTTCTTTGATTTTAAAGGTTTGAAAGCTGTTCGTAATGTTAACACTTGAATGACAAATTACGTCTTTCATTTGTTGATATTTTTCCTGTAATTGTAAAATCTGATTTGCCCATCCGCACTAAAACTACACTAATATTACTTAACCTACATTTCTTTTTTTTTTTTTCCATTTATACTCCCCCCTTTAACTGCAATGGTCATATAGGCGGCCGTTCTCCTTTGGAACATATCGAAAGTGTCACACTCTCGTTCATACTTCTTAGACTCTGGGGAAGATGAGGAATTATCTTGGTCGGAGAAATATGCCCACCCCAACCGCCGGGATTCGAACCCGGGATCCCTAGCACGGCAGGCAGGTGCTCTACTGACATAGCTATGGAGCCAGCCATTTACATATTTATTTTATGTAAAAAAGCAGAATTATTTTAATTTGACTACGGAATGATTTTGCTCTTTCTCAGCCGTAATACATGTACTGGTTGAACTCATTTGTAGGAGTTCAACTACTTTCTCTCTCTGTTTACGGCTGGAAATACCCTTTTCGTGCAGGTGGCTAGATCCCGCTGGGTGCTCTATTTCGACCGGGGAATAGGATGGGGGGGGGCAAGTTAAATAATTGGAGGCATAGTATACTTGGATGATGAGGTGGTAAGTTAAAGATTTTTTTAAAATTTAATTTAGTGTTTTAATTTACTTAATTTTAGTGGTGTGATATTTGATTTCTTCATATTCAAACCACACTGGTACATTAACTTTCTTATAAATAATATTACATTATTGGAAAATAGTAAACCTTTTTTAAGAACTGTCTTTGTGTTTAAACACTCTTTCATGTTTCTGTGTAGTAAACTTTGCCTATCATTTTATGAGGTGTACGACATTAATTCAGAATGGAGGGTATGGCAGACTATTCACAGAAAATGTAAGAAAAACATTTTGTGGGTGACCCAAATAAATAAAAAATCTTTAACGCAAGTTTTTGAAGAAAATTTCGACTCAAAGGGGTGAAAGAATTTTCTTAACAGTATATTTATCCTATCTTTGTACATAGAATGCTAAATTTAAATACTAATTTTGATATTTATGTGACATTTTAATTTCTGGTTACGCCTTTCACCGACACAAATACACATCTCTTAAAATGTTGCTATCCTTTGAATTCAGGGGCACCCGTATTTACGGTGAGATTTCCACAGTAAAATCATCGCTGTGGGATTATTTGTAAATCTATTTAAACACGTGGAGATATTAAATTAAGAGTTAATTCCGTTAAAGTTACTGGGGTTAATATACCTAAGAGAGATAAGCCAAAATTTTTACCACTCCTAAAGGTGTCGAAGCCAAGTTTGCTGACCACGCATCGTCCCCTCTTATTATTTTATTACTCTCCTCTGAACGCTCAATTTGGCATTTACAATGTAATGACTGCCCTCGTAAATCTAACAAAATTACATTCTCCGAGTAGCAAGGACTGCAATGCATATATCTCTTGTTCTTTTCTTGGATGAAACTAAACAGTGTATTCAGCACTAACACTCACAGATCTTCTGTACTGCGAGTTTTCTCAGCCGTGAAGTCTCTAAAAGTTTCCTCATAATAGAATTTAGTCCATCCTCAGCTCCCAAAAAGGAAAAGAGAATTTCTCTCACACGAAAACTTCGTTTGGAGCAAAATTGGGTCAAGTTGTTGAATGTATGGAAGATTCGTGTTCTAAGATATGGCTATTTGGATACTCTAGGGTCATATTTAAATTAGTAGCATTAACAAGAACAACATTTTGTCGCCCACCCTTGGGAGTAGTAAAATCCATCAAATTGTAATTAATATAACACAGATCAGAAGTTAGGCTTGAGACAGGGGTGCAATTTGAGTCCTATTTTATTCAATGTATTTATAGATTTCATACTAGAGAGGGTTAAGGTAAGCAATGCCCACTGCCCAATATTAATGAACAAAGAGATTTCTTGTTTATTGTATGCGGATGATTTAACGGTAGCAGCAATTTCTGTAATAGGTGTACAAAAATGAATTGAGGAAATTCATAGGTGTTGCACTGAGTGGGGATTAAGAATAAACAGCAAAAGATGGTATTTAAAAGAGGATCGACTGAGGAAAGGAAAGGTGTGGTACATAGGAGATCAAAAGGTAAAAGTGGTAAAGAAGTATGACTATTTAGGTGTAAGGATGTGTAGCAGTGGAGGGTGGGCCACAGAAGCCAGAAAAGTGATAGCTAATGGTAGGGCGGCAATGACAGGGGTAAGAATATGTAAACATAAACTGCAGGTATCAGTTAGATGGTTAGAAAGAATGTATGAAGCGGTCGTTGAATCCTGAACAATGTATGCAGTGGAGGTATGGGGCACATCAGAGATGATGATGATGATGATGATGATGATGATGATGATGATGATGATGATGATGATGATGATGATGATGATGATGATGATTATGATGATGATGTGTATAAGGGCGATCAACTACGGCGGTCATCAGCGCCGTTACAAAAACGAGTCATGGTAAAAGCTTGATATAAAAATTTCCAAAAACTATATAAGTATAAATAAAACTATTAAAATTGCACACACACATACGGACACACACACACACACACACACACACACACACACACACACACACACGAAATATCAATCAAAATCTACTAAAAATTTCCTTCACTAAATCCTAAAGTGTAATCTAGAAAGGAATCTAAATACCTTCTCCACTACTGTGTTATCGTCCGCTAGCATTTCTGCAAAGCTGGCCGGCAGCTGCAGAGACGTCCTAAGGTCTGCTAGGTGAAAACACTCTAGCAGCACGTGTCGTACAGATAACGCTTCTTTGCAAAACGGACACAGTGGAGCAGGCTCCTTTTAAAAAGAAAACTATGAGTAAAAAAGCAGTGCCCAATACATAACCAAGCCAAACTCACCTCCTCGAGACGAGATGACCGACAGGAGGTAACCCAGGGAATCAGAACTTCTTTGACAGATATAAGTTTATTATTGCGGAGAGCGGACCACTCTTCCTGCCAGCAGGTTTGCACAACTCTCCGCAATACGGCCCTAAAATCTTCCGATGTCACAGATGGTACTCGAACCCTGGGCTTCATGGTAGCCGTCTTGGCTGCCAAATCCACCATTTCATTCCCCCACAAGCCTACGTGACTAGGGATCCATGCAAACACCACGCTAACGCCAGTAGCGTGTAAAACGTGGAGGACATCCTGGATACGCTGCACAATAGGGTGGTAGTTGTACAGCTGTCGTAAGCTTTAAAGTGCACTGAGGGAATCACTCAGGATTAAGCAGTCCCCCAACTTTCGTCGACGTACGTGTAAAATGTCCCGGTATATTGCATAAAGCTCTGCAGTAAAAATGGAAGTGCTAGTGTGGAATCCGAATGTATACGGTTCGGTTCCACACACGTAAGCACAACCAGCACCATTTGAGTTCTTGGGGCCATCAGTATAAATTACAAAATGGTCCTCATATCGCGATAAAAACTCTAAAAGACATGTGCGTATACTAGACATAGACATGGTAGATTTATCATATTTAGTCATGCCCAGATCAACGTGGGACGCTCTGCACAACCAAGGAGGGTATGTCCTCTCCCCCTAGGAACACAATTAGACCAGATGTATGGACTGTTTTGCAAAGAACCACTAGGGCTGCCAAAATCGGCATCAAGAGTAGTGGCATTACTAGAGTTGGGTAATACAAAAAGGAGGGGAACACTGAAATTCTGGTATAAGTGTATTAAAGGGCCGAAATGGGAATTATTGAATCTGTGCATGAAGCAACAGAAAAGCATTAAGAACACAAACAGTTGATGATCGGAATTGGAAAGAATGGTATCGAAGATAGGCATGGGAGATCTATGGAGAGCAGAAGAGACAAATAATAGCAGTTTTTGAAAGGAAGTGAGAACCAGAGTACAAGACATAGATAGGCAGGAGATATGGGAACGTATAGAAGAAAAGAAATCTTTGAAATTTTATAAGCAATTAAAGACAGAATGGGGCAGGGAAAAATATATAGATCAATATGACAAAACTGGAAGCGAATGCATAGCATGGATGAGAGTAGAAATAATATATCTAAAAGTGTTGAGAAGTAACGAGGTAGGGATATGTGAATTTTGTGGAGATGAAGAGAGCACTTTTCATTACGTGATAGAATGAAAGGAATTAACAAATTGCAGGAGAAAAATATGGGATAAGAAATGGGACAGTGTCAGCAAAGAGGTAGTGGTGCTACGCATGTTAACGGGGATGAGTGAAACTAAATATAGATGTATAGGAGAATTCTTATATAAGTTCAGATAAAAGTGGATTAGGGTAAAATAAGCGAAGGTCAGAAAGAAATAACAACAAGCTAATCAGGAAAACCAAAGCTTATGTCCAAGGGACCTGAGTCAGCGTGTAAATTTTGGGTCTGCAGTTTCATGTGTTTGTACAGGAGGTATAATGTTACTTTGCGGGTTCGTAAATATATTGTCCAATTTGCAGAAATACTAAATGTTCTTTATTTCCGTAGAAATACACTCTGTTCAATTCTTACGTAACAGAATTACGTCACATACACAATCACAATCTACCAAGGTCAATGAGCACACAAATAGCAGTCTGATTACATCACTTTACAATTGTTTACTCCTTTTCAACTCTCTGGCTCTTGGCGGGTCGTCGCTTCCTTATATACCTCTTTGATAATTTGAGACTGTTCTGTAACAATCACTATATATTTCTGGAAGAAACGAAATATCAAATGTTCTGTCAATAGACGAAATAGAAATTTCCAGAAGCGTAACTTTATCTGTGCCGATAAGCACTTTATCTCTGCTATTTCTATTTGCCGGCTCTTTGTGTACACAGGTCGCACTATCGTAGATAATGGGTTCGCGAAAAAAATGTGCATGTTAGATGTGAAAGTCACTTTAGTGAAAATGTAATGGAAACTGTGCAAAATAAATATCGTATCAAATATTATATCATATATTACAGAGATATACCATAATATGATGATAATAAACAGGGTAATAATCTCCTTTTAAATAATTGACTGTGCTCTTGCTCCTAGGAAAATTGAAACTACCTTCAAAGATCATATAAAAATAAGAACACTCTTCCAAACCGTATATAGCTCTTAGTGTACTATTCGCAAATACAAACTAGTAGAGAAAATGGCATCAATTCATGTACTTGACCTTTGTTGCTCAGAAACAATTTTAGAACATTTGCAAATAGAGAAAGAAGAATGCCCCGAAAGAGAACAAAAAGCGAACTGTTTCTTTCATTCTAGGCAGCTTTCTCAACAACTTTTCCCAACAGTGCATTTTCCTTTCATTTCTCTGAAACCCAAACTAAAAATACCAAAACTTAAAACAGCAGTTTTAAGTTCTAATTCAGTTGTCAGATTAGAGGAAACCATGCCTGAAGTAGCTTTTATATTCTCTAGTAAGGTGGAATAACGTACAGAGGTTTTCCTCTGAAGTGCCGTGTTGAAAATGCAGCAAGTACGCTACTATACAATGAGTTCAACTATGTGAGAGCAAAGCACTACCTAGTTTTGCTTTGCATTTGTTTTTGCACCTATGCCATCCTGTGAGCCAACAACACAGGTCAGGCTTCGTTGCCAAGTACTGTCAGTGAAAAAGCAGCCAAAACATACGCCCCTGAAAAAGAGACATTGCCAACTTGAAAATGTTTATCGCGGTTCTTCCTACAGCTGCTTTCACTTACCCGAGCAATGTTAGAAATTGTGACAAAAGAAGAAAGAACGTCCACATCAAAACTTCTTTATTTTCACCTTCAATTGTTAGCTCAATGCTAAGTCTCTACAATATTCTTTTAAGTCTTTTTAGCCTACACCCTTTGTGGTGCTTTAATCTTTCTGACCTTCACACAGGCCCACCTCTAACTCGGAGCTTCGCACCAATTCTGCACACAACTCCGATATCCACCTGTGAACTACAGACGTGTGCAAATTATTAGACTCAATGCTGAAATTTTTAACATATACCGTTTATTTTATATTTCTTTAACAAAAATAATATTACAGAATATTTTTTCAACTCTTAGTATTTTGAATGCATTCCTTTAGCCTTTATTACCATTTTGATGCGGTTAGGCATACTCTCTACAAGGGTGGAGCACTTTTCCTTTATTTCTTCATCTCTGTGCCAAATTCTTATCAGGCCCTCTATAAGCTGAACTTTTGTTGTTATTTTCAACTTTTTCAGTCTCTGTTGAACAATACCCCACAGATTCTCTATTGGATTTAAATCAGGGCTATTCCCCGGCCATGGTAGTACTTTTACATTGTTTTCTTTCAGGAATTGGGTTATAGATTTTGCTCTATGGCAGGGAGCACTGTCATGCATGAACACAAAAATCACCATTTGGAAAGCATTATTTACTTTGCGGAAATAGTCTTGTTTCCAATAACTTTTATACTGTTTCTGCTCCATAGATACTACAACAATGTATAATCTTCCAGGTCCATGGACAGATATGCAGCTCCAGACCATTTTTGATGTTGGCTGCTTTACTCTTTGATCGACACCCTGAGGGGAAAATGCTTCTTTATCTGTCCTTCTCACATATTGGCTGCTCTCTTCACATACTTCAAACATGGATTCATCTGAGAAAATTACCTGAAACAATAAAAACCTCTATTAATATTAAACAGTTTTAAAATTGCTCAAAGATAGTAGAACAAAACCAGCAATGAGAGAAACAAAGTTTAAGCTGTTTATTTCATTTCCATAAAATGTACATGTACATAATTTAATTTTATGCTATATACAATTTCCCTCTCTCCAAAATTCCACTGGATGTTTCTGCACCTCTTTGGCCCATTCTAAACGTTTCTGTGCCATTGCAGGTGTCAGTTTAGCCTTTTTACAAGGCCTACATGCTGGTAAACCTGCTTCACATAATCTTCTGTGAACTACTGAGGCTGATATTTCTGTACCGTACTGCTTTAGTTGATTACTGAGGTCAATGATGGTTACTCTTCTATTTTGTTTTGCCACCTGCACAAGTTCTCTTTGCATCCTTGGTGATAGCTTTCTGTTCCTCCCGCATTTTCCTTCCCTTTGTGAGGTCAACGTCTCACCGAATGTTAAAGCTTGATTAATGCGACTAACAGATTCTTATGAAGTACACAAATTCTTAACTATTTCACGTCGTGAATAAAGAGTTTCCTTCAAAAGACCCTCAGTTACAGCTACTTTCCTTGGGGATAAGTCAGCAGTTTTAACCATAACCTCACTTTTGAATCAAAGTGAAAGCAAAGGATAAGATACACGATGTTACCTGGCTTGAGATCAATTAATAATAAATACTGAGGATATATTAGGCATAAAACACAATAAGGGCAAATATTAACAATCTTCAGTTACTACATTCACCAAATAAAGGCAATATCACCAAACAGTTGGATAAACAGACATGAAGAAAATGGCTGCTCTTAATTCAGAGCTACCACCATATTACTTTAAGTAAAAAAAATCCTCCAGCTATTATTAAGAGAGAAATTTAATTGAATATGCTTCATATTATAGCAAGGAAAAGAATTACGACAAATTGGAATATGTTACGGCGGTAAATAACGATTATTTTGAATGTTAAACTGGAGCAAAGAGAAAAAACATGAATGAGTCTAATAATTTGCATTGTCTGTACTTCGCTGCCAGTTTCACAGCTCGGCGATCTCTCACTCAGCTCGGAGCACCACACTGCACCACACGAAGTGAGTGATTACTGACTCACCCTGACTACTGATTCTATCAGCCTTTGATTAATTTTATGTATCTGTCGGGAACAGTAGTCTTTCTAGAATGAGAAACCTATAGAAATTGCCGTTACTAAGGGCGTTTTTGCGTAGTAAGCTGATCTTGAACGCGTATTTCTTTCTCACGGCAGACACGTTCAATCGTGGATGTGACAATATCAATATCTTATCCTTCATGTGCAAAATATAATCGTTACTTTTCTATGAACCGTTTCGTGGGTTCCAGAAAAACAACAAGCAAACAACACATAATAGGTTCCGATTAATGTTAGCCCTTCCGAAATGACAGTCGCACACCACTGTTCACCCATAACCTAGCAAAAGGACTTTTCATCCAGGGTTACTTGATTGATTCTATTCTGTCGTATCAAGTCGTGATTCTTCGTCAATTAAGGGTATTGTCCCTCTTTCATGCTATAATCAGTCATATATGCCCGAATTGGAAACAAACTGTTTAAAGATTAGATATAAATACATGTAAAAACATATGTTCAGAATTGAGAATTATATTCACTAAAGTGCGAAATTAGGCATGCAAATATGGATGATATACTGCCCAAATATTTACGTTATCCCTATGAAAAGGTTCGAGGGGGGAAATATATTTGTTTTAGGGTATGTAGCAAACCTGTATGAATTATAGTACATCCTGTACAAGATATAAGATGCTGGAAATAAAATGTTCTCTAACTGCTTTATTTCTCAGCTTTCATTATATATTGGCGATAAAGACCGCTTAATTTTGCTCATAGGCCTCATAATCAGGCTTTATTTTCTCTTACGTGCCAAAAATCTACGGCACAGGGCCACCAGCTTTGCTTCTCTTCCGGAGGAAGCAATGTTAAGGGCTTTAAGTTCGAAGAACTCCATCTCGTCCTCTGCCGAACTGGAAGTCGTGACTTCGGAAACCAAAGACTAGCTGGAATAGGTAGACATTAATGACACCTCATTCACGATACAATATAAGATCTATAAATTTATTCTTTAAAATCTTAGGCGAATCTATTCACAAAATCCTAATAGCATTTTATATCTGCAAAACCAGTTTAAGACGAAAGTAACAAATCATTCTTTCTCGTTTTAGGAGAAATTCAGATATAATTCAGAATCATTCAGATATTACTTATTTATTTCTATGCACAGTTTTAACATTAATTACAAATAACACGTCAGTAGTTTCAATATTATGGCGAGCACAAGCAGTTTAGTTTGACAGCCTTGGCTTGGGGCGAGCCTCCCATTCAAAGGTAGCTTTGGAGCCTAAAAGTTTTCCCAAAGCCTAACTAGAAGCTTCTAAGGTTCACACTGGCAGATTCACTGAAAACAGGAAGTGAGGGATGAGTCAACGTAGGTACTGTAATATTCACGTGGTTCATTCACTTTATCTGCGAACAAGTGAATATAGCGTAGTGTCTGCCTCAAACTACGACTTTGTTGTTCAGTACCTGAAATTCATTTGATATAATATAAAAGTACTGTTGTTAATAAAATGGGCTAAAATTTAATTAATATTTTTCATATATACTCCTTGTCGTCCGTTGGTCCTATGGCTTACCATAGGCTACGTTTCTGTGGCCATAATTGTAGAAAATCTACTTATGATATAGTTCATAACATATCATGCATTTGAGTAGCAGACACTGACGGAAACACATATGTGTAACCAAAACCCATTTGTATCTTAAGAAATAAATATAATTTATCTTAAATGACTATATTTTATATTTTTATTTCCTTTGAATTAGCATATGTCTCAATGTAAATCACATATAACCTTGAAAGCAGAGAATATCCTAAAACAAGTTATTTTATACTACATATTTACATTTTATACCACTACAAATGGTTGACGCTTCCTCGTTGACCAGTTTATGCAAAGTTTAGAGCAAATTACACATAAAATGTATAATTTTCGTCAGCCTGAAAATTTTTCTCTAAACAGATCAAAATTTAGGTTTATTGATTGTTCGATTTGAGCATAATTTTGCTCAAGTTTGCTGGCTATTATCAGATATCAGATGATAAGTTCCATAATACCTGCATACAGAAGTCTTGTTACTTACATGCCAGATTTCTTGCTGGAGAATGAAGCTTGATCTTGTTAAAGTGATGACGTAAAGTTAATGCCTTACTTCCGAACGCATCTAGAGCACAAGGTGAGTGGGAGGGGTGGCAGGTTCGAGTAGCACTGAGTGCTAAATCCCTCCCTTAGGATTAGAACATGAGGAAAGAGGAAAGAAGACAATAAAGTAGAAGATTAAGGAGACTACTGGTCATCAGGAGTTTTTTTTCCCTGCTGCCAAAGCGGATCAGTCCTGCCTTTACTTAAATTGCACTTGCATTGGTGTATGTTACTTTAATCCTTTATAGATCAGGAAATTCACGTTCTGTGTTATGTCCTGCAAGTGTGTTTCTAATCAGCTGTTAAGGTATTGTTCATTAAAGTCTCAACAATTAGCGTATTTTGAATCCTGTCCCTTATTTCAATTCTGCAACAAGCGCCTTCTGGTGTGCGCAGGTAGCGCTTCCAATGTGGATGTCACCGAGCTAATATACTCTTTGGCAAGAAATTATACAAATACCTGGCAGATTTATATTATTGAATTCTCCCCTCTGTATTTTTAATTATAAATTTGAGAAGCCCTATATTATTCTTAATATGAACAAACAAAATATTGAGTCACGAAACTATAAATTGAGATATTATGTAATATACTACAATTGATGGCAAATTACATATTAGCAATATATGTGGACAGCATATGTAACTAAAATAAGCATTAGTTTGCGTAGAAAGCTTACAAGAGTCATATACATTATCAAAAAGTTAAAAATGTATATTTAACTTCATGTAGTGCAAATCGCATTTTTATTTTGTATACAACGTACCAACAGGGACAAAAAACTGATTTTGTTATTACAGCAATATTATACGATTACCTATGATATATATGAATTTACATTTTTTTAGTCCCACATAAAACTGAGAACGGCAGAAGCGATTTGCCTAATTTTGGTTCTGAAATATTTAAGTATAAGCAAGATTTAAAGGTTGAGAGAAGAAGAACCTGAAGTGATAATGGACCGGGTTATTAACTAAATATACGAGGGCTGTTCAATAAAGAATGAACACAATTTTTGACAATGTACCTTTACTCATCCTTATAATTTTGATGGTTCTTCTCAAAATAGTGTCCCCTGAATGCGATGCACTTTTCCCAGCGTTTCTGTCAGTCTTCAAAGACATGCTGGAAATCATTTTTGAGAGATACTTCAAAATCGCTTCCACATCCTTCACCACTGCTTCTGATGATGGATAATGCCTCCCACGAAGGCGTTTCTTCAGGTTAGGGAATAGAAAAAAGTCACATGGGGATAAATCCGGACTATAGGGAGGGTGAGGGTTGCATTTCACGTTGATTTTTGCAAGATATTCAGCAAAATCATTGGCAATATGCGGCCGCGCATTATCGTTGTGCACCATCCAGCCTGTTTCATGGAAATGTGGTCTTGTGCGCCTCATACCTATGGACTGCAATGTTTTCAAGACATCCCTATAGTATTGTCCAGTTACTGATGTGTGTGCAGGTACAACATGCTGATAAACCATTCCACGAATATCAAAGACCAAGATGGCCATAACTTTCCCAGCAGAAGCAAACATTTTTGCTATTTGGGGGGGTTGGTGATGTAGGAGATTTCCACACTGAGCTTTGCTGTTTACTCTCAGGATCAAAATGATGTAGCCAAGTTTCTTCAGCAGTGCTTACGTTTGAATGAAAATCCGCATCTTCCTCTAACATCAACTATAACTGCGTGTTACTTCCGTTGCAGCGGGAGGCGATACTGAACATGTCTGAACTTACCTACCTGGTTCCCACAGGCGGGAAGCAGGAGTGCCAACAATGTAACTACTACGGCGTGTTTGTTTCACATTAAAGCTAACAGAATATAAGATTGAATTTTAGTGCGAGAAATTATGGCCGTAAAAACGTTATAATCTTTCTTTATTGAACAACCCTCGTAAAAATTCACAAGCAAACTTACGAGTATTCTGCGACCAATTCTTCTATATGCCAGACCTGTATGGGGACGTGCTTCATCTACTCATATTCACCGACTCCAAGTGTTTCAAAACAAGAATCTGTGCTTTTCTGTGAACGTGCCGTGGTACATCGGAATGTACGGCTACTCAGAGAATTGGGCATTGTCAGTATAAATGAGTACATCTTTACAACTACAACAAGTTTCGATGCTCACCTTCTTAATGCATCAGGTGCTTTATTTTTTCAACTGGGACGCCTCCTAGATGCTGCACTAAGACTGAAGGCACGCTTGCCACAAGACATTTTAATTCTATAAAGTGTTAATTCTTGAAGTTATGTAATTAATATTCCCACAAATCACCTCAGTTTGTTTGAGGACTCAAATATGAGTAACCTCTGTCATTGAATTCTTTAATGTTATTTTGTATCTATAGCTCCGCAATTTGTATAGCACTGACTGTGCTGATCAATTGATAAAAATAAAAAATAAGAAAAGATCTTACGAAACACATAAACCTTCTTTTATTTTTGACAAACAAAAGCATTACAGAGTAGAAACATATTCCGCTCGTTGCCAAAGTCTTCAAAGCTATTTCACTTACCTACCATATTTTATCAAATAACGTTAATCTTTTTTTTAATCGAGACGAAATCATTTTAAGCAGCACGATGCTATACATTTCGAAGATTAGACACAAAATTAATTTCTGAACGTACTATAACACTATAAATACTTGACCACATTGTATACTTAGTATACTTAAGCATTTTTCAAAGATATGATAGCAACGTTTTCAAGAAAAACTCACCAACCAAAGACCTCTGAACGTGGACATTCTTTGATTTTTTCATACATCGATACTTTCTTTAAACTTGTGATTGGTACACAAACTTGGGAAAATACCATACTTTCTATTTAAGTTTAGAATGTTTAAAAATACGACACTAATATTTTGAAGAAAATCCCCCAACCAAAAGGATATTTAAATACGATGTTTTTAAGCTACCTTTGATTATCTGAATATTTGTTCTACAGATTTTGAGTAAAACTAGTTTTTGAGTGAGATGTTTACACGGCTAATAAAATGTGTATCGTAAATTCTCGTGAACAGCTCTTGAAGTTCTGTTTACTCTGAGAAGATTTATTTCATTTTGTGTTACTGATAAATCATTAGGACACGAAAAGAATTAGTCCTCATTATGTGAAATATCATTTATGCATTATCTCTTTCCAAGATGCCATGGAAAGAGTAAGCAATGTAAACGCCAGAGGGGAGAATCTGGTGTAGTTTTAGAGAGTTGTCAGGCAGAATTCAAGTTGAAGATCCCTGTTTCGAATCACAGTACTTTCTTCGCCTTTTCAGTGTTTTAATCACCCAGGGTAACATGAAGAAACAGTTCCATTAGTAGAGATGTAGGCATTATTACAGTGTAGCTTTAATAATATCGTCAGCATATGTAATTGGAAACAGGAAAAAAGTGTTTATTGCTGCAGTAGGAATTGAAATATTGTTTCCTTCCTGGTTGTATTGAACGATGCGGATAATTTATCGCGTCCATGAAAAGGTTTTCCGGCAGCGCCATCAATAAACAACTCGCTTCACGTCATCCATCAATGATTTGTGTGGCAGCAGACAGACGAACAAACAGTCCAGGTGTCAATGCTTGCCTGACACAGTTGCACGTAGTACCTTTACAGAACAGTCCATCAGAAACAAGGATTGACGAATTTAAATAGTTATCGCTGGGAAAGCAAACATACATATATTCATCAATCAGATCATTTAATAATGCTCACATCATGACTGTAATGAATTGACGTACTTACATGCAATAATTTTTTGCCTAGATGAGAGGTGCGTAAAGTGTGATAAAAGCTCAAAATTTGTAAGCGAGGTTTCCTGATTTATTAATTACTTAACTTAGCACTATTTTGTGCTTGGCACTACATACTTAATTTTAGAGTTACTTAGTGAATTAGATGCTACTTCAATAACGGAAGGGATAATTTCACTCTTTATTTAAAACGAATCAGTCAATTGTTCTTGATTCCAGATGTGTTATACCATTCAATTGTTACCCTAAACAAATTAATATAGGCTTTTGTTTCTAGGACCAACAGAGTAGCATTAAATAGGTTTGCCTCAAAATGATTCCATTACAATGTTTATTGAATCATCATACCATGAACGCAGTAAATGGTTGCTGGTGAAGTATTGTATGCCACCAGTGGATAGGCATTGTTAATGCTCTTTATTTAGTTACAGAGCTTAGCTTTATGCTTTGTTCTTGCAAAGCATATTCATGCTGTCCATATCTAATTAAAATATCTCTCAAACTAAAACAATCCTGATACAAACATGTGGGAGAAGAGAAAGAGACAGGCAGAATATATGGTTCCATATAAACGTCTCTAACCACTCAGAAGATGGCATGCAGAAAGCAGTATACAGTTTAAACAACATAGCGGAAACAATAAACTTTCAATCTCAGAACACAGAACTAAAGAAATGGCTTTTAGAGGAAAGAACAACAAAGAAATATATAAACAATAAAATAATAGCACAGTTTAAAGGTTTTAACTATCTAGGCTACACAGTAGCAGCACCAAATAACAACAAGGATATGGAGGTGAAATTAAACAGATACAATCAAATGTGTGGGACTATAATAAGAACGCTGAACAGGAAAACACGAAAGGAAACACAGATGAAATTTTATAAGATAATGGCATTCCCAACGTTAACATACGGTTCCGAAATATGGACACTGGAAAAGAACCAACGCAAACAGAATCGGCGGAGATGAGAATTTTTAGAAGCGTGGCAGCTTATAAAAGAATAGACCACGTAAGAAACGAAAAAATAAGAGAAGAGCTCAGGATTTTTAATTTAAACAGTGAAATGATAAAGAGCAAAAATGAATGGAAAAATCGTATTTTGAGAATGGACGCTGAACGACTTCCAAGAAGAGTTTTAGATTATATGCCGAAGGGTTAGAGAGATGTGGGACGCCTAGCTCTACGCTGGACGGATCAGTAGACCCTTGAAGAGAACGGAACGGGTCACAGGACCCAATCCATGAAGATGATGATGATAATTGTGATAAACGTCTCTATAAATGCCCATGAACTTTTCTCCAACAATAATCAGTAGCCTAAGAGCATTCCATCGAGTTTTTTTTTTTTTTTTTTTTTCCCCTTTAGGTAAATTCCATATGGGCATCGAAGCGGTTGA